>CAWUFW010008162.1:600000-921419 GCA_963921515.1 Calotriton arnoldi
CCCCTACTACGCACAGCCTTCATTAACGGCACTGTCACGAGATTTATGTTTCAGTCTACAGTCTTCCCTTTTGTAGCACTTGACTCTCTCAGGATAGTGAGGTGAACAGTCCAAGGCCTACTCAGGAGCCACAGGCACACAACAAACAACAGTCAATAAATCATTGTCCAGTCCGTGCTTTTACTTTGAAAAAGGAAAATAACTTTATCATGCACACACTGCTTAATACTACACATTTATTTGCAAATATGTACAAGTAGACAAGTGGAAAAACCTACGGTGATACTCTCTTACCGATCCAATTCTTTAGCTATCCCTGAACTCTAAGACCATGATTCCCCACACATATACTAAACACAATATAAGGGGGTATAATTATCAAAAGACAAGCTTACTGTCTTTGTCAAGGTGTCACCACATTCATGAAAGCAGAAATATATCACAACAGACCAATGCAATACCATTAAAACTGCTCGGGATAGTACCATATTACAATGATGTTTATTGGAGCATTTAATAACTCACTGTTAACCTGATGATAGTCAATAAAACATTCCCATGACCTTTGTCAAAAGAGCATTACAATTTGAATAAAATATAAGCATGGGTCTTTTTTTTATGGATAACATGCTGCAAGTACAGCCTTAGAAAAAAATCAACCAATCAACCAAGTCACACTCCAGGGCCTCGCAGCAAACACCAAGCTCCAGGAATGCTTAAGGCAAAAATAAATGTTTCATGAGGATATCAATTCAACCCTCTGAGATATTTAAGACGACAGATAAGAACACTTAATGGGGCTCCTGTTGGGACTGCTGCACTCCTGGAAGCCCCACAAACACTCCACTTGATGTTGGAGGCGACCCTGCCATTCCAGTTTCACCAAGGGTAGCAACTATGCAAATATTTACTCCCTTGCAAGGGTTTATGGGGCACTCCATCTCTGGAGGCCTGCATAGTTTATTAAAGGTCTTGTTGCAACAGTGCCTTCCTTTTCTTTTTTTTATTTGCCTCAGTCCCACTAGGGGTACACACATCGATTATTTTCATTGGGGTTTGCGAGGGAGCCTCGAACCCCCTGTGGCCCCTGCCAGCTACATGCATGCTCACTACACCTTTTGTGTACCGCACAGGAGCCAGCTTCTTTCTCTACTCCCTGTAGGAATGAAACTACCCTTCTTCCCACCCAGACACTGGGGGGGAGGCAGGAGGAGCGCAAGCTCCTCCTTCAGGGTCCCGGGGGAGGTGGGTCCCAAGGGACCAATAAGCAAACAGTGCAGTGGCACTCACTTTGCCCTCCAGTGCATCAGCTCCAGGGAAGATGAGGCTCCCAGAGGCAAATGGACAAGTGTGGAGGGGACTCCTGGTTTGCCCCTCCCCGCCCAATTGTTTTTGTTTCCTTTCTTGCACTGACCCGGACCCTTTGTTCTCCCTGGGAGTTCAAGAAGTCTCAAAGGAGCAGAGCTCTACCCGCGTCTGGTCGTGGCGATTCCCACTAGGGAAGCAAGCTTTGTTTGCATTTTTTTCAGCCTGCGATGAGCCGTGTTGGATGTTTTCGATGTCCTTTTGTTCCTGGTGGCCCACTGTACCCACCAGGAGGCATCTGGCTCTCCACATGGCTCTTGGGGTCAGGGTGTACCCATTCTGTCCTCTTATGTGGTCTTTAATTTTCTTTTTCAGGAGTCCAGTATTTGCTGCCACAACATATTCTCCATGTTGTGGCCTGCTAATCAAGTTCTGCCCGCCAACCTACAGTAGGCAAATAAGAGTCCATCTGGACATCAATGGCCCAGATATCTCTCAAATTTTACCAGCAATACCCTGAGCATCTTTTTAAACTCTAATTGCTTGAAAGGAGCTGAATGGATTTACACCAAATAACAAAAAAAGCACACATTCTGAGTAAAGTTCTAACTTTTTGCCAACTTTGGTGTAATTCCGTTCACCCATTTTTTCTGTATCGGAGAGCAAACTAGACTGTGGGAATTAACATGAGAAATCATACTTTTGGCCACCCCCACACCCACATTTTCTTAGCCCCTGCTTGACGGATCTTGCAAAAAGAAACAAAACATCCCATTCTTATGGAGAGTCTGACATAACTATAACAAGACAATGGTGACTGGCACTATGGCACTGTGTAATATACATATATGTGTGTTTGTAGTTATATATGTATATATATATATATATATATATATATATATATATATTCTTGCAAATTACTCTGCTCCCACAAAGTCTGTAGCGCACACACAAGTTGATTTAATTTAATCGTAATTTATTGTTTCACTGTGGCTGACAAACACGTTTCGGCCATAACGGCCTTTGTCAGCCACGGTGAAACAATAAATTACGATTAAATTAAATCAACTCGTGTGTGCGCTATGGACTTTGTTGGAGCAGAGTAATTTGCAAGAATTTATACGGTGCACCGCCGCTTTGTGGCAGCACCCACCTGGAAGATGAGCGGCGGTTTTGGTGTAAAACTTTGGAGTATATATATATATATATATGTGTGTGTGTGTGCACGTGTGTGTGTGTGCATGTGTGTGTGTGTGTATATATATATATATATATATATATATATATATATATATATATTGGTGAGCAAGATCGTGGAGGCGATCGAAACGCGTCTGGAGCGGACACTTGTCTGCATTATTCAGGGAATGAATAAATCTACAATGCATCTGTGAACCCGCCTATCTTGATTTTGTTGGAGTGAGTGCCTTTTGTGTTAGAAAAAAAAGGCATTCTATGAATTGGAAAATGGTAAATAACATTCAGCTTGTAAATTTCCATTAAATTGTTTAGGTGAAATGGTTTCTCAGTGCTGATATTCCATTAAATAGGTTTTGAATTAAATTATATACAACTAAGTCCATATAAGTCCACCTAATAGAATAAAATAAAATCTCTCTTGTAATAGGCCGCTTTCACATTATATGTGCAATACATTTTTTTTATTTAAAATATTTGTTTTGGCAACAACGACTTTTAAGTGGAATTACATTATAACAAGAACCTTCTCATTAACTGGTTAAGCAAGAGATAAAACTGCATCGGAATGGACTTTGACCAGCGTTAAACTTTTTTTGAGAACTGCTTCCCAAAAGATGGCGATGGATCACACGTGCAAGCAATCAATGTCTTTCCCTGATTTAATCAGGCTCAATGAACATTGTTAACATGTCCATCCTTACCTCCTGCTCCTTACTTAGGCCCTCATTACGAGTTTGGGGCTAAATTCCGATCCCTGTGCAAATACACGTTTTATTCTGGAGGTTTAGAACAACATTATTTATTACAGCTCTTTCCAGACACTGCAGGGCTTATTTACAAGGCCCTTGCGCCACTTTTGCGTAATTTTTAACATGAGAAAAGTGACGCAAAAGTGGCTCAAGGGGCTTGTAAATCTGCCCCTGCGTTTGTATAGAGGGGCAGATTTACATGCCCCTTGCGCCACTTTTGCATCACTTTTAAAATGGGAAAAGTGACGCAAAAGTGGCGCAAGGGGCTTGTAAATCTGCCCCTGCGTTTGTATAGAGCGTATTGTTCCATGAGGCAAGATTGCCCTGCTATTTAGTCCCACTCAAAATGATGACGTTTTATTAATGTAAAAATAATGTAATTTGTCCAAAAGCACGTAGTTTTCAATCTTAATCCCTTATAACTCCACCCCCTTCTGTCTTTACTTTTTCCACATCTCGAGAAATGTTACTCTAGTGATTTTTCTTTGTTGTCCGACTTCATCAGCTTCAAGGATCGAAACTACAGAAGTAATTTAAAGTTTTATGCCATTTCCTTTCTTAATGAATCCCAACTGTTGGCTCTGTAGTACAGAAAGCATCCGTGTTTGATGAGGACATTATGGCTTCATCACTGTGGCAGTGGGCTCTTCCTGCCTACTCTGTAAACACCAGGCCAGCCACAGAGTTCAGCTTCTCACTCTGGCTTTCATTAGGGCCCAGACTTGGGGAGCACCCAGCTGGGTCTTCCTGTAAGGTCTGTCAGTCTTCCAAAGCTTGTTAACATGCTAATATAAAAGGAAATAAGACGGACTTCAAGGAATTTACAACTGGCCTTAAACATCAAAGGCCGAAGCTGCATGGATTTAATGCAGAAAAATAACGAATTAAAGTAATGCTGACATACCAAGTGCAGATCCGTACGTTTGTGCATTGGAGGCGTAATCCGTGATGTCACGTGCCAAGCTGCAACACATCATTTCTGAGTTATGTTAAACTTAGCACAGTACATTTCCAAACATGACAATCATTTGCAGCAACTTCCAGACCAATACTTATGGTTTTATGTTACAACTTCAGCTTCATAGTTCGATACCAGTAAAACTTGTGCTACTTGCATTTTAAAGTGGCCATGGAGTGAATGATGTCACAATGCGACTTAAAACCCAAGCAGACATCATCAAACAAACAAACAAACAAAGGAACAACCTTCTTGGTGTGAACCAAAGATTTCTTTTCTTCACACTGGATGGCCACTTTAACCCACAATGCTCCTCGCATGATCCTCCCTGGCATCTGCTTTCAGTGTCTCTGCACTGATAGGGAGACATAGATTTGGCCCAATGCCTCAGTTTTATGCTCCCTCAGACACCCAGATCCAGCTCACTACTTCTCTCATATCCTGGCTATCCCAGGATATCCTTGCGGGTGACAATGCGCTTTACAAATACACATAACATAATATAACATAACTGGGGCGCTTCCTACCTACATGGCACATGAACTATTTCAAGCTGTTGTTAGACCATTAGTGACTAGTGGAGCAGTTTAATCCTCCTCGGACTTGTCCCTCACTTGCCTTATGGATATCACTGCATATAGCACATGCACAAGCAAATAATGTTTATTGTAATCTTTATTTGCATGCTTGAGTTTAGAGTACCAGAGAAAAGAATGCTACAAAGCTAAATTCCTGCTTCAACAGCTTCACATTGTTCAAAATGTGGCAGCCCATATGCTTCTGCGTCCACCGAGGCATACTTCTGCAGCCAGTTTGTTTTGTACCCTGCACTGGCTGCTTATTGAGCAGGGGTCCAATTTAAGACCTTATGCTATATCACAAGTGCCTTCCTAATGCAGGGCCTTTCTACTTAAGATCTTTGGTGTCAAAATGCGCTCCCAACCGTGCCCTGCACTCAAGCCTTCTAGATCTGGCCATTCCCAGGATCAGGACGTCATGGCAGGGTGGTCGGTCTTTCGCATATCTTGGCCCTAAATTGTGCAATTGTCTGCCACTTTCACTGAGAGCGTGTGTTGCGCTCTCAGGGGCATATTTACGTTCCCTGGCGCATCCCTGCATATCAGCAGGGATGCGCCAGGGAAAATGCGTCACGCAAGTTTACCCTTGCGCCACGTCCGATGCGCCGCATTTACAATGCGGCGCATCGTGGCGCAGGATAAGCAGATGCGTGACGCATCTGCACGGCGGAAGGTTGGCGCAGTGCTGAAGTTGTGTCGCAAGCGCGACGCAACTCCAGCACTGTTCCAACCTTCCCTATCCCTAACATGGTGCGTCAATCCTTACGCCTGCTTGAAGCAGGCGTAAGGATTTGACGCACCAGCGTCGGAAAAGTGACTGCGTGAAATCTTGTAGATTTCACTACGTCACTTTTCCGAGGCGTTCCTGCGCCGGAACGCCCCCCCCTGCGCCGGTACGCCCACATGAAACCTGACGCAGGTTTCATGTGGCACAGGGGTTTACTACGTGACGCATCACACTAGATGCGTCACGTTGTAAATATAGCGCAACGCGGCGCATGGTATGCATCGCCGCTGCATCAGATGCGTGACGCAACGGCGGCGCAAAAGTGGCGCAAGGGGCTTGTAAATATGCCCCTCAGTGTTTCAGAAGAAACTGAAGGCGTGGCTATTTCCATTTGCATAACATGATGTTCTGCAAAAGTTCATGACCGGGTTGTTTCTTCCGTACATTCGATGTAACAGACTAAGAATTTTTGGTTGGTGAGGAGGCCAGCGCTTGGAAACCTGACAAGGTAGCCATGTACTTTACAAGTCACTTTAACATAACATAACATTACATAACAAAGCACTTCCAAGCATAGGAGCGGGGAAGCAGGTATGCAGTGGGTGCTGCAGCACCCCCAAAAATTAACCAGGCTGGAGTTCAGAAGGTGAATGATGATTAAAGATCCCTTTAGATTTTGTATTTATTTTGTCCCATTTCCTCTGCATTCAAAGACAGAGGTCAAATACCAGGCTATGTCTTCTAATACATTGCTGCTTATTCTTTTAACTTGGAGATTGGAGTTTAGTTTTCCTTCTTTGACAACAAAATTAGATTATTTTGTAGAGTGATTTACGTGACAACCTTGCTTTAGTACAAGGAGTGTGAAAGGAATGACTGTAGAATGGCAATTTATTTCTAACACAATAAAATGCGAATACATTTGTACTGTACAATTATTTTAAAATATATCAGTGGCTACAAAAGCACAAATGAAGCACTTTTTTTTGTAATTCTGAAGGTCCATTGAGACAAAGCTTTTTAATAGGATTAAAGAAATCAAGACACTTTACTTGGTAATATGCAAATGATAAATATTCACTGAAACTCGATTTCCATACTTTGTCGTTTGAGCATTATTTAGTTTTAGCAGTAAAATTGCATGTCTGTGCAAAATTAGTGACCATTTCAATGGAAAATATGCTGTTCGTAAATGACAGTGCACTACCACACCATGCTTTTGTAATATATTTGTGACAATGTACTCCAAAATGTACTACCAGCATACCACACCTTTAGCACTCACCTGCTGACGGGGTGCAGCTCATTTGCTAGCCTTGTTCTTTGTGTGACGCCAGGAGTTTTCAAAATCGCTATCACTTTGGTGGTGTAACATTGATGGCTGCACCTACACAACTGCACCCACGTGTATCAAGGCCAAAAAACTAAAATGAGTATCACTCCTGTGATATTTCTTTTAGGTCTGGCCTTTGTAACAAATTTAGTCTTCTTGTCATACTAATGTTTTACAAAATAATTCTTAAATAAAGAATCTTTAAAACAAATTATAGAGTATAAAATATATTTTAAGATAAAAATATACATTAACATGCATAGAGAGGTTCTGAGTCATTGATTTTCATCTATAGGTCTGTTACATTGTAATTCACATATTACCTCCACCCACCACTACATGCACTGTGGGGAAATTGGCGAGCCTAATTCAGGCATCTGTGAGTCATGGCATTGTGCTTGTACACAACATGAACATGCACCGTAGAAATAGTCCCTTTCTTTTTTTTTCTTTTGCGGGGCCTGACACCTTCTCTCCTTTGCTTTTAGGGTGCTCACTGGCATTTGCAGTGCTTTGCATGCCACACAGTCACTGCTTTGGTGGTTATCTCAGAAAAGGGTTACCTGTTCTTTATTATTAATAAAGCATTACAAGACTTGAAAGGAATTCTCTGATCAAGTTTTGGAAAACCTCTGCAGCACATGTAATGCCGCACTTCAACCTTTTGTATATTCGAAGCAGAGCTTGCATAGAAACAATAGTGATGTATCTGGACTCTGGGTCAAAAAGCAGTTGATGATACCTGAAGTTGAAGTCCATTTTCGAGAACCAGCGAGCCTCATTAATTTCAGTGACCAGATCAATGACTGTAGGTGTTAGATCAAATTCACAATTTATAGTGGTGTTAGGAAGATGCATGTCCACACTGACATCATCCGATTGTTAAGGTTTTTGGGCTGCTGCGATTGGAGAAACCTGTGTCGTGGGGCATTTAACTTGCCTGCTTGTTCAAGGCAGTATACCTCTGTTTCTACTTCCAGTTGCTTATGGAATGTGAGACACTGATGATGAAGTGCTACCCCCTGTACTGTGTGATGAATGTGCAGCCACGTCATCTTTTTCTTCAGGCCTCATTAGGCCTTAAAAAATGCAGTAAAGTCACCAAGAATGTTAGTTCACAAGTGCTTACACTCAAACCAAATTGGATGAGGTGAAGAAGCTTGGTAGTAGGACAACTGATCAGAGTGCCAATTCCTGACTTGGTGACAAATACTTTGTACCATATGAGCTTTGTGAGTAACTCTAGCAATGAAAACTGTGTGGAGATGAAGGAGTGCAGGGTCCCCATAATCAAAGATGTGAATTGTGGTTGTGTGAAGGGTGGTGGTGGTTTATGAAGGAGATATTGTAATTTTGACATCACATTGATGAAGTTTCCTTTACCGATAAGGGTCGTCACATGCTGGCAACAGATTTGTACCTTCCATTTCGCCTGGCTCCACAATGAGCTTCACAATGCAGCTGGATGTACTACTTGTATTAAACCTTCATTCACCCCTTCGTTCTCATCCGTGTCCTCTAATTTCGGCACTGAGAAAGTGGAAGTGAAGACTTAGTCCTCTGAACCAAAGAAGTAATATGTGACATTGATGGTCTCTGGGAACTGGATCCACAGACTTTTGCATAGTGGTTTATCTACCTGCATGATGAGCACTTCTTCCCATGTGTGGGTCATCCTTTGCAATGGTGGTAGGTACAAACAAAGTGACTGCAAGGAGACCGCTTGCTGGAGAGAACATTTGAACATCAAATTGGAGATTTGATTTACATGCTCAGTCTTTGTTATGGACCATTTGAGTATGGGCTTTATGTGACAGTGTGAGATAGTTTAAGCATGCTAGTGAGTGACATCGCTAACAACAATTTCAAAGTGGCTGACAGCAGTCATTCCAAATATATTTCAATGATGATGCTTGGTAGCTGGATGTGGTGGTCAGGTTGGTGTAGCGAAAGGTGTAAGATCACCTTATTGTAGCCAAGTTGGGCTGATTAATCCTAGCAGAGGTGCTCCATTTCCTGGTCAGTGGTCTGGTGTGAAGTGATGTTGTCTTTTTACTCTTTGTCTGGTGAGGAACATGTGAAGCAACCACAGGAGGCCCAGCATCAAGCAAAGGATTGCATTATCTCCCAGCATAAAGAGAGTAGCAGGTCCAGGCCCTGCAATTCAGCATCAAGGAACCAGTCACCAGTTGTGCAAGAAATTCACCAAATTGGTGTGAAAGTGGGCACTTGAGGCAATGGTGTATCTGAAGAACAAAACACTAGCAATGAAAACAGGTTTTAGACACATGAGTTCAAAGGATGTCCATGTCTCATCCTCAATGTTGATTTTCAGGTTGCCAGCATCAGAAAAACTGAACACTGCAGAAATGTTCATTTGGATATATGTGAATTTGCAACACTACCCTTCCTCACACTTTGCCTTCTCTCATTTGTGCCTTTCCTTTTCTAACCAGCTGTTTCTTGCTCGTACTTTCAGTTTTTCACTCTCTCCCAATTACATAATCATATCATAGATAGCTATGTGTTTTTTATCCCCACTTTTACCAGTGCAGCAGTTGAACAATCAATTTTCAGTCTTACATTGTTGAAAACAAAGATCTGTCCCACAATTAGGTAATATCAACTTAGAGGCCCTATTAATGATATCTGAAGAGTAAATTCTTCAGGATTGCAGCCTTGAATCAATGAGGTAATGACTTCTAGATAAAACAAATATATTCAGTTGTGAAAATAAAGCAAGATGTATATTTGGCTCTCTTCACAAGCTTCCGACTTTGGGTTGATTGCTTTTGTTTCCAAGTGCTGCGGAGTAGCTATAACCTATTTGGTGAGGATTTTTGAAGCAGTCCAACCACTGCCTAGATAACTAGTCTCAAGGCAGGCACACACACTCCAATTTCATTGAAAAGGTTTTGAAGGTATGTACATCAAGTACCTGATGATACCAGCCTCAGTCTAGCAATTGTTCGAATTGTTGAGAGCTGCCACTGCAATCTAAATCTAAATATTACTGTACTCACGCTTTCACTCTTTTTTTAGGCCATTTTTTAGATGGTGATTATTAGTTTTTCTCCATCCTCCCCATCACAATAAAAGTGATATAAAACTTTGTGGCATCTGAATTAAAAAATACATCCTAGCAAATAACCTTTAAGCTACATATAAACTGGATTTTAGTCATAGGCATGGCAATGAATCTGGTGCTTTTGCAGTAATTGATTTTTTTATTTTTTTTTTATTTATTCAGGTCAGCAGAAAGATGACAATGCAAATATGCACAATATTGATTCCAATAATCCACAATTGACAGCGTACAATGGCATTTCACTGGTTAACATAAACATCGGCACCATGAACGTGTTCCCAAATGCATTACACATCTAAACACTTAGTGGCTACACCCATCAAGTCCCACGATTCCCGGGACAGCATGCGCCACGCCTCATCACCCCCCAGTCTTCACGTTGCCTCTCACCCCGTCTGGTACAGAGAAACCACTCACTTGAATACTACTAATCTACTGCATTATACAGTCAAACATCATTTTGTGTAGAGCGAATATATTGCACAAACGGTTCCCAAAAATCCCTAGGTCTGGAGGCCTGCGGCAATTCTTCGGCATATGTCTCGAGCGTCTCTTTGCAATATGTCATTTCAGCGACCCAATTTTGATACTTCGGTGGGCTCTTGTTCCCCCAGCGTAGGGCTATGCGTCTTTTGGCTAGCAACAATGCCACAGCCAGAAACTTACGTCTCCGGGCCAGCCGGAGCTTGTACATCTCCAACAGGCAAGCCAGTGGCTGATTAGGTATTTGCTCTGACAACATAAGAGTCAGTGCATCCGTCACTTCTGTTCAGTACTGTTGAAGCTGGGGGCATGCCCATGCCATGTGTAAGAAATCAGCACCATTGGCGCCGCACCTATGGCATTTATCGTCTGCTCTCAGCCCATATTTGTGCAGTTTCGCCGGTGTATAATATACTTGATGTATAAATTTAAAGTGTATTATACGCAAATTACAATTTGATGTTAGCAGCTGCATCTGCACACAGCTGTAGTCCCAGTCTTCTTGTGTAATAGAGTTACCAGTTGCCTCTTCCCATCTCCGTAGTGGTTTATTTTGAACGAGGGCCTGCTCCCTCTGGGCCGCAGTGTATAGGCGTGTTACTAAACGCTGGCGTGTAGGCGACGTCAACAGTATCTGCAGGGTATAGAGTGTCTGTGGTTCATCTAGAAATGAAGGGTATAATTCCCTCATTGCCATTCGCAGGCGCAAGTACGCAAATATTTTCAGAGGTGTGCAATGCGCGCTGAGGGAGATATCAGTCTGCGACATAAATTGCCCATGTGGGAATGTATCACTCATCGTGCGTAGGCCCATTTCTCCTAGTAAGGACATCATTTTCTTTTCTTGCATTACCGTTATGTGCGGGTGATGGGACATTGGCAGCGCTGGCGCATATACTGGAAGCTTCTGTGCACGTTTGGCTAGCATATGTCAAGCCATCGATGTGCAATGTACAGGGTGGATTCCGGCTCTCGGGACAGACCGACTCGGGTCCGATATATAGGCAATCAGTGGAGTCGGCTTCACACTGTCGTGTTCTACCGCTATATGTGGTATGTGACCATGTGGGTGTAACCAATAATGTGCATGCTGCGCTTGCGCACAATAAAAATATAATTGCAAATCTGGTGCTCCAAAACCGCCCTGTGTGTACGGTTTAGTCAGATCACTCCAGCCCACTCTCGCCTGTTTTCCTGCCCACGTGAGTCGTAACATGGCTGCACGCAATCTAATGAATAGCGATTGAGTGAGCCATATCGGTATATTCATAAAGAGGTAGAGGAATCTTGGTAGTACTATCATCTTTTGTATGGCCATTCTGTCTGCTAACGAAAGCGGTAATTTAATCCACCTCTCTATCTGATCCTCCAGTTTGGACATGGCTCTGCCATAATTCTCGCGTATCACCGTGTCTGGATCTCTGTGAACCCATATGCCAAGATATTTCACAGGTTCGGCCTGCCATTTCAAAGGGTAAGCCAGATTGGGCTGTAGGTTATAGGGGTTAGTGGTATCACCACTGACTCATCCCAATTTATACTGAGTCCCGAGTATCTTTCAAATTGGATATATTCTCTAATGAGAGTGTTGAGGTTGGTGTCTGGATGCCGGACATAGAGAACCATGTCATCAGCATACATTGATATACTGATTGGACGCAGTTGGAACTGTAGTGCAGTTTCCGCATGTTTTTGCAGAATTTTACATGCCAGGGGTTCTAACGCTAGTGTAAAGAGGAGCGGCAAAAGTGGGCACCCCTGTCTAGTCCCCCGGCCTATCCTGATCGGGTCAGATGTATTACCATTAATTCTTATGCGTTCACTGGGCTCCGTGTACAGCAGCGCTATCCAGCGCAGAAATGGTTCAGGAAAACCCATCCTGCGCAGTACTGTGAACATAAATGCCCATTCCACCGAGTCAAATGCTTTTGCAGCATCTAAAAGGGCCGCAGCAGGCAACTCTGGGTTTAAGTGGTGGAACAGCGCGAAAATGGTCTTCAGATTTTGCGTAGTAGATCTTGTGGGTATAAAACCAGCCTGATCCGGCAGGACCAATTTACTGAGTAGTGGCTGTATCCTCGTGGCAATAATTTTAGCCAAGATTTTAGCGTCCATATTAATTAAGGACAGGGGTCCATAAGATTCGCATTTCACTGGGTCCTTGTCTGGCTTGGGGAGGGTAATCAACAGCGCCTCACGTAGAGATGCCGGCAACACACCCTCCTCATAGGCCTCCTCACACATCTCAGCCAGGTGTGGGATTAATAAGTCCCTGTATTCTTTATAGAACTCCACAGGGAGTCCATCCGAGCCAGGGGCCTTATTTTTTGGGAGAGAGTTAATCGCATCCTTTATCTCGTCTTCAGTGATATGGTGACAAAAATACTCCCGGTGTGCATCGGACAGCCATGCAAGTGCAACCTCATCTAAATATTGGTGTTTTACATCAGGGGTCGTGTCTGATCGTGCAGAGTAGAGAGCAGCGTAATCTGCTGAGAAGCAGTCAAGTATCGATGTAGTGTCGTATACAGGTTGACCGTGCGTGTCCGTGATTTGAGTGATGTAGGTCGATGTGTGCATGGCGTAATCTATTTGATAGCGCTCGCCCCGGTCTTCCACCCTCCCCGTAATTGCGCACATTATATCTACGCGAAATATACTTGATCTCATACTCTGCGAAGTCATGGTATGTATCTAATTTCAGTCTGATTTCCGCCAGTAACTTGGGATCTTCCGTTGCCGTAAATTCTGTTTCTAGCTGTCTAATGTCTCTTTCAACCCTGGTCAACTGCTGCTGGATATCTTTTAAGATCCCAGCGTGTTTACCTATACAGTGACCTCTGATCATGACCTTAAAGGCCTCCCATAGTGTCTTTGCACTACTCACGGTGCCTGTGTTGTGTTAAAAAAACTCCACTATGGCCTGGTGTAGTTTGGAACGGAATACCTGGTCAAGGAGCGTGCTTTGTTGTAATCTCCATGTAAACTGCCTTGGTGTATGCGTGGGAATAGCGAGTTCCAAGCGCACTGGTGCATGATCCGACAATGTCTTGGGCATGTGTGCAATATATGTAGTCCATGTGCAGACCTCCTACGTGGCTATCCAGAAATCAATTCTGGACCATGTATTATGAGTTGTGGACGTGCAGGTGCCCTCTTTCTTGTGTGGGTGTCGCATGCGCCAGACATCTGTCATTGCATATTCTTCCATACCTTCCCTAATTGTCTTCGCTGCCTGTCGCCCATACCTCTCGTTTCCTGTGGACATGTCCATGGAGGGGTCTAAACATGTATTGAAATCTCCACCCATACGACTGCTGTGGGAGTGAGAGTGCGCAGCTTGGCCCAGATGTGTGCAACGAAACCAGGGTCGTCCGCATTTGGGCCGTAAGTTGTGACAATAGTCAGGGCAGTACCTCCAAAGTTGCCTTGGACTATAACATATCGGCCTTGGTCATCTTTAACTGAGTCTAGTAATGTGAAGGGGACGCCTCGCCTAATAAGGAGCAGCACTTCTCTGGCATACGTGGAGTATGAGGAGGCCATACGGTAGGCTGCCCATCTCCCACCTATTCTGCCCTCTGTGTAATCAGTTAGGTGCGTTTCCTGAAGACAGGCAATATCCACCCTGTGGCGGTCTAAGTATGCAAGGACTTTGCGGATTTTCTTCGGTTTTTGTAGTCCACGGACATTCCACGTCATAAGTGTCAATGGTCTGGTGGTGCGTGTCCCGTTATCCATTCCCTAATATATAGCTAGATTGAGCGTCATGGTATCTCGTGAATATGCCACGTCTGTTGCAAAGGGCATCGCCTATATTACTGCCGACCAATTTTCTCAAACTTTTACCCCCTCCTCCCCCCTCCCACTTTGCCTCCCCAGTGACAGCGAAGACAATCCCCATCAAACCATAGCATTCCCACCTCCCCCCCCCTCCCGTTAGAGAAACTTTAACTTGGTGTGGTGCACACAGGTTGGCGGGAGCTGCCAGCCGAATATCCGGTGATAGAAAAAATCACTCGGGTGGTTGCTTTGGTAAAACATAAAACTTATGCACACAATAACCTGCAAGAACAATAAGGCCTGGGGCCTGTCCGACCTCAACTTAGACCGCAGATGGCCCCTTAACGATCTAAACATTAATAAGCATATATCATACAGTCATTACTGAATTAGTTTGACCTAGATGTATATGGCACACTTATCTGTGCTGAATAATTGCTTCATAACGGTATAAACGTGTTCTTGTAGTCCACCTGTACTCATCCGTGCACAAACAGTTCTGTGAAACAGGTTCGCTATGCGACGCCAGGGGAGACCAGTTCGTTATTCGACGTCAGTGGAAACAAGATCGTTAGTCGACATCAGAGGTATCCTGCTGTTCATCCGGGTTTCCCCTCTGTGATTTTCTACGAGGGGCCTGGGAGCCTCTCTGTTGCAAAAACTTGAAGACGTCCTTAGGCTCATTAAACACAGTAGACTTGCCGCCATCTGTAATCCGCAACTGAGCCGGGTAGATCATTGCATAGGGAATATTCTGGTCTCAGAGCTTCTTTTTGACTTGCAGGAACTTCTTCCGTGCCTCTTGGGCTTGCTGCGTGAATTCAGGGTAAATGGAAATGTCCATACCTTCATGCTTTAAGCTGCCCAATTCTCTGGATTTGCGGAGCGCCGCATCACGATCGCGATAGTTTAAAAGTCTGGCAATGATCGGCCGCGGCCTGGCGCCCGGTGGGGGCGGCGGGGCTAGGGACCTGTGCGCCCGCTCTACGATGAAAACATCAGAGAAAATTTCCCTACCAAGCAATGCTGTTAGCAGAGTCTCAATGTATTTTTCCATTGGGCCTGTGTTCGTAGTCTCCGCAATGCCCATAAAGCGCAGGTTATTTCGTCTCGAGCGCGCTTCAGAGTCTTCAGCCCTCGCCATGAGGGTTGCCAAGGCTTTGTCCATCTTCCCCTGCCTCGTGTCCATTTGTTGGTGCGCGTCTTCAGCGTCAGAAATTCTGCGTTCAGCCATGTCTATACGTTCTGTGTGTCTGTCCAGCCTTTCTGACAACCAATCCACTCTGTATGTGAGAGTATCTATTTTCCCATCTATATTGGATAGGGTGGCCTGGATCGTAGCGAACATAGATTGCACGTCTCCAGCAGCTTCAGCACCCACCGACATTTCTGCATGCTGCGCAAGTGGGTGGTCATCCTGGCTGTGTTCAAGTGCCTTTTTCTGTTGTTCGAATTGGAGTTTTGATTGGGTCCTGTCCGGTTTCCCCATCGTTTCCCTGTAGGTTGTGGAAGGGTGGCGCCCTTGGGTCTGGTCTAATTTTGTGCCCAAAAAATACTCAAGGATTGGTAGAAGTATCAACAGCAGTATCAGTGATGTCATCAGTGATGTCATTTGAGATGTCATCAGTGATGTCATGAGTGATGTCACTGACCATGTCATGAGTGATGTAATATGTGACGTCATCAGCAGTGCATTGCGGACGCGCGAGTTATAGTTAGCTGAACTAACTATAACGGGGGAATTTCTATGGTTTTGTACGAGTGAAATGTCCAACTAACTATAACGCCCCTGAAACCTATGGTTTTTTCAGTGAATTTCTAAGGTTTTTTAAATGCTAATTTCTAACTATAACGTGCCTGAAACCTATGGTTTTTTCAGTGTATATATATATATTTATTATACTATGTATACATGTGAAAATGTCTTGGTCCGCCTGTTTGCCTCGGTGGCACGGAAAGAATGGGTGGAACTGACGTCAGCACGCCGACGAGGTCCTCTTATGGCTCCGATGACATCATACGGTGTCGTCCTTGTTGACGTGGGAGAGCTAGGAAAGAATTTCCGTGGAATGCTGGTGCAGGGGATATTCACCTAAGTGTTCAGGCTAGTCCTTTGGGAGCAACTGTTTATGTTGCCACTCCAGAAACCAAAACCAGTGATCAGAGGCCAGAGGCCCCCACTTGACGAATCACCCCGAGACTTTCAGGATAGGAGCGGACCGGAGCACCCCAACAAGTTGGAAACTTTCACGAAGATTCGTCAACCGCCGCCAACGTTATTTCAAATAGAATGTTGCGGATTTCCTATGGAAAATAGGTCCTAACTATAACTATCTACTGGCGACTGCCAGTAGATAATATATATACAAACACCACTGCACTAACATAAACCCTAAAACACTACCCCCAGCACGACCCCTACACTACCCAAACACCACTGCACTACCCTAAACCCTAAAACCTTACCCCCAGCACTACACCCTACACTACAAAGACACCACTGCACTACCCTAAACCCTAAAACACTACCCCCAGCATGACCCCCTACACTACACAAGCACCACTGCACTACCCTAAACCCTAAAACACTACCCCCAGCATGACCCCCTACACTACCCAAACACCACTGCACTAACCTAAATCCTAAAACACTACCCCGAGCATGACCCCTACACTACCCAAACACCACTGCACTACCCTAAAACATGACCCCCTACATTACACAAACACCACTGCACTACCCTAAACCCTAAAACACTACCCCCAGCACGACCCCTACACTACACAAGCACCACTGCACTACCCTAAACCCTAAAACACTACCCCCAGCAACACCCCTACACTGCACAAACACCACTGCACTACCCTAAACCCTAAAACACTACCCCCAGCACGACCCCCTACACTGCCCAAACACCACTGTACTAACCTAAATCCTAAAACACTACCCCCAGCACAACCCCCTACACTACCCAAACACCACTGCACGACCCTAAAACATGACCCCCTACACTACACAAACACCACTGCACTACCCTAAACCCTAAAACACTACCCCCAGCACGACCCCCTACACTACACAAGCACCACTGCACTACCCTAAACCCTAAAACACTACCCCCAGCACAACCCCCTACACTGCCCGAACACCACTGCACTGCCCTAAACCCTGAAACACCAGCCCCTGCACGACCCCCTACACTGCCCGAACACCACTGCACTGCCCTAAACCCTGAAACACCACCCCTAGCACGACCCCCTACACTGCCCCAACACCACTGCACTGCCCTAAACCCTGAAACACCACCCCCAGCACGACCCCCTACACTGCCCAAACACCACTGCACTGCCCTAAACGATGAAACACCACCCCCTGCACGACACCCTACACTGCCCGAACACTACTGCACTGCCCAAAACCCTGAAACACCACCCCCAGCACGACCCCCTACACTGCACGAACACCACTGCACTGCCCTAAACCCTGAAACACTACCCCCAGCAAGACCCCCTACACTGCCCGAACACCACTGCACTGCCCTAAACCCTGAAACATCACCCCCAGCAAGACCCCCTACACTGCCCGAACACCACTGCCCTAAACCCTAAAACACCACCCCCAGCAAGGCCCCCTACACTGCCCGAACACCACTGCACTGCCCTAAACCCTGAAACACCACCCCCAGCATGACCCCCTACACTGCCCGAACACCACTGCTCTGCCCAAAACCCTGAAACACCAGCCCCAGCACGACCCCCTATACTGCCCGAACACCACTGCACTGCCCTAAACCCTGAAACACCAGCCCCAGCACGACCCCCTACACTGCCCGAACACCACTGCACTGCCCTAAACCCAGAAACACCACCCCCAGCACGACCCCCTACACTGCCCGAACACCACTGCACTGCCCTAAACCCTGAAACACCAGCCCCAGCACGACCCCGTACACTGGCGAACACCACTGCACTGCCCTAAACCCTGAAACACCAGCCCCAGCACGACCCCTACACTGCCCGAACACCACTGCACTGCCCTAAACCCTGAAACACCAGCCCCAGCAAGACCCCTACACTGCCCGAACACCACTGCACTGCCCTAAACCCTGAAACACCACCCCCAGCAAGACCCCCTACACTGCCCAAACACCACTGCACTAAACCCTGAAACACCACCCCCAGCAAGACCCCCTACACCGCCCGAACACCACTGCACTGCCCTAAACTCTGAAACACCACCCCTCAGCACGACACCCTACACTGCCCGAACACCACTGCACTGCCCTAAACCCTGAAACACCACCCCAGCACAACCCCTACACTGCCCAAACACCACTGCACTGCCCTAACCCCTGAAACACCACCCCTGCACGACCCCCTACACTGCCGGAACACCACTGCACTGCCCTAAACCCTGAAACACCACCCCCAGCACGACCCCCTACACTGCCCAAATACCACTGCACTAAACCCTGAAACACCACCCCCAGCAAGACCACCTACACTGGCCGAACACCACTGCACTGCCCTAAACCCTGAAACACCACCCCCTGCACGACCCCCTACACTGCCCAAACACCACTGCACTGCCCTAAACCCTGAAACACCACCCCCTGCACGACCCCCTACACTGCCCGAACACCACTGCACTGCCCTAAACCCTGAAACACCACCCCTCAGCACGACACCCTACACTGCCCGAACACCACTGCACTGCCCTAAACCCTGAAACACCACCCCCAGCACGACCCCTACACTGCCCAAACACCACTGCACTGCCCTAAACCCTGAAACACCACCCCCTGCATGACCCCCTACACTGCCGGAACACCACTGCACTGCCCTAAACCCTGAAACACCACCCCCAGCACGACCCCCTACACTGCCCGAACACCACTGCACTGCCCTAAACCCTGAAACATCACCCCAGCAAGACCCCCTACACTGCCTGAACACCACTGCCCTAAACCCTGAAACACCACCCCCAGCAAGACCCCCTACAATGCCCGAACACCACTGCACTGCCCTAAACCCTGAAACACCACCTGCAGCACAACCCCCTACACTGCCTGAACACCATTGCTCTGCCCTAAACCCTGAAACACTAGCCCCAGCACGACCCCCTACACTGCCCGAACACCACTGCACTGCCCTAAACCCTGAAACACCACCCCCAGCACGACCCCCTACACTGCCCGAACACCACTGCACTGCCCTAAACCCTGAAACACCAGCCCCAGCAAGACCCCCTACACTGCCCGAACACCACTGCACTGCCCTAGACTCTGAAACACCAGCCCCAGCAAGACCCCCTACACTGCCCGAACACCACTGCACTGCCCTAAACCCTGAAACACCAGCCCCAGCATGACCCCCTACACTGCCCGAACACCACTGCACTGCCCTAAACCCTGAAACACCAGCCCCAGCACCACCACCTACACTGCCCGAACACCACTGCACTGCCCTAAACCCTGAAACACCAGCCCCAGCACAAACCCCTACACTGCCCGAACACCACTGCACTGCCCTAAACCCTGAAACACCAGCCCCAGCACGACCCCCTACACTGCCCGAACACCACTGTACTGCCCTAAACCCTGAAACACCAGCCCCAGCATGACCCCCTACACTGCCCGAACACCACTGCACTGCCCTAAACCCTGAAACACCACCCCCAGCATGACCCCTTTACTGCTCGAACACCACCGCACTGCCCTAAACCCTGAAACACCACCCCTCAGCACGACACCATAGACTGCCCAAACACCACTGCACTGCCCTAAACCCTGAAACACCACCCCAAGCACGACCCCCTACACTGCCCAAACACCACTGCCCTAAACCCTGAAACACCACCCCCTGCACGACCCCCTACACTGCCCGAACACCACTGCACTGCCCTAAACCCTAAAACACTACCCCCCGCATGACCCCTACACTACCCAAACACCAATGCACTACCCTAAACCCTAAAACACTACCCCGCATGACCCCCTACACTACCCAAACACCACTGCACTGCCCTAAACCCTAAAACACTACCCCCGCATGACCCCTACACTACCCAAACACCAATGCACTACCCTAATCCCTAAAACACTACCCCGCACGACCCCTACACTACCCAAAGACCACTGCACTACCCTAAACCCTAAAACGCTACCCCCGCACGACTCCCTACACTACCCAAAGACCACTGCACTACCCTAAACCCTAAAACACGACCTCCTACACTACACAAACACCACTGCACTACCCTAAACCCTAAAACACTACCCGTACACTACACAAACACCACTGCACTACCCTAAACCCTAAAAAATTACCCCCAGCACGAACCCCTACACTACCCAAACACCACTGCACTACCCTAAACCCTAAAACACTACCCCCAGCAGTACCCCTACACTACCCAAACACCACTGCACTACCCTAAACCCTAAAACACTACCCCAGCAGTACCCCTACACTACCCAAACACCATTGCACTACCCTAAACCCTAAAACACTACCCCCAGCAGTACTCCCTACACTATCCAAACACCACTGCACTACCCTAAATCACTACCCCAGCACGACCCCCTACACTACCCAAACACCACTGCACTACCCTAAACCCTAAAACACTCCCCCCAGCACGACCCCTACACTACCCAAACACCACTGCACTACCCTAAACCCTAAAACACTCCCCCGGCACGACTCCCTACACTACCCAAACACCACTGCACTACCCTAAACCCTAAATCTACCCCCAGCATGACCCCCTGCACTACACAAACACCACTGCACTACCCTAAACCCTAAAACACTACCCCCAGCATGACCCTCTTCACTACCTAAACACAACTGCACAATTTGTTACAGGCGTTGCAACGCAGGCCTGTGGTGCTTACTGGAAGTACCTGGTGGGCTAGTTGGGCCCCAGGGACCCTCAGGATTCAAGGTGACCTAATCCCCCAACTTAAAACGCTCCACGGGGCGCGTTTGCACAGTGGTGAAGGGAGGGGGCGGGGCCTCAGGTGACATGTGCACAAACACGCCCTGTGGTGCGTTTTAAGTTGGGGAATTAAATCCCTTTGAATCCTGAGGGACCCTGGGGGCCAACTAGCCCACCAGGTACCTTCAGTAAGCACAACAGAGTTGCGTTGCAGACAGGTGAAAAAAGGTGCGTGGCGTCGGAACGCCTCTCTGCAACTCAGCTCTGTGGTCCTAACTGTAGGTACCTGGGGGGCTAGTTGGGCCCCAGGGACCCTCAGGATTCAAGGGGACTTAATCCCGCAGCTTAAAACGCGCCACGGGGCGCGTTTGCACACATGTCACCTCAGGCCCCCCCCTCCCTTCACCACTGTGCAAACGCGCCCTGTAGCACGTTTAAGAGGTAGTTTTAATCCCCCTGCCCTCTTATGTACTAGGGACTTGCAGAGGAGGTCATGCTAATCACAGGGGTACCCCAACGCATAGTGTTCCCTAGTGTATGTAGGTGTTTTCACTGTATTCTAAGTGTCTTTTAGCATAGTACTGGCTCTGGTTAGTCAGAGTCAGTTACCACCAGTACCCGTCTGAAAAAGTTGTGGGCACAGGATGATTTTGCAACAAGGCCTCTTTCTGCTCCTCTGTTGGTTCTTTCTGCACATCTTTTGCTTCTTTCTGTGCGTTTTTTCTTCTTTCTTCACATGTCCTACCTCTGTAGGCATAGTTAGAAACTAGCATTTAAAAAACCTTTGAAATTCACTTAAAAAATCATAGGTTTCAGGCACGTTATAGTTAGAAATTAGCATTTAAAAAACCTTTGAAATTCACTGAAAAAACCATAGGTTTCAGACACGTTATAGTTAGAAATTAGCATTTAAAAACCTTTGAAATTCACTGAAAAAACCATAGGTTTTAGGGACAGTTATAGTTAGTTGGACATTTCACTCGTACAAAACCATAGAAATTCCCCCGTTATAGTTAGTTCAGCTAACTATAACTCGCGCCCGCAATGGACTGCTGATGACGTCACATATTACATCACTCATGACATGGTCAGTGACATCACTGATGACATCACTGATGACATCTCAAATGACATCACTGATGACATCATCCATGTGATAATTTCATGCATCTTCTCACACCCTAATATAACTTTTGATACACCCACTCTAAATTACAGACTGCCATTCTCAAAACCATAGACACTCCAACACCAAAAACTACATACCCACTCACTGATTCTTAGGTCTACACACACATCCACTCACTCACCCGTACAGTCACTCATACTTACAGTCACTCAGTACAGGACTATCATATGCACTCATACACCTATATAAACACTCACACACCGCCACTCATCCATAGAGGTACTCACACACCTAGTCAGTCATGCAAAAAATTAATCACACACCCATTTACTCACCTATACAGTTATACACACACCAGCTCACTTACTCATACAAATACTAGCACATTCTTACGCTCTTATACAATAACTGATACAAGCACACACGCATCCATACAGCCACTCTCACTATCACACACTCTCACTTATAGCCATTTAAATACTCTAACACACATATATACTGCCTTTTACATATGTAGTTACTCGCTACATGTACCACTGAGATATACATTCACTCACTAACACACCCATACACACACTCACCCACCCAAGCAGTCCATCACAGATGCACTCTTGAAATCATGCACCCAGTGAATCACCCACTCACACATCTATGTACAGAGTCACACACACCCCACCCACACAAACACTCAGGCAGCCATACAGATACTCAGAGAACCAATCAATAACCCATATAGACACTCATGTAGCTATTCGCAAATCCATGCATCCACTTACACACCAACAAACAGACGGATACAGACATTCACACAGTTTAGTCACTAACCCATGCATTCAGTAAGATACGTTTAATCACTCACTTGTAGAGTCAGTCACTCACGTACTAAATCATCCATTCAGACACTTATACACCCACTCATTCTTCAATACGCCTTTCCTATATATATTAAACATATTTAAACTTTACAGAAACACACAGTCACTGGATGATGTCATCAGTGATGTCATCAGTGATGTCATTTGAGATGTCATCAGTGATGTCATCAGTGATGTCACTGACCATGTCATGAGTGATGTAATATGTGACGTCATCAGCAGTGCATTGCGGAAGCGCGAGTTATAGTTAGCTGAACTAACTATAACGGGGGAATTTCTATGGTTTTGTACGAGTGAAATGTCCAACTAACTATAACTGTCCCTAAAACCTATGGTTTTTTCAGTGAATATATATATATATATATATACATATATATATTAACCACCAAATTCCCATTACAGGAAATAACGGAGCACTCTGCGGTTTACAGTCTTCACTTTAATTTGGCAGACGTGTTTCAGCAATTATGCCTTTCTCAATGCTATAGTGTTCCCATTAACCATTTCACCACATTTAAAAAACCTGTCTCCTCTTCATTAGACAGGAAAAAGTGCTGTAAGAAAAAACGTACTGCATTATGCTCAATGTTATCTATTTACTCAGTCCGCCATTTTGACATGCATAGTTCATTCATAATCTCTCAGTGAGTGTGCCGTGCCTTAATACTCGTAAATCTCATTTCAGTAATGATAGTCACTTAGTAGAAACGAGTTATTCAGGGCACCAATCTATCCAATTGCATGTCCGATATTTCACTCACCAATGTGGCACATTGAAGACTTAGTCCATCGCCCTACCCTGCTCTGACCAACAACAGGAACGCCCCTTCCTAATAGCAAGTCGCAAAACACTATTTTGCGAGTCACAAATTATTTGCGACTCGCGAAATAGAAAATTGCATGCGCAAATGGGTAGCAAACCTGCAATTTTTCGTCGTACATCTGGCCCCCAGGTGTCATTATATCAGACCATATCTTCCCAATCTGGATCACTCTAACCTAGCTTCTTATGGAAGCCAGAAATATTTTCAGGATGGTCTGCATTGTCCTCAAGATTCTTTATGGTGAAGAATAAAACTGCTTGTCATTTTGTGAGGCTCCCGCTACAGACTTCTTCCTATTGAAAATCCCTCTCTTCAAAGAAATAAGACTCTGAAAAAGCTTCCTTGGGAAAAGTTCCCAAAATTCAGAACTTGATTCCTTCAACTATCAGGACTAATCCCTCATATGTCTTCTTCAAACAAGAACTTAAAATCCCACTCTTGCAAAGTCTATGCCATTCTTTACCAAAACTGAAATGCATTATAACTTCAACTCTATAGCCTCCCACCCTGATGGGACATTCAATTGTTCTCATCCTGTTTTTTATTCTCTTCTAATGGCTGTTGTCTACTAACCCTTCCCTTTACATGCTACATTTTGGTTTGATGAATGTGATGAATGTTATCATCTCTTTGTACATTTCCTGTGTTTATATCTGATAATTTCTCTCTTACAGTTTTCCTAATCCATATTTTGAGTAAACGTATGTCGATATGTTTTATACGCTCTGCTGCCCTGTGGGTCTAGTTCACCCTATTCAAGTCTACAAATGCGCAAATAAAGAAGGCTCATGAGTTAAGAATCCAGTGTCTCAAGGAAGCAGTCTGAAAGAGTTGGGGTGCAAGAAACCACTGCAAACAGAGTGGTTAGTTGCCACAGTAGTAGCGCTCACATTATTAAAAGGAGCAGCGCTTCCAACAATAATGAATACATCAATGTTATGCCTAGACATGGGCAAAGTAACATGCTAGGACAATATATCATCATGTAGTGCTGTGAGGAGGCTCACAGGGTTTCCCGCTAACAATATCCACGATTAAGAGAAATAATCACTGATAACACCGTTTGTAAATCATGGACAAAGATAGGAGAGACAACTAGGCATTTAAACAACTGAAAGATAAAACTACAAATGTCAGAACTTGCAGCATGAGTCTGAGTATTGTATTGTGACTTTCAGATTATCTCCATCTACTAAAACACACCAGACCATCACATTGAGAGTGAACCCAGTAAGTGCTTGTGTCTACCATGAAACTAATACCTCCCTGTCCCCCAAAAGCCCTGGTTTAAAAAGAAAGCAGCAACACAGTTAAATGCAAAGAGAGGCAAGAATGTGCCTAGTAATGATCACAAGGAATGCATCCCGTCCAGGATGCCAAACATTCAGGCAACAATAAAAAAGTGATACTTAGAGAGTTGTTCCATTTCCTATTTAGAATTATTATCCACCACAATGGGATGAGATGGTTCAGTACATTATTAAACAATTAGGAATGACCCTTAGGCTTGACTAGAGAAGAAAATGATGTATGATGATGCCAAAAATGAGGACGATATGATCAGAGAGATACAGGAGTGTTCAAATGTTCAAGTAGTGAGAAGGAAGAAAGCCTGTTGAAATTGAGAGTCAATTGCCAAAGCATAAATGGTCTACGATGTCGAGAAACAGGAATTTCTATTGTACCTTTGGATTTTTGTAAATTATGGATCAGCATGACATGAAAATCAGACAGAAATTGGAATCGAATGCAGCAGCATGAATCTTGATCCGAAGGATGAATGTCATTCAGAACCTTTAGATGAATACCTTGTAAAGTGGTAGATGTGTAGGATCCAGTGGCAAAAGAATCTGTGTAATTAAATAAAACCTCAGCAGAAAGTAATATTTTCTGTTTGGTTTCAGTGAAATAACAAAACATAGCAAATACTGTCTACATCTGGTGTAAACATTTTGTGTATTCATTAGATTGAAAGTAATAACCAGAAGTTAAAACCTGGTCTATTCCTAAATTAAATAATAGTTAGAGAAAACCTATGAGTCTTTGGTGAGAGACAACAACTTGAGCATATATTTCACAGGTCTTAATAAACACTTTGCTATCTATATGGATGGAATGCTACCAAAAGAAGCATAGGTCAATTTTGAAAGTTGAAGAAAATCCCTTATGGACAGTGACCAAGTGCTAGATGTACAACGCATTTTTCAAGTCGCAAACGGCACATCGTAAAATGTGTTTTCCTATGTACCAACCCTATTTTGCGAGTCGGTAACCTATTACAGATTCGCGAAGTAGGTTTTGCGAGTCGCTATTAGGAAGCCACGTGTAAAGGGCATCCATACCTAATAGTGAGTCGCACTGGTATGTATGAATGTTGTGCGGCCAGGAATGCAGCTGCAAAACAGTCGCAGATTACCACCAATTTCAAATTGGCGTTTAAGCCATTCGCAAACGGGACGGGGTCCCCAAGGGACCCCTTCCCCTTTGTGAATGGCGGGCGCCAACATTTTTTCAGAGCGGGCAATGGTCCCACAGACCACTGCCCACTGTAAAAAAAATGTAAAAACTTTTCAATTTTATTTTTGAAATGCATCACATTTTCCTTTAATGAAAATGGGTTGCATTTCAAAAACAAAAACTGATTTATTTAAAAAGCAGTCACAGACATGGTGGTCTGCTGACCCCAGCAGGCCACCATCCCTGTGAGTGCCGGCCATTCCCAATGGGTTGCACATTGCGACCTGCCTCATGAATATTGATGAGGCAGGTCCCTTGCGACCCATTTGGGAATCAGAAACAGTGTATGAGACACTGTTGTACATCAGGTTTGGCGACTCGCAAATTGTGAGGTGTTAAAAATCGGTATATGCGATTAGAAAACCTGACAGTCATGCATGTGGCCCAAAGAGATTATGACACCATTATTAAACATTCTCATGCAGTTACTAAGTAGGTATACAAAGCCGTAGATTTAAGGTATAGACTTCCTTATATCCGAAGATCTAGAGGTAATACAGGCATAGGGCCTTATTATGAGTTTGACGGCCCTCCTGTGAGAACGCCACTGCTGAGCTCACAGGAGGACCACCAAGCTCGCTGTGCATCCACCTGCTGGATTATGACTGTAATCCTGGGTGGGCGTTGCTGCAGCAGTCTCACAACGGTGGCATGTTAAGTTCATAGGAGACCCTATGCCACATGCAGCTGCCATGACAGCGCCTGCAGCACATTCCTGCAAGGTGTGGCATACACCATGTTGTGCATGCCACACCATGCAGGGACGGGATTGCAATTCCAGGGGGGAACAACGGTGCCCCCCGCATGCACCCACAGGCCCAGAAGCAGCAGGGGGGCCTGTTAGAGCCCCCATAGTTGCCCCCCCTTTTCATGGCAGGCTTACCTACATGAACTGGTCGGGGGAAAATCAACTCGGAATATGCTCTGCAGTGCAGCAACGTCAAGATATTCCTGCCCCTTACCGCTGTGCCACCGCCACAGGATCTTGGATCTCGGAGGACACAGCCGACCTGTGGCGGTCCGCAATGGAAAGGGACAGGAATATGCTGGCAGTGCCACTATGGCACCGCTGCGCATAGTCCGAGTTGGCTTTCCACCGCCCATTCCATAGCGGTGAGCCCACCATTAAAAGGGTGGCTGAGAGGCAACTAAGAGGGCCCTAACAGGCCCTCCTGCCGCTTCCGGGCCTGGAGGTGCATGCAGGGGGCACATGTTTTGCCCCCTGGAATTTCACCCCCGTTCCTGCAGGGTGTGGCATGCATGCCACACCATGCAGGAACATGCTGCAGGGGCTTTCATGGCAGTGGTCAGCTGCTAACGCTTTCCTATGAGCCTTACACAGCTGCCACCATGAGACCGCCGCAGCACCGCCCACCCGCCCTAGATTAGACTCATAATCCGGCAGGCGGGCACACGACAGACTTGGCGGTCCTCCTGTCGGCACGGCGGTGGCAGGCCGACAGGAGGACTGCCAAACTTGTATTAAGGCCCTTAATCAGCATCAATCTCCATGCTCCTTGTCATGATGAATTTTAATTGTTTTGTAGCATGGTTAACAACATATCAAGAATCTATCTTTGTGAGGTCTACGGGGCTATGAACCTTTGCTGGATTCATTTTTGCCGCTCTGTAGTCCATTAATTTAGCAACATTATGCCTCATGTCTTGTTAACTGCTTCAGGATATCTGACTTCTGTCTTACATGCTTTTTAGAGTCAAGGCTTCAAACGATGCAACCTGTCTAGTAACCACTTCCTTCATCACAAAGAAATGCCTGCTACTACATATGTCCTTGGATTCTTTTGCAGAAGTAGAGGGAATGGGAGGCATAATCAACAGTCAACTCAGATTTCAGAAGAACCAATGATGATTGAGTCATTGAGTCACCACCTCTTTCCTTTCTCTTTTAATTCTTCTCCTAGATAGCTATCAATCTGTAATGTTAAGTCACCTGAGCCACCAGGAAAATTGGGACTCCCCAAACAAGGTTCCTCCTTTTTCATATCTTCATGAACATATCTTAGATGAGGTATAGGCACTAGAAGTAGGGGTGCTGGGGTGCTGTAGCACCCCCAAAATTAAAATGCTGGAGATCCGAAGTGAATGAGCAATAAAGATACCTTTAAATTTTGTTTTTATTTTTTCACATTTACTGTGTGTTCAAAGACAGAGATCAATTGTCGTGCTATGTCTTCTGGCAAATTGCTGCTTACTCTTTTAGCATGGAGTTTGAGGTTAACTTTTCTTTCTCTGATTGAAAAGTGAGAGGATTTTGTAAAGTGAACTATGTGCCCAAGTTGCTGGTGTGAAAGCAAAGGCTGAAGCATGTCATTTTTTTTGTAACACAACAACAATTAAATGAATTGTACAAATATTTCAAAATATATTAGCAGTTAGGAAAGCACAAATGAAACTTTTTTGTAATTCTGAAGTGTGATGGAAACATTGATTTTAATGGGATCAAAACAAATCACAACACTTTACTTGATGTTGCGCAAATGACAAATAATCACTGAAACTTGATTTCCATACATTATCTTTTGTGTGCTATATTGTTTTATCAGTAAAACTGTGGAAAGTTTGTGGTAATTTTAATGGAAAACGTGCTGTCTGTAAATGACAATGAGCTCCTATATCATACTTCAGAACTATATTTATGACAGTCTGTTCCAAAATTTACCACCAGCTACATACTACACACTTGCCACTGTGCTGTTATATGGACGTAGCTCATTTGCTACTCTTGCTAATTGTGCAACACTTGTTTGTTTCACAGTCCCTATGAGTTAAGTGATGTACCATTGATGACAGCACCACACTCTGAAAATTGTTCTAATACCACTGAGATGAAGTGTCAACTGAATTAAATAATCTATTGTAGTAGATGCTTCAAGATGATTTATAAATTAGATCCTCCATTGCACATTGATGGAGGTCACTCACCATCCCTTCCAATTAAACTTCATCTTCAAAATATAGACTAATTCAAAAAATTGGACTAACATTCATAGATAGATAATTTGCAGAACAATGCAGTTTAGCACAGGGCAAGAAAATGTAGCACCATTGAGATTACTTACTGAGAAAAACACCTTGTCACGATAAGTCTCAAACTGCATAGGGTTGAAGGTAAACAATATGACGAGGATATTCTGAAAGGCTTACCTTAAGTTGATTTCCCTTAGACATCAGATCTCCAGAACCAAGATACACCTGAATCTACAAATTGCTGTGATGCTAGGGTTTCTCAGAGGGCAGGTTTCTTAATCTGTACAGTTTCCATCTGAGTAATCTACTGAACAGTGGACATCAACTCTTGAAATTGATCCTTTTTATCAGAGCATTAGGAAGTAACAACTGTGTATAACCAAGGTGAAGCATAAGATGACAGAAACCTTATTTCACTGTATATAGTTAATCCTAACCAAGCACCAGCCATGTATCCTCTACATTAGAGGCCCAGCAACTGAGAATGTCTGCACATTCCCACAGGCTTCCCTAATTGTTTAACTCATGGTCTTTGCCTAGTCCCTCATAATAACCCTTTGCTCTCAATTTGCCCCTCGGACGTCTATTCTGCAATTAAATTCCTCTATTCTATAGAGGGCTGACTATACCTTATCACCTACTTCCTTTCTGCTTGTCCTCGTGTTCCTATTCACTTACAGGTCCTGCTTTCATCTCCTCCCCACTCCTTCCACTATTCTATCCACTTTTAAGGTAGAGAAAATTGCCCATTGTAAGCAATGGCCTTTGGACAGACATATTCTGTGCTAATCAATTCAATCCTCCTATCCTGCATTCTGTCCCTCTCCTGTATCTCATTTTCCAACCCCTACTTCATTACCCAAACTACCACTTATTTCTTTTGTCTCTTCCACAGAGTGCGGAAGAAGAATAAGAGAATGTCCAAATATCGCAATTGAAAATGGTGGCACCCATAGTGATAGCAAGTGCTCCAAAAGGTGCCAATAATATTTTGCTATAGCCACCAAAGTGACATAGAGCAATTCACCCAAAATGTGACACTCAATCAAAACTCATGTTACATCTTCGCCTGCTCATCCTCACCCCACATGTCCTGTTTGTCCGGTTGTTAATCCTTCTTCCCTCATGCTGTGCTAGAGGTAGCACAACTACACCTTGTGCTGCTTTCAACAACACATATATATTTCTTGCCCACTTTCTGTCTCTCACAAGTCAACCCATTGCCTGCACCTTCATGTGCTCATCCCCAGCTTGAATCCTTGCTTCAATCTTCAACAAAAACACTTGCAGATGACAGAGTCTTGCAGAAACTGCACAGAAGTATGAGGTAATCACATTCCAGAAAGACCAGGGTTGTGAGACAACACACACTGTAGGCATTGTAATATGTAGCAGCATGATATTACATAAGCTAACTACACAACATAACATAACAAAGCAGAGACTATAACATAGCATAAGAAAAAACGTAACAAGACATGGTATAATATCATGTAAGGCTTCAAAGAACTCATGACATCGGTAGCACATTTTAATAAAAAGCATCATATGCATTATATGCATACCAAAACTATCTTGTGTACATATTCTTACCAAGAATATTGTGATATAAAAAGACTCAACATAAAGTAGGTTCTTTTTCAAATAGGCGCGATTTAAGGTTAGCAGAACCAGCTGCAACGTTACAAAACTGTATCAAACGGCACAATAACATTTTGGGAAAGGGCTTTGGTCCTATTATGTTATAAGTAAATTTCACAAAAATTACACTAATCATGCAAAATGTGTTTTGCTTTTTTGTCTGTGTGAAATGGTAGATAAGGACATTCTTCATATACAAAACCCATGCAAAATACCAGTGGGAGGCTGCTTTGACTAGAAAACGTGTCTGGTTCAAGGCACAAATCTGTGTTACTGTCCATGAGAGACAGTTCCATCTGAACCAGTGGCCCAGGGAGGAATATTGAGAGAAAAAATGTAAAACAAAGTGACAAGAACTGACAATAGGACTGCACAGATTATCCAAAAGCCTCCCAAGTTCCCAACACCATGAGTCCTTTTTGTACTGCAGAATTTGAGAAGATAGGAGAAGGCGAAACAGAGGAAACGAGATAGGCAGAGAAAACAACATTTGTTCAGCAGTTTAGATAAGTTAGTCGGGAGCACACTACTTCTGTAATGCAAGGATTTCATTATTGTTACAATAAAACTTAACAGTATTCAAGGTAACCCAAAAGCAGACATGCTTGTCACCGTTAATCCTGAGAGCACCTTGGACCAAGTGAAAGATGGAGGCTGGCTCCTACTTGTAATGCTTCAAGAAGAACTGGAGAGAGTTAAGTAACAAATAGTTACAGAAGAACCAGAAGGGGGATTCAAACAAACAAAAACAAATGTGCACACAAAGGAAGGGGCCAGATGAGTGAACTAATCGGCAATGGGAGAACCTACCAACTATGGGCACTGGCAAGCATAGGCTAGAAAGCATCCCTGGCAGTGAAGGATCATCAACCCAGAAGTCAATTGGTGCCATCGTGAACTGGGAAATCAGCTAAATAACAGAGGTCATAAAAAGCTGGAGGCCATTTGGATCAGTCATGCACAAGGCAGGCGCTCAATGGAAAAACAACCTCCATCTCTATCCCGGTGACCATTGCCGCCATCCTCCAAAAACTGGCAAGCAGCGACCCCTGAAGCCCTGTGGTGAAGATGGACAAGCAGGCTACAACTTTTTGCAAGTCCTGAAGTTCCCAGGAATTCCCCTGACATCAGGAGAGTAAAGAAGTTATGTAATACCTAAATATTGCAGGCAAGACAAGATTACACTTGCTTAATAAATATTTTGCACACGCCTAAACTAAATTTGTGATTGCGACGTGCAATCTTTCCAACACAGCAGTTCTTTAATAGAAAGCTAGCTGCTGGATTTCTATGAAAACAGAGTTAGGCAACCATACTCTATGCTAAAAGAAGTTTAGCAACTATATTTATTTTTTTCTTGAAAATTTCTTTTATTATTGTTATAATAATAATAATTATTATTATTATTATTATTAGTAGTAGTAGTAGTATTGTAGTAGTAGTATTATGATGACAATAACAATATGGCCCTAATAGTAACCACATTATTAACCTACTCTTTGCCTTTATTGTTGTTTACATTATTATTACTATTTACTGCTATCATTGGCATTATTAAATGCTTCAAAGGAGGGTAAAGTATTACAAATTCCTAACTTAATTTCATCCACCTCAGAAGACCAAGTTGTACCAAAGAGATCTGATCTTCTGAAATCGTACAAGGGCATTATACTATGTATTTTCCACAGCATAAAGCACTGAAAAATAAATACACATTGTCAAAACCTATTTCAAGGTAGAGGAAAGGGAACTGTGGCAATGAATGCGCATGCAATAAACGTCTTCGATCAAACAGCTCTTGTACTAATTTTAAAGGTAGTTGTTAAGCAAAATGACAAAGTATATAAAAACTTTAATGCTTCTCACGCCGTTTTTCTGACAGCTTGTTAAAAAATGTTAGTGGAAAAGGTGCTACCGCCGTACTTTTGTTATTCGGTGCTAATTAGAGCAAACATTAGCAGTATTATAAATGTCTTACGCATCGAATTTTTTGCCTTAATTGGTAGAAAATTAAAACTAATTCTAATTTGGTCAAAATAGAAGGCAAAATTGGGTACAAATATCTGCTGGTGGGATGACATTCGAGGATTAAACAACTGCCGCATTGTGAGAGAGTGCTGAACCTGAAGCAAACTTAAAAATATAACTCTGGGATGACTGATGGAAAATGTCAACATAAACCTGTTGAAAAGCAACATCTTCCTCTTGAGCCTTTTGCAGAAGCATGTATTTTGTAATATATCTCAAAGGTAGTAATCTGTATATCTATATCTATGAATTCCAGTTGTGGGGTACATCTATTTAGTCTTAGAGTGCGGTGTGATGGTTTGTTGTTGAATGATACGGTACAGTGTATTGTGAAGAGTGGTGCATTAAGGCTGGATGGGGTGAGGTGTGTGGGATGCTGTGTTTTGCTTTAATATGTGTGGTCATATGAATAGTTTATTGTGGATTGTTCGTCCGTGTACAGTGGTGGTGTATATAGAGATGAAGTCTGGTATGTTGTTATGTGGTGTGATGTGGTCTTGGATAGTGTTTAACGGTAAGGGCTGTGTTTCAATGCATGGTAGCACACATAGCATAACATAAGGGGGCATATTTACAAAGAAGTGACGAGCGTGGTGTTAGCCTTCTTGACTAAATGCCGCGCTCTGCCACTTCTGAAACGCAGGGCTGCACCGTATGTGTGGTGCTTTGTGCAGCACACACAGAAGTTGCAACTCGTCATTTTTAAAATGATTGTTTATGTACAGGAAGGAACACCTTCCTGCACATAAACATTATCATGCATGGTGTTTTGCTGTTTTTATGTGTGCTTCACAATGCAGCACACATAAAAACGGCAAAAACGAGGAGAAATAAAGCATTTCTCCTCATTGCGTCCTGTTAAGACCAGGTTTTCCCTGGTATTAATTTTGGCACGACCCCATATTTATACCACTCTTGCAAATATGGGGCAGAGTCAAAATCAATAGTTGTTGCGGCAGAATGCCCATCACCACACCCATTGCCCACCCCTTTCACGCTAAGTATAGCGTGAACGGGTGCCTTATTTACAAGGCAGCGTTAAGCCAAGTTAAGTGGCTTAAATAAGGCGAAGCCCGTATCGCCACAACAACGTCAAAAAGAGTGATGTTCTGGTGGCGATAGGGGCTTGTAAATATGCCCCAGTTCTCTTGTAGTGAAGGCAGGGTAGGTTAAAAGATGCTAAGATCATACGGTGCACTGTTTGGTTTAGCTAAATGCCATGTAACCACATGTGGTGCAGCAATTCCACATTAACACACCTGTATGATAGAACAGCTGCCATTGAGTTCACCCCCAAATAAAATATATAAAAGTAAATTTGCTGCTAGGAAGCGATAGCATTGTTAGTAATGAACATAGAAATATGGTGAAATAGAGTGGTAAATATTCATAAAGCCCATCTACAAGTCGGATAAAAGTGTGTATCAGGAGGATCCCGTGCAGGTAAGCACGGTGGGGCGGGAAGTCGACAGACAACGATGAGGTAAAGTTACGTTTAAAATTTTTAAAAAACACTTAAATTGCGCTGGCCACATCGCCGAGTCGGCGATGCGGCGAGCGCAACATAAGTCGTTTTCTTTTTTTAAAATTTAACTTTACCTCGTCGTCGTCTGTCGACTCCCTCCCCACCGTGCTTATGTATAAGGGCCGCTCCTGGTGTGTATGCCAAATGTATCCCCCAGTTCAGGGAGATAGCTATCCATCAAAGCCCAAGGCCCCATCGTAGAGAAAGACTTCAAGACCTCTGCCTCACACTACTGAATGCTGGGAACAATATACTAGAACAACTCTCTGCATGGGAGTTACTGGACTCAAGAGGAGTGAAGGGGGTAACCAAAGAGCCATGCTGTATACTAGATCGAAGATGGAAACAAAGCATCGCTGCCAGTGATTCTTCAAACAAGACCATAAAAACTTCTCGATTTAAAAAATATATTTTCGTTGATGATCCTCTACTGATTATCGTAAATCCCTACGGCAAGATAGGAGAAAGACTAGACTTTGCTTCTGCACGCAATCATAAAAATATAACACCATGAATCCTTTGGCTTCCAGTACTTTATCTGATTATATCCCTTTTTTTGGTGTGCACATACACAGCACCCGCTCAACTCTGGTTGGGTGGGTGCAGTGTTGCAGACTATATATGGTAGTGATTAGCTCTTAGAACAGTCCTAAATCAACACATATTACGAGACAGGTGGAAAGACTCCGTGGAAACAGTTGGCAACCAAAGCTGAAATGGAAGGTTGTCCCTCAACTGGAGGTATGAAAAAGAACCTTCTTTACAAGCCTAGTCCTGTAACGCTCCATTAGGTTCATTGTTACTGTAAGTTCAGGGAGCTCCTGAACCTCAAATTCCCCTTATGGAGTTTGGGGAGAGAGATGGCCCAACCGGCAATTCCAGAGTGCAGTTCTTGGCACCCACCAGGAAGCCATTAAAACCTACCAGCTAGGTCTGTTTGATGATAAGATATCCATCAAAGCCCAAGGCCCCATCGTAGAGAAAGACTTCAAGACCTCTGCCTCACACTGCTGAATGCTGGGAACAATATACTAGAACAACTCTCTGCATGGGAGTTACTGGACTCAAGAGGAGTGAAGGGGGTAACCAAAGAGCCATGCTGTATTCTAGATCGAAGATGGAAACAAAGCATCGCTGCCAGTGATTGTTCAAACAAGACCATAAAAACTTCTCGATTTAAAAATATATTTTCGTTGATGATCCTCTACTGATTATCGTAAATCCCAACGGCAAGATAGGAGAAAGACTAGACTTTGCTTCTGCATGCAATCATAAAAATATAACACCATGAATCCTTTGGCTTCCAGTACTTTATCTGATTATATCCCTTTTTTTGGTGTGCACATACACAGCACCTGCTCCAACTCTGGTTGGGTGGGTGCAGTGTTGCAGACTATATATGGTAGTGATTAGCTCTTAGAACAGTCCTAAATCAACACATATTACGAGACAGGTGGAAAGACTCCCTGGAAACAGTTGGCAACCAAAGCTGAAATGGAAGGTTGTCCCTCTACTGGAGGTATGAAAAAGAACCTTCTTTACAAGCCTAGTCCTGTAACGCTCCATTAGGTTCATTGTTACTGTAAGTTCAGGGAGCTCCTGAACCTCAAATTCCCCTTATGGAGTTTGGGGAGAGAGATGGCCCAACCAGCAATTCCAGAGTGCAGTTCTTGGAACCCACCAGAAAGCCATTAAAACCTACCAGCTAGGTCTGTTTGATGATAAGATATCCAGTTGGTTCGCAGGATGTGGAAAGAGTGAGCATAGATTTTTGTTTCTAGCAAATCGTGTTAAATACTTTTCTAAACATATAACTTTCAGCATAAAATTGTTAGTTTTGAATTTGTCCTTAAAAGTTATTACATCTTTCTCTACATTTAGCCTTCTTTTCTTTTATGATTGTATAGTACTTAAAAATATCAGTCATATCCCTTTCACCATGTATACGGTCCTCTACAATCTTTCTCCCTTGATTACTAGATTTCTGGTGCAACATTTGTGCTGAACAGACAAACCATTGTGATTTGGGCCTTCAGAGAGGGAACGCCAGTGAGCATTCAAGTTCTTGAAATTAGGTACAGAAGCTATAGACTTTGTGAATTTATAATAGCCTTTTGAAATTGTAGTGTATATTTTTACACTAAGGGCCATATGTAGGTAATTTCTATTTACCGATTCCTAAATACCGAATTTTACCGATTCGGTATTTAAGAATCGGTAAATAGAATGTAGGTAAACATTCAGTAAATTTTACCGATTCGGTAATATTCGTTATTACCTATTCGGTATTTACCGAATCGGTAATAAGGAATACCTTCCCATTCATTCCTATTGGCCTGGAGGCCCATAGGAATGAATGGGAAGCCATTCACTATTACCGATTCGGTAAATACCGAATCGGTAATAGAGGGAGCATATTCAAGGGTGTCAAATTGACACCCTGTTGCACCCCTGAATCGTGCATGTGTGCACATGTGGCGCACATACATGCCCTAAGGGCATGTATGTCTGCCACATGGCATTTTTAAAAAAGCACAAAATTGCTTTTTAAAAGGTATTCGGTATTTACCACCAACTTGTAGTTGGTGGTAAATAACGAATCCTTAAACCAAAAATGCACTCACTTGAGTGCTCCCTACATAGGACTTAAGGAATCGGTAATTTACCGATTCCTTAAAATAACGAATCGGTAAATTACCGACTCCTTAAATCCGGCCTCCTACATCGCAAAGGGCTAAATACCGGTCGGTAACGGGAAGTTTACCGATTTTCGGCCGTTACCGACCGGTATTAGCCCACCTACATATGGCCCTAAATGATTTAAAAGTGGGCCAACAACGGAAAAGTCACTATGGAATATAGATTGTTCGCAAATGCATCATATTAGTGGTGTCTTAATCAATCAATCAATCAATCAATCATGTCACTTATAAAGCGCACTACATACCCGCGAGGGTCTCAAGGCGCTGGGGGAAGAGGGGGGTGGTGCTGCTACTGATCGAAGAGCCAGGTCTTGAGGAGTCTTCTGGAGGCCAGTAGGTCTTGGGTCTGTCGGAGGTTGGTGGGGAGGGTGTTCCAGGTCTTGGCGGCGAGGTGGGAGAAGGATCTGCCGCCGGCGGTTGTTTTCCGGATGCGGGGGACTGTGGCGAGGGCGAGGCTGGTCGAGCGGAGCTGGCGGGTGGGGGTGTAGAAGCTGAGTCGTCTGTTGAGGTAGGCTGGTCCGGAGTTGTGGAGTGCTTTGTGTGCGTGGGTGAGGAGCTTGAAGGTTATCCTCTTGTTGACAGGGAGCCAGTGCAGGTCTCTCAGGTGGGGTGTGATGTGGCTGCGTCGGGGGATGTCGAGGATAAGACGTGCAGAGGCGTTCTGGATGCGTTGCAGCCGTCTCAGGAGCTTAGCCGTCATTCCTGCGTAGAGGGCGTTTCCGTAGTCCAGCCTGCTGGTGACGAGGGCCTGGGTGACTGTTTTTCTTGTTTCGGTGGGGATCCACTTGAAGATCCTGCGGAGCATTCGGAGGATGTTGAAGCAGGATGAGGAAACGGCGTTGACCTGCTTAGTCATGGAGAGGGTGGGGTCAAGGATGACCCCTAGGTTGCGTACGTGGTCGGTGGGTGGCGGGGCTGTTCCCAGTGATGTTGGCCACCAGGAGTCGTCCCAGGCTGAAGGGTTGGAACCAAGGATGAGGACCTCCGTCTTGTCCGAGTTCAGCTTCAGGCGGCTGGTCCTCATCCATTCGGCGACGGCCTTCATTCCTTCGTGGAGGTGGGCTTTGGCGGTGTGAGGGTCTTTGGTGAGGAGAGCATCAGCTGGGTGTCGTCGGCGTAGGAGATGATGTTGAGGTTGTGCTGTCGGGCGACGTGGGCGAGGGGTGCCATGTAGATGTTGAACAGCGTTGGGCTGAGGGAGGAGCCTTGGGGTACGCCGCAGATGATCTTGGTGGCCTTGGATCGGAAGGGGGCGAGGCGGACGCTTTGTGTTCTGCCGGAAAGGAAGGATGTGGTCCAGTCCAGGGCCTTCTCTTGGATCCCGGCGTCGTGAAGGCGTGTTCGTAGTGTGTGGTGGCAGACCGTGTCGAAGGCGGCTGATAGGTCCAGGAGGATGAGGGCTGCTGTTTCTCCGTTGTCTAGCAGGGTCCTGATGTCATCGGTGGCGGCGATGAGGGCGGTTTCGGTGCTGTGGTTGCTGCGGAAGCCGGACTGGGAAGGGTCCAGGATGTTGTTCTCCTCGAGGTAGCGGGTCAGTTGTTTGTTGACGATTTTCTCGGTGACCTTCGCGGGGAACGGGAGCAGAGAGATGGGTCGGAAGTTCTTGAGGTCCTTGGGGTCTGCCTTGGGTTTCTTGAGTAAGGCGGTGATCTCGGCGTGCTTCCAGCTTTCCGGGAAGGTTGCTGTCTCGAAGGAGATGTTGATTATTTTCCGGAGATGGGGCGCGATGGCTGTACTGGCTTTGTTGAAGATGTGGTGAGGGCACGGGTCTAGCGGTGAACCGGAGTGGATGGTGTTCATGATCTCGCTGGTGTCCTCGTCGTTGATGTTGGTCCAGGAGAGCAGGCGGTTGGTGGTTGTGGGGGCAGTGGTCTCGGTGGTTGCCGGGCGGTCGTGGTGTTGAAGCTGTCGTGGATGTCGGCGATTTTGCGGTGGAAGAAGGTGGCCAGTGAGTCGCACAGGTCTTAGGCCATACATGCAGGCTCTTTGTGCTAGAGTTAAGCCACACCTAAATGGTGAGATACAAATTGGACCACAATACATCTTGGCTTTCTGTTGTCATGTAAACTCTGGGATATGGGCTTGCAGATCAGAGCAAATTGTTGACCTGCTCTCCATGAGGTTGATCGGCTTTTGAATGTGCTTGGATATGCTCAGTTTTTCTAGTGCCTATGTTTATTCCCAGAATTATTTATTCATATGATGTGCTAAGACTCAGCACATGAAGCTCACTATTAAATTTGAGCGTTTTAAGACTTGAAAATAATTAAGGAATATATACCCATTTCAATTAAATCTTGCATCAGACATGCTTGCTTGAATTCTTCTTTCACTTACTGTGGCTTCTATCAATAAAGCAATCACTACAAACAGACTTATATGATCTTATAAATACTGCTCTCCTTTGATGAATTATGTAAATAGAGGTGTGCTATTTACAAATTACCCCTTTGCCAGAATCCAACTGATCGAACCCCAAGTGAATGAACTAAGAAAAATTAAGATAACTTCATTTATGAGGCATACATCTATTATGAAATATTTGGCCTGAGTTTGGGTGAACACCACTTGGCTAAGATAAGAATTTCTTTTTGACAATTGTAGCTGAAATTGTCTTTTTGTACAGAAGAAGAGTACTTCCAGTAGTTGGACTGCTGAAACGCTATTGACATTTTCTCTAAAGAAGCCCTCTTCCAATACATCTAGTTTTACGACTCAGACTTATTGAATTTTTCTGATATTTTGTCTCCATTTGTGTGTTTTTCCTTTCTAAAAAACAGGATTCATCTGGTTTATTATTGCTGATTAACTTGGTTGAACGAGCATGAATGTGTACTGATTGGTCTTTGGTGAAACACAGCATAATATTGTTATGTTATGAACGAAATTTCAGCCAAAGGCCCTTGTTATGAGTAGCTTCTTAATTCCATTGGAGCTGGTAACATTAGTATTCTCTGACTGTAGGGTTTTCAGTAATCTAGGAGGTGTGGCGCTCTGCCTAATATGCGTGTAGTGTTTGTAGGGTTCAATAAATACGGTGCAACCAGGTCAGGGGAAACACCCTATAACCCCTGTATGTGTGTAGGTGAGATCCTGCACAAAGCTTGAGAACCAGAGTCCTGGGCACACGTTTTCAAATAGTAAGATGAAAGTTCATTCTATCATGTGCACTTGAAGAAATGTCATAAAGGTCCAAATAGGTAAGTTCTTTGTCTTTAATCTTTGTTACATCAAAAAGCAACCAGCCAACACGTGTTTCGTCACAATGGGAGATTATCCCACGACTTCTTCTGGGCTGGGAATGAGACAATAGGTAATGTGTAAACAAAAGCTGCATTGTATTCGTGTTCAGGAGAGTAGACCCTCCATATGGTGGGCTAATGTAAAACACCTTAAACGTGGAAACCCTAAACATGATAAAAAACCGCAAGTGACAAGAAGATCACGCGAGTGACCATGAGTTCGGGAGGCCCTGGACAGTGGAGGAAGTGCTGTATTGATCCTGTTAGACCTGTCCGCGGCCTTTGACACGGTCCATCACAAAGTTTTGATGGACCGTCTGTCTGGGGCCGGGTTAAGGGGGTCTGCCCTGAAGCTTCTGCAGTCATTTCTCTCTGATAGAATACAAACTGTGGACATGGATAACTGTCAATCCAAACCTTTCACCCTTCCTTGTGGGGTCACACAGGGCTCCTCCCTCAGCCCAACGCTTTTTAATGTTTATGTGGCTCCCCTAGCTGGTGTGATCAGGTCTTTCGGCTGCCAGCTGACCTCTTATGCTGACGACACCCAGATAGTGTTGTCACTAAGGGAGGGCTTTGAAAAGGAAACTGGTGCCCGTTTCCATGACTGTATGGCTGCCATCTCCAGATGGATGTCGGAAAATTGCTTAAAACTCAACTCCAATAAAACAGAGGTAATAAAATTTGGGAACAATCCGCTATTGTGGACCCCAGACTGGTGGCCGGCTGACCTTGGCTCATGCCCCACACCCACTGAGAAAGCCAGAAACCTGGGAGTGTTAATGGATAATAAGTTGACACTAGGTGACCAAATTAGCTCAGTTACCTCGGCCTGCTTTTATGTTCTAAAGATCATAAACAAGGTTAAGCCCTATCTCAACAATAATGGCCTTAAAACAGTAATTTCGGCTCTTGTTATGTCCCGGCTGGATTACTGCAACGGGCTCTACATGAATGCTCAAAAACAACTTATTAACAAGCTTCAGATGGTCCAAAATGCGGCAGCCAGACTGTTGTCAGGGACCTCAAAGTTTGCATCTGTAAAGGAAGAGATCAAACGGTTGCACTGGCTCCCTGTCAGACACAGAATACGCTTCAAAGCGTTGTGTACCGTCTTTAAAGCCCTTAATGGCAAAGGTCCTGACTACCTACAACAAAAAATTCAGTGGTACATTCCTAGGAGAGCGCTACGATCATCAGGGGCGAAGAAAGTCACAATTAGCACTGTTAAAAGGCAGGCTGGGGAGGCAGAAGCTTTATTAACAGTGCGTCCAAATCTTGGAGCAGAGCTTCCTTTTCAACTGAGGAGTGCCACAGACCTCCTCTCCTTCAGGAAGGGACTCAAAACTTGGCTGTTTAACCAATAAACCTTTTGCCAACTTCTCTCAGGTTCAGCAGGCAGTGCACAGCGCCAGGACACCCTCGGGTAACAGAGCGCTTTATAAGTTTGATTAACATAACATAACATGAGTCAATGTAAAAATAAATGGCATCTGTTTTTACAAATGAAGAGTGAAGTGCCACATTTGTAATTCTTTCAACAATATACAACTACAGCAGTTTGAGCAAGGGGTGCAGCGCTAAGGCAAAATATTGGCAAAGAAATGTGAAACGCTGCGAGTGTAGGAAATGCTGTAAGCAAATCAAAGTCATCTATTATCCTCAGAAAAGGTGAAGTGCCACATTTGTTATAATTGAAATATCATACGTCTCGCCACAGTTCGCGTTGGTGTTGTGGCGTTAGGGATGGTGCACAGACATAATATCGAGTTTTTAATATTGACGTACATTAATATCGAGTTTTAAATATCGTAGGGACAGAATATCGACATCAAGAATATCGACGACCAGAATATCGACCTGAAGGTAAGAAATATCGTTTTTGTTAACATCGAAGTTAGTAATATCGATAGCAAAATATCGATGTTAATAATATCGATGTTTATATTAGTGTTATGTATTTTAGTATGTATATTATATGTATGTGTTCTATACTTTTTGTTAAATATTGTACTGTTTTTTTAAATAAATGTATAACATTTTTAGAAGTTAGTAATTTTTTTTAAAGTAAATTATGCGTTTTAGTACCGTAGCGGGTTGTGGGTTTATAGGGGAATAGGGTGGGAAGTAATTTAATTATAGTATAGTACACTGTAGCCCACCCAATACTTCTACAGCGCCTCAGGAAAGTAGGACTGGCGGAACGAGCCCTAGACTGGCTGAGGTCCTTCTTACATGACCGCAGCTTTCAGGTGTCTCAGCAACCTTACTATTCTAAGAGCATTGCGCTGGCCCAAGGGGTCCCTCAGGGCTCCCTACTCAGCCCCACTCTCTTTAATCTCGATATCACCCCATTGGCAGAGATTATTGGGAAGTATGGCATCAGTGTTGTGTCATATGCGGATGACACACAACTGGTGGTGTCATTAGCACAAGCCCATGATGAGGCAGCCATCAACTTCTCTACTTGCCTACAAGAACTGGCGTCCTGGATGTCGAACAACTGTTTAAAACTTAATGGCAATAAGACAGAGGTTCTAGTGGTAGGCAAATCTCCCTCGATTTGGTCCTCATCATGGTGGCCTCAGACTTTGGGCCCTACTCCATCCCCCAGCGAACAGGTTAAGAACCTAGGGATGTGGCTGAACACCAAGCTCTCCTTTGAGAGCCACACCAGACGGGTGGCAGGGAAATGATTTGGGGTAATGAGAGGACTTCGGAAGACCCTTGATGTAATTCCCATGACAGCTAGAAAAACCATGGTCCATGCTCTGGTAACCTCCCACTTGGATTACGATAACGCCCTTTATTTGGGGGCAAGTAGCAAATGTATGAAAAGACTTCAATGCATTCAGAACGCGGCAGCCCGCCTCGTTCTGATGCTGCCCAGGAGAGCTTCCTCTAACCAGGCCCTGGCATCCCTTCACTGGCTTCCGGTGAGGGAGAGAATTCTCTTCAAAGCCCTGTGTGTTAGTCACCTCATCTTACAGAGAAAAGGGCCAACCTATCTACATGATCTACTTACCCCCTACACCCCGACCCGCCTTCTGAGATCATGTGGGACGGGAAAGGTCAGAACTCCGACCATCAAAAGAGCGAGAATGGGTGGCCGATCCTTCCGTTTTTGGCGGCCAAGCATTGGAATAACCTCCCCTTGGTCTCCGGATGGAGCCATCGGAGACAATCTTTCGGAAAAACTCAAAACTTGGCTTTTTCCGTCCTTAGGCCTTCCCTTCTAGCTGTTTCACAGTACTGCCACTGACGAGTTTTTCTGATGCCGCAGCGCGGGGACACACTAGTGAGTGTAGCCATGCACTTTATAAATTTGTTTATTATTATTATTAAATTAAATAATAATTTTTAGGAATTATTAATTATTTTTAATTAAATTTTGCGTTTTAGTTCTGTAGTGGGTTGTGGGTTTATAGGGAATAGGTGGGAAGTAATTTAATTGTAATTAAGTAATTATTTATTTTTATTTATTGGCATTGATAATTAATTTATTGTTAATTAATTGGTAATTAATTTTTATTAATTGATAATTATATTAATTGTATTAATTTATTATTGGAGCGGGTTGTGGGTTTATAGGGGAATAGGGTGGGAAGTAATTTAATTGTAATTAAGTAATTATTAATTTTTATTTTTGGGTATTGATAATTAATTTATTGTTAATTAATTATTAATTGGTAATTAACTTTTATTAATTATTATTTATTGGTATTGATAATTAATTTATTGTTAATTAATTGCTAATTGGTAATTGCTTTTATTAATTATTATTTATTGGTATTGATAATTAATTTATTGTTAATTAATTAATAGTTGGTAATTAATTTGTATTAATTTAATAATTGATCATTATATTAATTGTGTGAAATTTTATGCGGACTGGGTTGTGTGTTTATTGGGGTATAGGGTGGGAAGTAATTTAATGTTATTAAAGTAATTATTAATTTTAATTTATTGGTATTTTTAATTAATTTATTGTTAATTTATTAATAAATCATTATTTAATTACAAAAATTATTTAATTTATAAGTATGTTATTTTTAACCCCTACGCTATCCAACGCTTTCCCTACTGTTGCACTCTTTGGAGTGGGAATAGTAATTTTTACCCCTACGCTATCCAACACTTTCCCTACTGTTGCACTCACTGGAGTGGGAATAGTAATTTTTACCCCTACGCTATCCAACACTTTCCCTACTGTTGCATTGACTGGAGTGGGAATAGTAAATCTTATCCCTCCGCTATCCAACACTTTCCCTACTGTTGCAGTCACTGGAGTGGGAATAGTAATTTTTACCCCTACGCTATCCAACACTTTCCCTACTGTTGCACTGTTTGGAGTGGGAATAGTAATTTTTACTCCTACGCTATCCAACACTTTCCCTACTGTTGCACTCTTTGGAGTGGGAATAGTAATTTTTACCCCTACGCTATCCAAGACTTTCCCTACTGTTGCACTCTCTGGAGTGGGAATAGTAATTTTTACCTCTACGCTATCCAAGACTTTCCCTACTGTTGCACTCACTGGAGTGGGAATAGTAATTTTTACCCCTACGCTATCCAACACTTTCCCTACTGTTGCACACTCTGGAGTTGGAATAGTAATTTTTACCCCTACTCTATCCAACACTTTCCCTACTGTTGCACTCTTTGGAGTCGGAATAGTAATTTTTACCTCTACGCTCAAGACTTTCCCTACTGTTGCACTCACTGGAGTGGGAATAGTAATTTTTACCCCTACGCTATCCAACACTTTCCCTACTGTTGCACACTCTGGAGTTGGAATAGTAATTTTTACCCCTACTCTATCCAACACTTTCCCTACTGTTGCACTCTTTGGAGTCGGAATAGTAATTTTTACCCCTACGCTATCCAACACTTTCCCTACTGTTGCACTCTCTGGAGTTGGAATAGTAATTTTTACCCCTACTCTATCCAACACTTTCCCTACTGTTGCACTTTCTGGAGTTGGAATAGCAATTATAACCCCTACGCTATCGAACACTTTCCCTACTGTTGCACTCTCTGTAGTGGAAACAGTAATTTTTACCTCTACACTATCCAACACTTTCCCTACTGTTGCACTCACTGGAGTGGAAATAGTAATTTTTACCCCTGCGCTATCCAACACTTTCCCTACTGTTGTACTCTCTGGAGTGGGAATAGTAATTTTTACCCCTACACTATCCAACACATTCCCTACTGTTGCACTCACTGGAGTGGGAATAGTAATTTTACCCCTACGCTATCCAACACGTTCCCTACTGTTGCACTCTCTGGAGTGGGAATAGTAATTTTACCTCTACGCTATCCAACAGTTTCCCTACTGTTGCACTCTGTGGAGTAAGTATATATATTATTTTTTATATGTATATGTTTAATTTATTTTAACATTATATGTATTAGTTATTATTTTTAAACATGTTTTAATATTTTTAACTATGTTTCTTTTAATTATATGTATTATTTACTTTATTTTACATTATTTTTTTAACATTTAAAAAAAACGATATTTTTGACAACGATATTTTTGACATCGATATTTTTTACCCGATATATTTGTACTTATCATGATGTAGATAGGATATCGATATTCTTGACTTCGATATTTTTGCGTCGATATTTTGGTACCTCGATATTCGGTCCGTCGATATTTTGTCAGTGATCCGTTAGGGTTAAGAGGATAATAGTAGTGAAGCGCTGCGCATAGTTATTGTGGAGATAAGTTAAACACTTATTAGTGATAGGATAAGAGGTTGCTACCTGTACTTTGCGACGTGGTAATCTTTGTGATCTAGAAGGTGATGCGAATAAAGGAATATGGATTAGGGGAAACTGTGGTGAGTATAAAATACAAGGAGGACGGTAGTGGAATAAATAGGCATGTAAACGGAAAATAAACTGGGCCCTCACCGCTCCGCCGGTGATAATTCCGACCCGGCTGGTCAATGAGGAAAAGTATTGTTGATTCCGTTAGTTTCTTCTTATTTGTAATGTAAGTTTTCTGGGGAAGCACCTGAATAAATAGTGCGGTGAAGTTCCATTAGAATACTAGATTTATGCAGTGCGATTGGTATTTCAGTTGAATACATGGTCAGTGGGAGGAATCAGGATCTTACCAAAATCTTGGTGATACCACGTCTGGCCGTGCCGTTAGGTAAAAGGGAGGGCGAGTAGACCACTCCGATTGTAGATCTGACAAAACAGATCGTGCCCCAGTATAAATATAGACCAATTGTAACAGGAGTGCGATAGCCTGTAGGTAAAATGCCTGAGCGTTGGGAAGTGCCTTACCTCTAGCGGGTGCGCTGAGTTTCCTCGTGGCAACGGTTCCGTTCTCTGTTCCGGATATGGACAGAGCGGTAACCCGGAAGTACCTATTTATACTGTCATGACTTTGAAAAAGACTAGACCGCAAAGCTTTGGGCCGGCAAAATTGAGGGAAACTTTATCAGTAACAAGACATCGTGAATAAAGCGCGTGGAAAAAGTAATAAGACACTGTCTGTTGCGAATAGCTAGTGAAAATGACTGGTCCCTATATCTAAGTGTATAAACAGTGTCCGCGTGCGTGTGTGAAGGGACGTGCACGTTTTTTGTTAAGGTATGTTACAATTGCGGGGATAGTAAAATTGCAGCTGGAGTCCATAGTGGGGGGGCTCTGAGAATGATGTGTTAGTATTTGCCATGGTGCGCAAAAAGTAGTGGCAGATGCATGCGCATGTGTATAGTGTGTATTTGAGTGTTGGTAGATAAAAGGGGGATAGGGTCTTTGTATGGGAATTGGAAAGCATGTTAGCGCAAATGCAGCGGATAACTGACGTGCTGTATAGTGGTTGTCACCATTGGGAAATTGAAAAACAGACCATACATGATTGGTGGCAGTGTATGCATCAGGGTATCCACTAGACCGAAATTCGGAAAACTGTACATTCTTTCGCCCACATCTGATCCATCGGATGTGGTGTTTGAGGTGGTGAGCATGGGGAATTCGATACATTTATACGGTATAATCAAACACAATGGAACAAAAAACAAAGTATATACAGTGAAAAGTATGGAGTTTAAATCTGGTTTCAAACTCCAATGACAATAATACTCCGAACACTTTGGGGTCGATTCCGATTCGGGCCGGAAATCTCTCCGACCGAGCCGGACCCGGAGAGATTTCCGACCGAATCGGACCCGTGCAGTCCGACCGAACGAGTACGATGCGTCCGTATGTTATCGGACACGAGTCGGTCGGACTCCCATTGAACTCAATGGGAGCCGGTCGTACAACGCGTACGCGGGCTCCCATTGCCTCAATGGGTGCGAGGCGGACAAGGGCGCCCCTACAGCGAGTACGCCGCGGCGCTCGCGGCGTACACGCACAGGTAGGGGGACCCATGGGTCCCCCCTGTGTGCGCCTCGCACGGCTACGCGTACAGGGGTCCGACACGGACCCCCAGAAGTGCGGCTCCGACAGCGAGTTCGAGTCGGACGGGCGCGAGTCGGTCGGAGCGGTCGAGGTGCGCATCGTACTTACCCGGCCGGAAAACGTCTCCATTGCGCGGTGCGAATCGGGTCCGAGCGAGTCGGTCGGAGCGGTACGATCCGGGTACGAGTCGGTCGGAGCGGTCGGGTCGCCCGGACGAGTCGGTCGGCGAGTCGCATCGTACTCGCTCTGCCGGACCACGCGTACGGTTCGGTCGGGAAACAGGCTTTCGCATGGCTTTTTTCCCGACCGAATGGTATTGGGTGCGCCTCCGACCGAGATCGGAATCGGCCCCTCTGTGTCCATGATGGAGAGTGACAGACATTATTGAAATGTGTTATAGGTTAAAGCCTGATGGATTTGGTGTTTCATCCACTTCTATTGCTGAATAAGAGTGATCGCAATTATTCTACAATCTCAGATTGACATTTTTGGAGATTTCAGTCTTCCAAGAAATACTGCATCTCATGGTCACTGTTCAAGCCGTGTTCTACGGTGTGGAGGCGCATGATCCAAGTGGCCTCTGTGCATCTTAGTTTCATTTCTCTGTTGCCGCCTCTTAAACTTGGTTCTGTCACGTCGATGCCATAGAATGAGAAGCGTTTCTGTGGACCTTGAGACGGACAAACAGCTGCGTGCAACGCCATTGGATATCTGACATCTTGTTGATGAAGTGCTCTTACATGTTCACTAATCCTGTCCTTGAGGGGTCTGATGGTGCTGCCCACGTACTGTTCTTTGCATGTGCATTCGATAACGTATACCACAAATCTGGTGTTGCAATTGATATTGTGCCTAATGTTATATTTTCTTTTGTCAAAACTGGTGAATTCCTTAGTTTCATGTTTGGCCCATCTGCATACACCACAACAGCCACATTTGTAGAAACCTATTGTTCGCGTGGTAAGCCATGAAGAGTCACCCCTGGTTCGTGGGACTGAGTCTGTTTTTGAGTGTCCTACCTCGTCTAAAGGTGATCTGTGGTTGAGCGGTGATGTGGCTGTTCAGTGATCTATCGGCTCGCAAGATACCCCAATGCTTGGTGAGGCTTTTTCTGACTATGTGGCTCATATCATTGAAGTCTGTGACCATTCTCACTGGTTGATTGTGTTGCTGAATGCGAGTCTTGTCACGTAGTGTGTCTTCCCTTTGTATCCGACCAATTCTGTTCTCTGCTTTTTTAATGGTTTGTGGTTTATAGCCTCTCTTCCTGAATCTGCACTTCATGTCAGTGATGCATCTCTGGAACTCTGACTCCTCACTACAATTTCTCCTTGCCCTCATAAATTCTCCATATGGGATGGCTTGAATCTGGTGTGCGGGGTGTGAGCTGTCAGCATGCAAAATTGAATTGCATGAGGTTTCTTTGCGAAAGAGTCAACTGTGTAATTTGTCCTCACTGATGTAGAGTTCCACATCCAAGAATGTAATGTTGGATGTGCTAGATTCTTTAGTGAACTTCATGTCAAAGTCGTTGGAGTTCAAATAGGTACAGAATTGTTCCAATTTATCTTGGGTGCCTGACCAAAGTAAAAGGCAATCGTCTATATAGCGACCCCAAGAAATGATAGAATCAATCCAAGGTGCTCCTTTCCTGCCCCAAATCCATTCTGCCTCTAAACCGCCCATAAATAAATTCGCAAAGGAGGGCGAAAATTTGGAACCCATGGCTACGCCTCTTGTTTGTCTGTACCAACGTTTGTCGAACATAAAAAAGTTATTGTGAAGGATTTGATGCATCATAGTGATGAGCATGGTGGTGTGTTGCCATTGTGTCGCTGGCCTGTTGTGTAGAAGTCGTGTTATTACCTGTAGGCCTAGATCTGGTTTAATGCTAGTGTACAGGGACACTACATCCAAGGTGGCTAAGATCATGCCTGGCTGCCATTGTAGGTCTGATAAAATGCTCAAGATGTGCTTGGTGTCTTGGATAAAAGAGGGTAAGTTTTGTACCAGGGGTCCCAGAAAAAGGTCAACATATTCTGCTAGTTTCTCGGTAGGGCCCCCTATGCCTGAGACAATGGGTCTACCAGGTGGGAAAGGTAGATGTTTATGTATCTTGGGTAAAGTGTACAACCAAGGGAAGGTAGGTCTAAATACCTTCATGTACATATATTCGTCCTTGTCTATTAGACCTGCAGTGTGCCATTCAGCCAAATGTTTGTTGATCTTAAGAGTTAATGGTCCTGTTGGGTTGTGCAAGAGTAATTCGTAGCAGGTGGCATCATGCAATTGTGTCATGATTTCCTGGTGATAGTCATCCCGGGTCATGACTACGACATTACCCCCTTTGTCTGCTTCCCTGATTACAATGTTGTCATCTGTGCTCAATGGTTTAAGGGCCAAGCGTTCACCCTTGATTAGATTGTCCTTATGTTTGTATCTTGTTTTCGTTCTCCTGTTGTCATATTTATCAATGTCCTCAAGTACCAGGCTGTAAAAGGTATCTATGGAATTGCCACCTCCAAGAGTGGGTGTCCATTTTGATTTGGTTTTGAGGCCACTAGCTATAGTATAATCAGTATCGATGTTGAGTTCCTCTAGAAGTAGCTCCATGTTATATGGTGACTATTCTAGATCTGTTAGTGATAAAAGCAATTGTGTGGCTTGAACATCACGTATACTTTGTACATTAGACACATTGCTACTGGGAATGTTTATAGCGCTTTTATTAGTCGTAGGGTTACAACTGAAATGTTTCTTCAACTTAAGACCCCTAATGAATTTGAATAGGTCTATTTTAAGTTTGCAAATGTCCCCTCGTTCTTGTGGATTGAAACTTAATCCTTTACTGAGAAGAGAAATCATGTCTTTCGTGAGAGTTTTGGAGGAGAGATTGACCACCTGCACTTCCCTCACCTGTTTGTCTACTTGTTCCTCCCGTCTCCTGATCTCAACTTTTTTTGTACTCTTCTTTGTCCTGACCTTTTGCCTCTGCGGGTCTTGTGTCCTGAGCTCCCCGTGTGGTCTGTGTTCTGTTTCCTTTCCGTATTGTTTGAACCTCCCTTAAAAAAGAAGATTTGGTCTGTCTAGCCCCACTTGTAGCCCCTGTTTGGTTCTCAGCTTCACTGTCACTGGTTAGGTGGGCGCTGAGGGAGGTGGAATTGGAGGAGATGGATATCGTCTCTAATCTGGTCGATCTATCCCCTTGAGGACCAGTTTGGATTAATTGATCATATTTTCTAGCAAAGGTAAAAACCCTTCCCTCCTTGTAATTCATTTCGTCTCTCTTAAGTTGTCTTGCTTTCCTATCTTTGATCTGATTCTGATGTTTTAGTAGGATGTCATTAAGAATAATATAATTTTTTTCGGTTGCCTCCTTGATATTCAATTCCATGATTTCCTTTTCTAGAGTGGAGATTTCTATCTGTAGTTTAGCTACTTTGCGTTCTGCATTTTCAATAAGTATATTCATGAGTGTGTTAGAGTTGGCCGTGAGAGCCTCTTCCCATTTCTCTAGTAGGTCCTCATCCAGATCGTCATAGGTAGGGAAGATCTGGGCTCTTAGTCCTCTTGTAACTCTATTTAATCTAAGGTATTGTTTTAAGGTGGCGCCATCCCACCACTTGGAATTTTCTGTTTTTTTAAGTCTCTCTAGTTTTGAGAATTTGTCCCTGAGTCCTTCTCTACGTAGTGGGTTTCCACTGGTCGAAGCAGCACGAATTGTGATGCCTCTGGCTACATTTTCAAAACGCTCCTCTGCAGCTTTATCCCTATCCATAGTGAGAAGTGGAACTGGTGTTACGTTGAGTATTACGCTGCGGCTGCCCTTCCTGAAAGCATTAGGTATTCTCTGACTGTAGGGTTTTCAGTAATCTAGGAAGTGTGGCGCTCTGCCTAATACATGTGCAGTGTTTGTAGGGTTCAATAAATACGGTGCAACCACGTCAGGGGAAATACCCTATAACCCCTGTATGTGTGTAGGTGAGATCCTGCACAAAGCTTGAGAACCAGAGTCCTGGACACACGTTTTCAAATAATAAGATGAAAGTTCATTCTATCATGTGCACTTGAAGAAATGTCTAAAAGGTCCAAATGGGTAAGTTCATTAGTAATTGGCCCCATTGGAATTATGAGTTTCACAGAAGACAGATCAGTGTTTTTTTAAATGGAATGTTTTTCTGCTGGACGCAGCCAACATCTCTGTGTGAAATTCCAATGAAAAATGTGGAGTTACCAGGGGAATCTATATGGATTTACCAATTGCCCTAGCAGTTTTTTATTTTAAGGGGACTCCCCCCCCCCCCCGGGTCCCACTTGTAATCCCCTAGTAACTCTCGCACTTCAAATGTATAGTTCTCTGCTATCAGTAACTATGCGGAGTCAAAGTTACTAGGAGGAGTAGGGTGTCAAGCAGAATGAGTGCTGAAAGTTTCATATATAAATATTCATTTTCCCTTTAATAAAATGTATTGTTCATGTTTTCCATCTAAATATATTTCTGGTTGATAAATACCATATTGCTTTCTAAAGCTGAAGCTTGATTGACTGCATGGCATGGCCCCAAATCCACGGCAAAATATTTCCTCAAATGGTTACCTTATTAAATTCACTAGCCCTACCATAACTATACATGACTAAGGGCCTGATTATGAGTTTGCTGCTCAATGGACCGCCAAACTCACGGTGACGTGGCGGTGTCTGTCTGGCCACCGCCGCACGGTCGGTCCGACCGCCGTATTACACATTTTTTTGGTCGGACTGCCATTGGACTGCCGCAACTGTGGCGTGGCGCTCAGGGGCTCACAATATCTGGCTGAGCCACTGTGACACCGCCACTGCATATTATGAGTTTCCTGACTTCCAGTGGTTTCATGGAGGTTCTTACTTCATGAAACTGCTGGCGGTCAGGAAACAAAGGAGGCCCTTCAAGCCCCCCCTTGCCCCATGCATGTTGGTGCATGCAGGGGGGCACATGTTGTGCCCCCCTGTGTGCATGCACCCCCAGTTCCAGCACGGCATGGACTTCACAGTCCATGTCATGCTGGAACGAGCTGTGGTGGTCCCGCAGCGATACAGCATTAAGGCTCACATTTGAGCCTTTTTACTGCACCACTGTGGGACCGCCACACCGCCCGCCCACCAGACCACGATTTTACTCATAATCTGGCATGCATTCGTGTTTGGCATTGTGGGAGCAGGGGGGTGACATACCGCCCCGCTCCCACATCATCAACTCGTAATCAGGCCCTAGGCATTTTATTCTTGACCGGTCCTGGGTTGCTTGAGTTCTGGTTCAGGGAGAACCTGGCTTGATTGTTTGGGCTGGACTCTTCCAATATGAGCAGAGTCAAGACTGATTTGCATATAGCTGAGTCGAAACTGAGGTGACATGGCGTGCAAAATAACTATGGATTGGGATGCGGCCAGAGTGATTACCAGTGGCTTAGATCACTGTTTTGTATACTTATTGTTCATGACAGCATCACATGGGTTTTAATGGGGTTTGACTTCTCCACACCCTGTTGCCATCTTCCTATGTAAGTTAATACATGAGCAGATCACTTGATTGAAATGTATGAGTCCTATAATCTAATTCTCTGTTTAAGTATATTGATAAGCAATTCAGGCATACCTCACGAAAACATTTGTGAATTGTTTTATGCCTTTGCTTTAGCATTTCCACATGCGTAATTGCACGTTGGCCAATTACACCTGCTGAAATAACATTTCTTTTGTGCTATGGCACATTTTGTGTTGTTTTTACCACACTTGGAAAATCTTTATCTTGCATAGAAACCTCTTCACATACACTGTCCCCAAATTTGAGGATGTTTTCTTCTCCCTTACAACTGTGGAAAGTGACTCACTCCTTCCCTTTGGAAGGAATACATTTCTGGCCATTTCCAGATTTGAAAGGGTCAGAGAGGAGTTTGACAATACCCAAAAAGTATGATGTGAACATCAAAACCAAAATATCGTTTAACCATATAATCGTTTTCAAACTATCATGACTACAGAATATTGTGGTAATTAATACTGAAGGTAAGTATACATTTTTATTTATTGTTGACAATAATATTATTGTTAAACTTTTAGTGTACTAAAACATTGTGGTATATAAAAGGTTTACATGCACAGTGTTGTGAGTTTGTTTATTTATATTTTATATACAAATTAGTTTAAATTTAATTATTTATTTTATTTAAAAATGTTACTATGTAAATTTTTGGGGGCTGTTTATTTTGGCAGTATTGGGTGGGTATTATTTTACAAAGAAACAATTAAAAAAATTAACAGTTTACGGTATTACAGTATTTTTCCTTTTTGTTTGCAATGAATTAAATATTTTTCATGTGTTAAATGTGTACATTGTGTTTTGATTATTTATTTTTATATTGAAAAAATATTTAAAAATGGGACTTATTACTTTGTTTGTTAATTGTTTTATTTTACAATTTTCAGTGCATTATCAGTTTTATTAGGGTATTGAAAGAAAGGGATATGTGCCATGTTTTTCGTCGAGTATCCTGTCCACCAAACTATAAATCAGACCCAAAGTGCTTTCTGAACACTGTTTTATTGCGCATTCTAGACTACACATGTTTTCCATGGGTGACTTTCAGCCAAAAGCTTATTCAACGCAAAATGCAAAGTTTGTTACCACTGTTGTAACATTTAACAGTAAAGTTGATCAACGCCATTATTCATGTCACTTTCTGTCACCTTCTATCTCATGAGTGCCTTTGCAAAACTTTAGTGCATTTGGGTTCCAGGTTTGTAGAAGCCAATAAACCAAGATTGGGAAAGTCCTGTCTGAATGGAGACCAGCAACAATTTTTATCGGCTGAGGAACGTGCTCAAACTGGCCATGCTTTGGGGAATCCTGTGCCTAAAGATTTCACTATACCCACCTTTCCGTGGCTCGTCCTGCGAAAAAAATATTGAGAGGCGATATTGAAGACATGGCACAATGACAATCGAATCTTGGCTCCTGTTGACGATGATTGATTCAGTAGTCACGCAAAACATTTTTGAGTGCATTGACAATAACAGACAAATTCAACAGAACTCAAGGCACTCCTAATATAAAGCAAACTAGTCTGCTCGTGGCCTAGCAGGAAAAGAACAAGATGGAGCTGATTCTGTGAGTGAAGGAGGAAGTTGAGTTGGACAATCCAGAGTGGCTTGTATCAGGAAAGACAGCGATTCCATTCAATTCGTTAATTGTGTGCCTAATTAAAAACTGAGCACATCACCTAGTGGGGGCAAGGTCTTCAAGACCAGATTCACAAGGGTGAACTTGCACTCTTGTGTAAGTTTATGGTTGTTTGCTCTTCACAAAGGTATTTTACGGGTAGTATCCTGATGATTGCGGAGTCTCCGCACATAAAAAGGTAGGACTGTCTTATCATTTTATGTGCGGAGTCTCTGCAGTCATGAAAGATACTACACGTAAAATATTTTGTGAATAGCAAACAAACATAAACGTACACAAAAGTGTAAGTTCAGGGGGACGTGGCCAAGATGGCGGCGAGATAGGACGTGTCTTGCCGTCTCTCCTGCCGACCGCCTAGCAAAGCATCGGCCCCTGGCCGTCTACAGCCGTAGGAACATCGGGGAAAGGTGCCCCAGTGAAGCGTCTTCCCCAGGGACCCGGGAAGCGTCAGGCAGACGACCGATGGTGCCGTTATCCAGCGCGGAGCACGGAGCGGCTAGACAGCGCTGCTGAACTCGGGGCTGCGGCCTGGCGGGGCGCAGGTCGGAGATCCCAAGAGCGGCATACAGGGGAGGTCCGGACCGTCCGAGGAAGCCCGGAGCGGGCTGCTGTGGGCCGCACTACCGGCCTAGCGACTGTGCAGAGGAGGCTCACAGGAGCGGAAGTGCCCTGAGCGCAGCCCTGCGGCCGCGAGGCCCGGCTGTGGAGGCAGTAAAAGAGACACACCCGCCATCTTGACTGGCAGTCCCACGGTGAACCTGGTGCCGAGGGAGCAGCTGGGACCCGGCCCCGCAGTCCGAGGCATCCATGCTACGGGATATCACAGGCAAGTGAGGGGGCAATAGTGAAGACCCGCAGCACCAGAGCAGCACTGAGAGAGGGGGGAGAGAGTTGGCCCGGCCCAGCAGCGCACTCCTGGGAGCCCGGTGAGAGGCCATTGCAAAGCCCAAATCGCTTCCCCCCCATCGGCGTCCAAGTGGCAGGCGAGAGGGAAATTTACACCTAGGAGAGGGGGGAGCGCGGGCCAGCACACTCGGGCACGGTGAGCAGGGGGATGCCCCACCGTCCAGATACGAGCCGCAGTATGCCCGTACCCAATAGACACTGCAGCAACCAGGTGGGGCTTCCAGTAGCATCTCGGGTGTCGCCCCGTCTCCAGGACCCACCTGGCACCAGCGGAGAGGCGATCCGCCCCTGTGAGGATTAACGGCTGGAACCGGGTGTGCTCGAGCGTGGCCGCCATTAGAGGTGGTCGCCGAGGGTGGGGCCCGGCGGCCTACAGAAGCTGCCCGGCTAGGCCTGGGTGCGGCTTGTGGGTGCGCCGCGTGGCCCCCCGCTCTGCCCTGGTTTTGGCCTGGAGCTCTGGGGGGTGCGGGCCTGCGGCCTTCCCCCAGAAACCGACCGGCCACCAAGCACGAGACCTACAGGCCTGAGACACAACACACAGAGACTTGAGCTGGGATTCCTCACCCCTCGTAGTGGCAGATAAAGACAGGGCGGACCAGCAGCAGCGTGTCATACATGCAGAGAAAGGGCACACCGAGTCTCCCCACACCCACAACACAGCCCGGGGGTCCAAATACTGGGCCTTGACCGGTTCTGACCTACCACTGCACACCCCGTTTTACAGGGAAAGAATATGTCCTCTACCCGAGGGAAGAAGGACAAAACGTTAAAGGAACTCTTCGCACGCCCTCAGGGGGGAGCTGTGGCGGACCCCCCACCGACGGGCGACACTACCTCACCACAGATGGGTGAACCTAAAGAGGAGCCGGTGATGCGGGCCTTCCTGGAATCCCTATTCACGAAACTGTGCGACAATCTACAAACGGTCAAACGCGACCTCACAGCTGAAATTAAAGACATATGCAAGGATGTGGACAACATTGGTGAGCGAGTTGCGGCACTGGAGGACAAAGGTGATAACAGGGACACTGAACTGACTGCCCTACAACAAGAGGTCATTCGCATCCATGATCAGCAAGTAGATCTGCAAACGCATCTCGAAGACTTGGAGAATTGCTCCCGCCGTCATAACATCAGAATTCGTGGGGTGAGAGTGAACGAGGAGGCTGGCGACATCTTCACTTACGTGAGAGAACTTTTTAATCACGTCTTGGGCAACCAGCTTGATGCAGACCTCAAAATAGACAGAGCACACAGGATGGGTCTCCCCCGCTGCGACAAAGCTCCCCCATCAGACATATTGGTGTGCGTCCACGATTTCCGCACTAAGGAGGAAATCCTCCGCAAGGCCAGATCGATGCACCCGATCACGTTCCGAGACCAGAACCCAGTTCTGTACCAGGACCTAGCTGCACTCACTCTGCAGAAACGCAAGACCTTTTGACCTATCACTGCACATCTGCGCCAGCGCAACATCTCATACTCTTGGGGGCACCCATTCCGACTCATTTTCCGATTTGACGGCAATCTCTACCAACTCCGCTCCCTCTCTGAAGCCAGCCAGCTGTTAGGAGTCGACATTCCAGATGAGGAAGACGGCTGCGGCAGCCCCACCCACGGGATGGGAGACACACAACCAAGCTGGCGGCAACAAGGATGACGACGCCACACCAAACGACCTGACCCTGCAGAAATCACGAAAGGGCAACAAGCAGTGCTGGACGCCCTGCCGGAGGCACTGGCAAAGACACAGACCCCGTGAACAGTGCATGGGCTACACGTTCTTCCTAAATCTGCAAACGGGCGGCCGGCGGGAGAGGCGGAGAGACGACTTGAGCAACAACATGGCCCCCATGAAGAGCCACTGCTGATCGTCTATGGATGACGGACTGAACTATGACCTTCAAATTTTCTTGGGCACCTGTTGTGCCAATCTTTCATGGGGTTTTTTCTCTTTTTGTTCTTGGGGTCCCCCGTCCACTGCTTCCCGAACCCTGTAGCCACGGCATGGGTATATCGAGCGCATCCTGCTGCTGCATAGTAGCCAACGCACTCAGATCCTATTCCAAGTCCCCCATCGCACGTCAGACCTAACGCTCTAGATGCCGCCTAACACTCTCAAAGTCCTCACGCTTAACGTGAGAAGGCTCAATAATCCGGTCAAATGCTGGGCGATCCTCTCATACCTGGAGAGTACCGGCGCAGACATTTGTCCCTTACAAGAGACGCACCTGCTCTCGAACGATTGTCATCGACTTAGGTCCCGCATTTTTCCCACACAATTTTTCTCGTCTAGGCCCTCCAAGACAGCGGGGGTAGCGATCTTAGTCTCCCGGACATTCAAAGGGAAGGTGGTGCAAAAGGTGGCAGAAATCAAGGGCAGGTTGCTTACCTATCAGTTCGCGATCAGGGGACACACACTAGTCATAGGGTCCATATACGCACCCAATGAAGGACAGGAACGGTTTCTGCACGAGGCGCTGACCGAAGCTACTGCCACACCAGAGCGTAAGATTCTGCTAGGCGGCGACCTTAACTTGGTATTTGACAAAACTCTAGATAGGTCGGCCCAACAAACAGGCCAGGTTGGCGCTCTCTCCCATGCAGTGTTGACTAGACTAGACGACTTGGACCTAGTGGATCTCTGGAGATGCTACCACCCGCAGAGAATATTCCTACTACTCTAGCGCCCACAAAACCTACGCGCGTCTTGAGCATTTGATAGGCTCTAAGGCGCTCCGAGACATCACAACGACAGTAGAAATTCTAGTAGCAGCATTATCCGACCATGCGCCAGTTGTGGCCACTCTGACACTACCACCTACCCAACAGCCAGCGCGACAGTGGCGCTTACGGGACACCCTTCTACAGCACGCAGACGTAGTTGACCAGATACAACGTACACTCGATGAGTATCTATCACATAATGACAATCCCGACACGCCCATGTCCACCAAATGGGAAGCCCTGAAGGCGGTTATCAGGGGCGAACTAATCGCCATATCGTCCGCAGATAATGCGGATCGCAAACGAAAGAGAGAAGACCTTACTCAGAAGGTGAGGGAACTGGAACAAATGCACCAACGCACGGGGGCTCCTCGAACCTGGCGCCAACTGACGGCAATCCGGGCACAGCTGGCGGCCATCGACCGTGACAGGGCAGAATATGCCACGCTGCGCTTGCGCCATTCCTTTTACGCTGGAGGGGACAAGTGCGGGCAGCTGCTGGCACATAAATTAAGAGAGGCTAGACAGCTCCAGGGGGTTCAAGAGATCAGGGATCAAGGGGGGACAGTGATTACAGACGACGCAACTATTGCCGAGACGTTCCGAAATTTCTATGCCCACTTGTACAATGGGCAACAGTTGGCAGAGGAGGATATAGAAGCATGCCTGACGCAGGCTCGCCTCCCCACACTGACCCCAGATCAGGCGGAGCATATAGAAAGGGATATACGACTTGAGGAAGTCATAGCGGCCATTTCACGACTTAAGCCAGCTAAATCCCCCGGCCCAGATGGCTACACGGCGGCCTTTTACAAACAATTTTGTTCCACTCTAGCACCACTACTGACCAGGCTTTTTAATTCCTTCGCGTCCCCAGGGGCGATCCCCAAATCCATGCTGCAGGCCGCAATTGCAGTCATCCCTAAGCCAGGGAAAGATAGGACTAGCTGCGGGGCCTAAAGGCCTATCTCCCTCTTGAATATTGACTTGAAACTCTACACTGGGATCCTAGTGGCTCGGCTAGCTCCTTATATGCCCGGGCTGATAGACCCCAACCAGGCGGGTTTTATCCCCCAGCGACAGACCAGTGACAACACCAAGAGGGTCCTGCACCTCATAGAGAAGGCGTCGCGCATTCCCAGGGACTACATGCTCCTCACCGTTGACGCTGAAAAGGCCTTCGATCGTGTTCACTGGCCCTACTTAGAACAGGCAATGACCCGCATAGGCCTGGGGGAGAGAATGAGGACACAAATCCTAAATTTCTATCATTCCCCTACAGCTTCAGTAAGAGTTAACGGACACACCTCAGCTCCGTTCCCCATCAGTAGGGGCACACGACAGGGGTGTCCTTTGTCACCCCTGCTCTTTGCATTATACATGGAGGCGTTAGCGCAGAGAGTTAGGGAGCACCCACAAATTACGGGCATTTGTTTCGGGGGCGACATACACACTATAAGCCTGTACGCGGATGACGTCCTCGTCACCCTAGCGGACTCGGAGATAGCCCTAGGAGCCTTCTTGGGGGAGCTGGACTCTTTCCCGAAGGCCTCCGGGTTCAAGGTAAATATTACGAAATCCACTGCCCTAAATCTTTCGCTGTCACCACAAGCGCAAGCACACCTCCAAAGTCAGCACCCCATACAGTGGTCCGGCGAGACAGTCCCATATCTGGGGATTCACTTGGCTCCTACGCTACAGGCCACGGCGTCAGTAAATTATGCTAAATTACACACTCACATCCGCGCAGATCTATGGCGATGGAAACACTACCCCATTTCCTTGCTGGGCGCATAGCAGCTGTTAAAATGACAATCTTACCCAAAATCCTCTACCTCTTCCAGATGCTCCCCCTGCGGCCCCCCACTGGCTGGCTGAGCCGCATGCAGTCGGAGCTCTCACTCTTTATTTGGCAGGGGTGCAAGCCAAGAATGAAGAGGACTGTTAGCACTCTCCCACCTAGCGAGGGCGGCCTTGGGATCCCAGATATCACACTCTATTACAAAGCCGCACAACTGCGGCACCTGGTCGAGTGGAGCCGCACTGAATCAGAGAAGCACTGGCTATTCCAGGACCGTGCGGTGGCAGGCACATCCCTTAGGAAGATCCCTTTCCTTAAAAAATCGCAGAGCCCCCCCAATCTCTACGCTTCACACATCACGCGCACCACAATAACAACATGGGACCAGACCAGTAGGAGGCACGGACTGACTACTTTCCCCTCCCCTCTTACACCACTCTTTGACAACCCTGACTTCAGCCCTGGGATAGAAGAGACGTCTTTTATACAATGGAGAGCCACGGACTGCCGTGCACTAGGTCATTTATTTGATGTGGAAGGCATCATCCCCTTCACTCAGCTTAGATCCGATTATGGCCTGCCCGAATCCGAAAGGCTGCACTATTTGCAGCTACGACACTGGGCACTACACCCTGACAATAGGTCGCAGGCGCAAAGACATCTGACCCCTTACAAACAATGGCTCGTCACACGGTCATCAGATAAAAAACTGATCTCGGACCTATATAAAATGCTACTCCCACGATACACGCGCGTATATAATGCAGGCCGCGCACGCTGAGACAGGGACCTTGGCCGCGAACTCAGCAGCAAAGAATGGGAAAGGGTATACTACAGGGCGCGACACACTGCGAGTCATATGGGCCTCACAGAAACACTAACCAAATTAGCATCCTACTGGTACTACACTCCTGAACGTTTACACCAGGCCGACCCCGCGTACAGTGCGGACTGTTGGAGAGGGTGTGGGAAAACGGGAACGTTGGTTCATCTCCTATGGGAGTGCGAGCATCTACAACAATACTGGTCTCAAATCCTGGATGAAATTGACTAACACCTAGACACGGAACTTCCCAGACTTCCAGCTTACATCCTCTTGGGAGTCCCGAACCCCCTCACATATCCCCTAAAGTCTAGAAGAGGGCGACAGATAGCGATGGCACTAGGTACAGCCACTCAAAATATTCTACTACACTGGAGGACTCCTTGGATTCCCACACACACAGGTTGGCTTCAGCGGTTGTGGCACATACTAGGGATGGAGAAGATTTCACTCACGCTGGCAGAGAAAGACTCGACATTTAGCGAGCTCTGGCAGCCATTCCTGGCTCTCCTAGTCCAAGAATTCTGGGAACTAACGTGCCCCAGATACCTCCGCCTCTTACGACTTACCTTACCGGACACGACTACCCAGCGGGAGCAGCCACAGCAGTGACACTCTACACCGCGAGACGATATCCAACACGCAGTGGACGGGGGAAGGGGGGTATTGGGAGGGGGGCGGGATAGTTATTGTTAACTTTTATGTTCTACCTCTTCCGTTAATGCCTGCGCTAAATGTTCATCCCTGGGTTTTGCGTAACCCACATGTTGAGCTTTTTTTACATATCACATAGCCACACTGGCGGTTGATTCAATAAAAAGATTTAAACCATAAAAGTGTAAGTTCACCTTTGTGAATCTGGCCCACAGTCTTTAGTGACTATTGTGAATTAAGAAAAGGAGGGGTCCCTTGCAGCAAAATGACTTGCCAAGAGCAGGGATAGTAGCAATAAGTTTCAAAAGGTAACTTAGGCAAGTAGGTTTAAAACCTAATTGAGGGCACAAAGAATGACACAACAAGATTATCTATTGATACCAAAAATTAGAAAATCTATTTAATCAGTGGAAAACAGTATCACTGTGTCTTAAAGCTCAATAATTAACAATAAAAATATACATAGTATAAATGACATACATTGCAATCACCAGACATGCTCATGCTCATACATACATGCATTCATTCCTCATCCTTCTAGTTATCAATATATAATGAAAATACACAATATTTAATCATCCGTAGTACAAAATATAGCAAATAGTGTTTCAATGTATTAATGATGACTTATCCGCAGTCGGGCTCCCTGTGGATCACGAGACAGCGTCCCAGCGCGGGCGCGCAGTATACACAATATAGTTCCTCAATCAAGGCACAGCCCATATATTTTGAATACCTATACGCGATAAGCTTATGGACTTGCCATAACTCGATTTCCTACATACATCCCTAAAGATGGACATTTAATGCAATACACCGTTCCATTGACCCTAGATTTCATAACGGTCTACAAGAGATACAAGTAACTCTTGACATTACTTTGATTCATCCTGTGGCTTCCTGATGAAGGCAACATGCCGAAACGCGCCTAGAGAACATGATAATTTTTTCGAATTTTATCTTTAGGCCACAATAATGTACACTATCTGTCATCATTAATACATTGAAATATTTTTGCTCTATTTTGTACTACGGATGTTTAATAATGAGTATTTTCATTATATATTTATAACTAGAAGGATGAGGAATGGATGCATGTATGTATGAGCATGAGTATGTCTGGTGATTGCAATGTAGGTCATTTATACTATGTATATGTTTATTGTTAATTATTGAGCTTTCAGACACAATGATACTGTTTTCCACTGATTAAATAGATTTTCTAATTTTTGGTATCAATAGATAATCTTACTGTGTCATTCTTTGTGCTCTCAAGTAGATTTTAAACCTACTTGCCTAAGCTACCATTTGAAACTTTTAGCGACTATTGTGACATGAAGACGGATAGAAAGAAGCTGCCAAGAAAACCTACAGTATTCAACTTCTATGTCTTTTGGACAAGCAGGCAGCAATAGTAATCTGTGGGAACTCTTGGCCATGGGCTTATAGTTATGTCTGATCATTTCTTATAGAAGTAGGCACATGTATGGCCACATATGTTTCATTTCAGTTGTATTCCCTTTTTAGTCTGTAGTCTGTACACAAATATTAGCTATTTGATGGTTTCTGCTGGATCCCTGTTGTAGTGAGTAAAGGGTCCTCTGCACTTGTCAGATGTGTTTTGGTATTAGAAGGCTTAGTGGAGGTAATTAACATGCAGAAGGTTTAACGATGCACACTGACAGTCTGTTCAATGTTATCTTTGCAGTTGCCACAAAGAACATCTGTCTCAGTCAATAATTTAAACACTTTCAGCAGGGTGTAGATTTGCGGTTGCATATGAAATTAGGCGACGGTTCCAGTCTTTCTCAAATGATTTTTATGCAGTGACTTCACTCTTATGGGTAAAGGGATTGTGCATGTCTCGGAATAAGAAATGCTTTTCGTTATGCTCTTTTTCTGTGTATGTGCTGTGTTATGTTAAGTTTATTTAAAGCATGCACTACCACCCAGAGGTCTCCAGGTGCTCAGCTATTGCAGGGAATGATCATGCAGTGCTGTAAAAATGATGAAACAATGGCTAAATTATGATCAGCTGTTAACAATCAGGAGGTTGCACCGGAAGTAGGATGCAGATTATCACTACATGATGAGATTACTGTAGTGACTCTTTTCCTTCCAAAGGTTTTGGAGCACTTTGCATGAGCACCAGTTAAATTACACGAGTTCACATAAGGGTTTGTTGTTGTTTTTAAAGCACGGGGAGATTAAGTGATTGCTCAGTATCACAGGATGTTCAGTCAACGCGGAGACTTGAACCTAGTACCCCAGTCCCAAAGTCAATAGCTCTGGCCGTAACCCACTCCTCCCCCCATTGACACTCCATTTCCAACTGCATATCAAGTTGTCCCCCCAAGTTTTTTTAAGTACAGACGTGCAGCTTCTTGTTTGCCGTCAATCCGCACATGTTGCAGCTGTGGTACTGTTCTCCACTCTTTAACTGATAAATTGATTGATTGTCCCATCAACCTCTCAACTATTTCAGACTCAGATGTGCCTGGAATTTCAAACTGCAAAAGCATTGGCCACATTATCTTTACTTGACATACAGACTAACCTTTAAGGGAATGATTACTGGTATGTTTAAAGCTGTTTCTTCGGAATATCGACTATAAACAAGCATTGGCAATGCCAATCGGTCTGGCTTTAAAGAAATGCTGTATGGTAACGTGAAGCATTCTGAGTAGATAGCATGGGAATCGATATGTATTTGTGTGGAAGCAAAGAACTGTAGAATACTATTGGTGTAGGTTAAATGGTCAGACAGTTCCACTGTCAAGCCAGACCTAAAAATCCATGTAGTTTAATAACTGCCCAACTTCTATCTGTGCTACTGTCAGAGAAAAACAACATAAATTATAAAGTTATGTAAGACATTCCAATAGCTTTACAATGTCTTGTGTGTGTCCCTGAAAGTTCAAGCCCAGGCAGCTGGATAAATTAACAAAATGCTCACAGCTGCATGGAGGTCAAGCACTTTTTTGTGGAAGCATACAACTTGTTCCCAATCAAAACATGTATTCCTCACTCCCAAAATGCAGTCGGAGCCAAAGGCCCTCTCTAGTGATGCCCACATAATTGTCTGGCGACAGCTATGCTATCAAGCCAGACAATACACAGCATACTACAGAGAAGTACTACTTTATGTACTGCAAAAAGCCTTTGTGAAAGGTCCCAATAGATTCTGCTCAAGCAGAACAGAGGCCTTCAGCATATTGTGCAGGAGCCCTCAGAGCTGCAGAATGGGTAGGAGTGGGAAGCACCACAGGCTAGGACCCTCAGGCTCAACAGGAGCCCTCATCATTTGATGCTGGACGGAAGCCTCAGCATCTTAGGAGGTAAAACAGCACCCAGCATTGCGGTTTGAAGGGGGCGGGCATCACTCCAACCTCTGCATCTTCAATGATCTAGACATGAAGCTGTAGGTTCAGAAGCTGAATATGAGCCCTCGTGACTTCAGGGTATACACGAGCCCTCGCCAAGCACCACAGCTTCTTGCCATTTGATGACTTTGACGATTTTCTGTTATTGTTTCCTACCTGTGATGTCCAGAAAATATGGACATTGAGCAAAGTATACTCTTTATGTGACAAATGTAATTGATGTACTGTGTAAATATCGCATCTCATTTTAATATCATGTCAAATTGGCAGTTTTGATCGTGGATTTCGGTTCTGCTCAAGGCCAAGGTAGCAGATGTGACATCACATACCCTTTAACACCCTAAGACATCACATAGTTTAACCCACTCATTGCCCCTCAACAGCCTCCTGTTTGCTGCTGAAATGCTAGTTGAAAGGCAAAAATGAAAAGTGAGTGCAGAATGTAAGCATGATTCTTAGAGCCCTGTATACTTTTTGACTACACTATGGTCTTTGTGCCCCTACACCAGGGTAGTAGGCTAATGTCGATGCTCCGAAGGGCAATGTCTACTGGTCTTGGATATTACTAACCCATATACGCAAATCCACTCAGGTTTTTCTTTTACTTTCGATAGAATTAGTAAAAATGAAACGAGAATCAAAATCTGGGACTGTATCATGATGGCTCTGCACAGAACTATGGGCCTGATTACGATGACGGTGGGACCGCCACCGACAGCCCGTCGGTGGCGGTCCCACCACCATCGTAATGCTGTTTTCTGCCCACCACATCAGGATGGCGGGTGGATGGGTGGCGGTCGGAGAGACCGATGGCCACGGAACGGACAAGCTCAAAGATCCCGTCGGAGGTGAAGTAATACTTACAATGGTGGCAGTGCCTGCCAGGCACCGATGTAGGTATTACAATGTGCCTTTCCGCTGACCCAGCCGCGGTCCGTGCATGTAACAGCGGTGGGGCGGTGGGGCCGGATAAGGGGGGATTTCGAGGAACGATGCAGAGGGAAAATTAAATAAATAATTAATTTTCCCTCGGCATCGTCCCTCAAAATCCCTCCTTACCCGGCTCCACCGCCCCACCGCTGTTACCTGCACGGACCGCGGCTGCGCCGACCCTTTCATGGCAGTGAACCCGCCATGAAAAGGCAGGCGGAAAGGGACATTGGGGGACGTAGCGGGCCCCCCTTCCCCCTGGGCCTCCGACATGGGCCCAACATATCCCTGCACCATGTGGCAGGCACCGCATGGTGCCTGCCACGTAGTGCAGGGATATGTGTAATGTCTATTTTTTGTACTGCAGCGTGTGCTGCAGCCCGCAGCACCCACCGCAATACAAAATATAGACATTGCGAGCGCCCTGGTGGCGGTCGCATCCTAATTTAGCTTGCGGGATCGCCGACTTGTAGTCGGCGGACCCATTTCCGGACGTCCGACCGTCATCCTAATGAGGCCCTAAGTGTTTGTTTTATGCTCCTGAAGTGTATTAAGTGAATTCATTTAAACTAATATTTCCGCGAATTTGTGCTTTATTTTATACAACAGAGAAAGACCCTGCACACAGTTGATGACCCATACAATTATACTGTGTAAAAATGAAGCCATGACAGGAAAGAACATCGGATGAAATTCGTTCACTTTGCCCACTGCATGCGCATAAAAACAGGCGCTTAGCTCTGCATTGATGCAGCGCAGCTGAGCCTGATACGGCCCCTGATATTCAAGTGCTTTAAGGCAATTCAACGTGATTATTGTGCACTATAATAGGGTCAGAGCATGCCCTGTGTGGTCTGAACAGAATGTGCACAGACTATTTTGAACACCCACAACGCACCAAGAGACTCCAGGTCATTCAGAACGAAGCTACTGGATTCACAGTCAACCCCCACACCCACATATCCTTGCACCTCAAAGGCCTCCATTGGCTCCCCATTCACAGATGTGCCACTTTCAAACTACTCATACACATGTACAAAGCACCAGGGGCGTAACACAGCCCACAGCAGCTCCTGTAGAGCAGTGGGGCCATCAATCCGCCCAGGGGGCCCCAGCCTTTCAAAGGGGGCCCCATTCTTCCTAAGACCAAAGAATATCTGTGAGACTTGGGGGCCCTCACCACGTTCTGCAAAATTTTGCTTTACGTCACTGCAAAGCACTGCACAGCCAAGGACTTGCCTACCTGAACAGCCACATCAACTTCCACACCCCACTAGACATCTTCGCCCTGCCAGCCTACTGCTCGCCCATGTCCCCTGTATCTGAAGACCCAGATCCAGGCTTTCTCATACCTGGTACCTAAAGCTTAGAAACCCCCCAAGCCCCCTTGCTTGCACATTAGAACCACCAGCTCAATCCTAGATTTTTTTTTACATTTGGCTCTTTCAATAGGCCCCAGCCAGGGCAGCATCCCCTACTCCAGGTGACGTGCATGCACTAAAAATAAGTATAACATAAAATAACATGACATGACATGTTTGTCGTGACTGCTGCCTGCAATCCATAGCGCATAAGACTTCCCAGTAACCCTTACTTAGAGGGGTTGTATATCATTCTTTTACTCTTTTATCCAGAAAAGCCAGCTCCGTTGTTTGAGCATTCAAAGTATTAATAACAGTACGTTTCTATTTTCCTACAGCACTTGCAGCCACATTTTACCTTTCGTATTGCTATAAATAACAGGTGTTACTAAATTGCTGCTCTTTTTGCCTTTTTTCACTTCAAAACGATAAAAAGAAAATGGAGGAAAGACCCTGAGTCAAAAGGGAGTTCCTAGGTTGTTTACTTTTTGAGTTGGTGAAGAGATTACTCCATGGACTTGAGGTCAGGTAAACTGACTTATTGCCAGACCTATTCCTCACCAAGCGATGTTATCAAGATACAGGTGAAGTTTAGGAGTATAACAGATACCCCGATTACGAGTGGAACCGAGTGGCATCCCCGGGTGGCGTACCTTCCATTCCAACTATCAGTGACACCGTGTTCCTGCACCTCAATTTTCCAAGTACAGTAACATCAAATTAGATTTTACTAGCTGTAAAATCCAGCAGGTAAAACCACTTTGGGACTGGTCTGCAAGTACTCATTGCCCGGCCACCGCTGAACCCACTTTTAAGGATGCAGAGCAGCATGGAATGCTCGGACCTGCCAGGCCACTTCATCCTTTCCCCAGCCACAGCCTGCACTCACCTACACTGTCCCGTTCCTCACACTCACATTCAGTACCTTCTCAGAGAAGGGGGTAAATGGGGTCTTTAATCACCACAGAATTGAGGATTCTATGTGAAATTCTGCCTGGAAAAACTGGCCGTGCACAGTTATTCCCCATTCTGTGAGAATGAGCTTGCAATAGGCACAGTGAGGTGCGCAGATACTATCCAGAAATATTAATTACAGCCATCCAGAATCTCCTCACCTACCTATGCCAAACTAGGAACTGCGGGAACTGCAGGTACTGTGAGCTGAAGCACCTCAGGCCCTCGGGTTTCAGAGCCCCTGTAAAACGTAAGGTGTCAAAGGGAGAGTTAGAGTCCAAACTCCTCCATGGCGCTGCAAGGCACCTCACACACTTTCCATTTGTTTGCAGTTTTATATGGTATGAACTTGACAATGAGGGTATTGGAGCCCTTAACATGAGTACCAGATTAAATTACACAAGGGTTTTTTAGGAATGGCGAGATTAAGGGACTGATTGCGACTTTGGTAGTGAGGCAGCGGGCCGCCACGCCAGCGCCCCGCTGTCACACCTCCAAAGCCGTACTGACACTGCCCACCAGATTAGGAGTTTTCCCCTGGTCTGGTGGGTGGTGCTTTGGCGGTCACAGACAATGAGCCTTAGAGCGGCACCACAATGGGAATGCCAAAGCAAGTTCTTGGATGGACTGCTAAGTCCATGCTGTGCAGGAACTGGGCATGCATGCAGACAGGGGGGCACACCATGTGCCCCCCTGCATGCTTTCCCATGGCCCTGAGGCACAGTTTTCATGGCGCACTCACCGCCATGATAACTGTGGTGTGCAGAAACTCGTAATATGCTTGGCTGTGCCGCAGTGGAACCGCATCATATTGGATACGTATATCCACATAGTGGAACGGCAGCATATTGTGGGCCTCAGACCGCTGGAAGACTCCTAGGGATTTTGGATCCCTGGCGGTAGCAGTGGTCCCTAGGCGATCTGACTGCCCAACACGTAATAGGACGGTCGGACCACCAGTGCAGCAGTGCCCTCACCACCACCATGGCTACGGCGTTCCATCGGACCGCCATAGTCATTATCAGATTCCTAAGTGATTTGCTCAAAATCACAGGATGTTGAGCTGATGCCTGAATTCGAACCTGTTTCCCCAATTCCAAAATCGGCAGCGATAGCCGTTCGGCACCCTCTCCTCCTCACGGGCCACAATCCTGCACCATTGATGACCACAGGCTCTACTCGGACAGGGACAAGGTGACTAGTGAGGGCATGTGTCCTCCCAGCTAAAAGAGAGTAGTTAATGGCTCCCAGTTTTCACCTAACCTAAACCCATGTTTCTATAGGCCATTTAGCCTAAACACCAAAGGAGGCAGTCAAATATGTTGGTTGGTGGGAGAATTGGGGGGTATATTTACTGACGATTTGCCCAGACCTTGCATGAACAATTCAACATAAAATGTAGCGTCCGTTTACTTTAAACTAAAAAAAAAGATCCGAGAACGTAATGCAAAATGTACCCCACTATGCAGGACTTACAATGTAAAAATAGAGGAGCAGGTATCCAATACCAGAGTACCTGCTGGCTGCTGAGAAGCGGTGGTACTCTCCAATTGAAAGTAGTGCACCTCTTCTGAGAAGTGCAGGTACTCTCCGTCACAAAATTACTAAGTGCAGGTAATCAGTACTTGACAGCACCCGCCCATTTAAAGCACTGCCTGTATGTCCATCCTCTGTGTGGAACACAACGGGCACCTGACCACCCCTAGGTCCTACTAGGAACTTTACTAGATGGTCATTTATGCCAGTGCTGCTCTTCTCTGGGAGTCATCTAATGCCATCTCTTATATTCTTGCTTTTGCATAGTTTTTAAATAATCACTATTGCATTTGCAGACAACAAACAACACATGCCAAATTATTTCGGGAAGTGATCTCCAAGTAAAGTAATTACCTGAGAGAAAAAAATGTCGCCTAATTGTTTTGGAGACGATCATGTGGGAAGTAATTGCAGCCCGGAAGATTTCTCTGACACCGTCAGCATTTGCATCAGACAGGTGCAAACTTTAGCTGGTTCACACAGACACTGATGTATTTTGACAAGACAGGCTTTTTGTTCGTTTATTACGAGATGACTTCTATTTTAGGAGGAGAACTTAAAAAAAAAAGAAAGGTTTCTTATTTCAGGCATGTCTTGCCGGAGAGGGTACTAGATCTGGGGCCACTGAGAAAATGAGACGCCTGATGAAGGAAGGAAATTGGGCACTTCTGAGACATATATATATATATATATATATATATATATATATATATATATATATATATATATATATATATATATAAATATATATATTATCTACTGGCGGTCGCCAGTAGATAGTTATAGTTAGGACCTATTTTACATAGGAAATCCGCAACATTCTATTTGAAATAACTCTTGAATCGGTTGACAAATCTTCGCGAAATTTTCAAACTTTATGGCCCGCTCCGGTCCGCTCCTACCCTGAAAGGTTCGGGGTGATTCGTCAAACGGGGGCCGAGAAAAAATGGGGGTCCCAAAACGTGTTTTCCCCATTCATTTTCCCATAGGAAACTTTAGCCACGGCTACAGCCCGAACTGCTGAACGGAATTACACAAAATTTGGCAAGAGGTAGTTCTTGGTTCAGAAAGAACCCTTTTTGTTAAATGGTGTAAATCCGTTCAGTAGTTGCGGAGAAATTAAAAAAATAAGAGTCAAAAAATCAATTTCCCATAGGAAACTTTATGCAAGGCTACAGCCGGAACTGCTGAACGGAATTACACCAAATTTGGCAAAGAGGTAGTTCTTGGTTCAAAAGAACACTTTTTGTTAAATGGTGTAAATCCGTTCAGTAGTTGCTGAGAAAATCAAAAGTAAAAACACATATATATCTGGGCGGAGCCTAACCACACATGTCATCGTGAGATCTGATTGGCTGTCAGCACTTCATCCTGGAATTGCTGGCAGCCATCTTGGGACCAATATAAATGATAGTACCCCATTGAAATGCATTGTAGTGAATCGAAGATTTTGAGGGTTACCAAAAGGAGAACTATAAAGGGTGATAACAGACTTTAGTTACATTAGAATTCATTTGTTGATGGTACCATACTAATTTCAGGAATTGTGGTGTGTTCTAAGGTGATTTTACCCTGTGAAAAACCTTCTGCTGGGATATCATGAATCATGTTTGAGAGAAAACTATTTTCACATGCTTGTCCCATACAGTTTTGGAAGGTGCTCCAGAAGCTAAAATGAGAGCATATTTTCTGTAAATTCACATTATCTTTCTCAGTCATCTGAGAATGAAGTCTGACATTCTCAGTAAAATATGTACATCCAACAATGGCAGAGACTGTCAGTTGATTCCTTTGTGTTCTACTGCAGCTTCCCAGAGTGTTCTAAAGAACAACTAGAGTGCTAACAGCCTTACTTATGACAAAAGTATGGCACACCTGAAGCCATCTTGATTGGAATAAACTGGTAACACTTAAAACATTTAATTTAAAAAGGAACAAAATGATGGGGTTCATTTTGTCATAGAAATTATGGTTAGTGCTGTAGAAAGAAAAATTAGGACATGTTTCAAGTGTGATCTCAAATATCTTCCTGTTATATTTCAACAGGAGCAGCCTGTCAGTTGATGCCTTTGTGTTCTACTGCAGCTTCCCAGAGTGTTCTAAAGAACAACTAGAGTGCTAACAGCCTTACTTATGACAAAAGTATGGCACACCTGAAGCCATCTTGATTGGAATAAACTGGTAACACTTAAAACATTTAATTTAAAAGGAACAAAATGAGGGGGTACATTTTGCCATAGAAATTATGGTTAGTGCTGTAGAAAGAAAAATTAGGACATGTTTTAAGTGAGATCTCAAATATCTTCCTGTTATATTTCAACAGGAGCAGCCTGTCAGTTGATGCCTTTGTGTTCTACTGCAGCTTCCCAGAGTGTTCTAAAGAACAACTAGAGTGCTAACAGCCTTACTTAGGACAAAAGTATGGCACACCTGAAGCCATCTTGATTGGAATAAACTGGTAACACTTAAAACATTTAATTTAAAAAGGAACAAAATGAGGGGTTCATTTTGCCATAGAAATTATGGTTAGTGCGGCAAAAGAAAATTTAGGGCATGTTTTAAGTGAGATCTCAAATCCTCTTCTATTTCATTAGAAAATTCTGACATGCAGACTGAAACAATCACTTTCAATACCAGCAGTAGACTTCCAGTTAACTCCTTGGTGAGCAGTAGCTTTACTACAGTGATCTAATGAACAACTAGAGTGCTATGGAATCAAAGTAAAAAACTGAAAGCATTTCCTACTGAGGAGACTGTAGTAAATGAGGAAATTAGGAAACTTCATAACAAATAAGTCTCCCAAGATGGCCACCAGAGAAAAAGAGCCCAAATGTAGCACAAATATCACCCAGAGGTAGCCCACGTATAGCCCAATGACAGAAGTGTGCAAAACACTTTTTATTTTTTGTTTTTTGCAGTTTTATATAGTGCAGACTGGTCAGGTATTGGAGTGCTTTACATGAGCATTGGTTACATCACACAAGGACAAATACATGTTGGTTGACCCCTACACTACCCAAACACCACTGCTCTACCCTAAACCCTAAAACACTACCCCAGCACGACCCCCTTCACTACCCAAACACAACTGCACTACCCTAAACTCAAAAACACTACCCCCAGCACGACCCCTACACTACCCAAACACCACTGCACTACCCTAAACCTACCCCCTACACTACACAAATACCACTGCACTACCCTAAACCCTAAAACACTAGAACCCAGCACGACCCCCTACAGTACACAAACACCACTGCACTACCCTAAACCCTAAAACACTACCCCCTACACTACACAAACACCATTGCACTACCCTAAACCCTAAACCACTACCCCCAGCATGACCCCCTACACTACACAAACACCACTGCACTACCCTAAACACTACCCCAGCACGACCCCCTACACTACCCAAACACCACTGCACTACCCTAAACCCTAAAACACTACCCCCAGCACGACTCCCTACACTACACAAACACCACTGGACTACCCTAAACCTAAAACACTACCCCCAGCACGACTCCCTACACTACCTAAACACCACTGCACTACACTAAACCCTAAATCTAACCCCAGCATGACCTCCCACACTACACAAACACCACTGCACTACCCTAAACACTACCCCCAGCATGACCCCCTACACTACCCAAACACCACTGCACTACCCTAAACCCTAAAACACTAACCCCAGCATGACCCCCTACACTACCCAAACACCACTGCACTACCCTATACCCTAAAACACGACCCGTACACTACACAAACACAACTGCACTACCCTAAACCCTAAAACACTACCCACAGCATGACCCCCTACACTACACAAACACCACTGCACTACCCTAAACCCTAAAACACTACCCCTACACTACACAAACACCACTGCCCTACCCTAAACCCTAAAACACAACCCCCAGCATGACCCCTAACTACACAAACACCACTGCACTACCCTAAACCCCCTACACTATACAAACACCACTGCATTACTCTAAACCCTAAAACACTACCCCAGCACGACCCCCTCACAACACAAACACCACTGCACTACCCTAAACCCTAAATCGACCCCAGCACGACCCCCTACACTACCCAAACACCACTGCCATACCCTAAACCTAAAACACTACCCCCAGCATGAACCCCTACACTACCCAAACACCACTGCACTACCCTAAACCTTAAAACACTACCCCCAGCACTACCCCCTACACTACACAAACACCACTGCACTACCCTAAACCTAAAACACTACACCAGCACTACCCCTACACTACCCAAACACCACTGCACTAACATAAACCCTAAAACACTACCCCCAGCACAACCCCCTACACTACACAAACACCACTGCACTACCCTAAACCCTAAAACACTACCCCCAGCACGACTCCCTACACTACCCAAACACCACTGCACTACCCTAAACCCTAAATCTACCCCCAGCACGACCCCTACACTACCCAAACACCACTGCACTACCCTAAACCATAAAACACTACCCCCAGCATGACCCCCTACACTACATAAACACCACTGCACTACCCTAAACCCTAAAACACTACCACCAGCATGACCCCCTACACTACTCAAACACCACTGCACTACCCTAAACCTAAAACACTAACCCAGCATGACCCCTATCCTACCGATACACCACTGCACTACCCTAAAGCCTAAAACACTACCCCAGCACGACCCCCTACACTACTGCACTACCCTAAACCTAAAACACTACCCCCAGCACGACCCCTACACTACCCAAACACCACTGCACTACCCTAAACCCTAAAACACTACCCACAGCACGACCCCCTACACCACCCAAACACCACTGCACTACCCTAAACCCTAGAAAAGAAACCCCCACCCCATGCCCAATCCCCTTACCTCTCACTCCTCGTGGTTCCTCTCTCCTCGTGGTTCCTGCTTCACGTCGTCTCTGAGGGGCGGTGCACGTCGTTGTGAGGAAACGGAACAGCCTCTGTTTCCTTACAACGACAAGGATCATCTACATGTTTTTAGAACGCATGGTCATTTACCATACATACCTTTACAACAAAATTCATTGTAAAGGCATGCGTGGTAAATGACCATGCGTTCTAAAAATGCGTAGTAATGACTTCGTGATGTACAACGCATGCGTGGTAATGCATGCGTTGTAATGGTATCGCAAAGTAAAAAGTCGTTGTAACGGCTGTTTACCGATCGAAGCTGTCCCCTGTTCTTCAGTGAGATGTTTATTTGATTAATTAGGAGGAAGGAATGTGTTTTTTTACCGAAAAGCGCATTCCCGGCTGTTGTATTGTGAAAGTGTCCGCGTGGCCTGGTTTCACTTCCGGTGAGAGAGTGGAAGAGTCTGTTTGGATCTAAAGGAGTTCTGTTGTTGGACGGGGCCGGCGCGACATGTCATCAGAAAACATAGCTAATGGAAAGCGTCCTCCCTGAAGTGTGGAGCAGTGCCATGAGAGGTCAACGAGTGTGCGTCCCACCGCAGTATGACCGTGCCGCGTGACCCATGTGCCACCTCCAGGGTACGGGACGCAGAAGCGGCATCGCAGGTCCTCTTGAAGACCGTTGTAGCACTAATTCTACATTTTGGTACTAGGGCATTTTAACTTCGTTGTTCCTGCCAGATACAAAGAGAAGATCCTGTGTTATTCAGTGCCCTCGTTACCTTTTTTGTGGGTTGTGGTGCTTGTCACTTCGATGCCCCGCCGGTGCACACGACTGGGTACCCCACCTCGTGTGCCATCTGCAGGGCCTCTGCCCTCGGATCACTGGTTTCGGTTTCTGGAGTGGCAACATAAACAGTTGCACCCAAAGGACTAGCCTGAACACTTAGGTGAATATCCCCTGCACCAGCATTCCACGGAAATTCTTTCCGAGCTCTCCCACGTCAACGAGGACGTCATAATAGCACGGCTCCGCTTGCAACACCTTATGATGTCATCGGAGCCATAAGAGAACCTCGTCGGCGTGCTGACGTCAGTTCCACCCATTTTTTCCGTGCCACCGAGGCAAACAAGGGACCGAGACATTTTCACATGTATACATAGTATAATAAATATATATATATTCACTGAAAAAACCATAGGTTTCAGGCACGTTATAGTTAGAAATTAGCATTTAAGAAACCTTAGAAATTCACTGAAAAAACCATAGGTTTCAGGCACGTTATAGTTAGTTGGACATTTCACTCGTACAAAACCATAGAAATTCCCCCGTTATAGTTAGTTCAGCTAACTATAACTTGCGCGCCCGCAATGCACTGCTGATGACGTCACATATTACATCACTCATGACATGGTCAGTGACATCACTCATGACATCACTGATGACATCTCAAATGACATCACTGATGACATCATCCAGTGAATGTGTGTTTTTCTGAAAATTAAATATGTTTTATATATGTATATCTCAAGGTCGATGGAAGAATAAATGGGTATATAAGTGTCTAAATGGATGATTTTGTTTTGTAAAATTGATTGTATAACTGACTAAGTGTATCTTAGTGAATACATGGGTTAGTGAGTAATGTTTAAATATGAAAATATCTGTATCAGTCTCTCACTTTGTGTATAAGTGGCTGCATGGGTTGGTGAGTAGCTACATGAGTGTCTATATGGGTTATTAGTTGGTTTTTGAGAATCAGTAGGAGTGTCTGAGTGTCTGTATGGTTCGGTGGGGGGTATTACTTAGTGCATAGATGCATGAATGAGTGACTCACTGTTTGTATGTGTTGAAGACAGCATGTGTGCAGGACTGTATAGGTGGATGAGTATGTGTATGGGTGTGTTAGTGAGTGAATGACTGTCTCAATAGTGTCTTTATGAGTAACTACATATGTTTTAAACTAGTATATGTGAGTATTGGTGTATATAAGTGAGTATATGTGAGAGTGAGAGATTGGAAGAGTTCCTGTACAAATAAGTAGGTGTTTCTATAAGTGATTGTTTAAGAGAGTAAGTATGTGTAAGTTTCTGTAGAAGTAAGTGTGGTAGTGTGTGTATAACTGTATATGCAAGTAAATGGATGTTTGATACTTTGTTTGCATGTGTGACTATGTGTGTGAGTAACTCTATGGATGAGTGGCGGTGTGTAACAGGATGTATAGGTGTATGAGTACATATGATGAGTGAGTACATGTATGAGTGACTGTATAGGGACTGTTGGTGAATGAGTGGATGTGTGTGTAGATCTTGGAATTACTGAATAGGTGTGTTGTAACTGGTATTGGTATGTCCATTGTTTTGAAAATGTTAGTTTGTATTTTTGAGTGTGTGTATCAAAGGTTATATTAGGGTGAGAGGAGGTCTACCACTCTATCACAAGGATGATGTCATCAGTGATGTCATCAGTGATGTCATTTGAGATGTCATCAGTGATGTCATGAGTGATGTCACTGACCATGTCATGAGTGATGTAATATGTGACGTCATCAGCAGTGCATTGCGGGCTGCGAGTTATAGTTAGCTGAACTAACTATAACGGGGGAATTTCTATGGTTTTGTACGAGTGAAATGTCCAACTAACTATAACGCCCCTGAAACCTATGGTTTTTTCAGTGAATATATATATATATCCATGATTCATTGTTCTTGTACCACACACAATGATCCACGGCACCCAAATGCTGTAAGCAGACTTTTATTCGGCAATGGCACGACTCAATGCGTTTTGGAAACCTTAATGGATTGAATGGCTTCAAACTGATCTTGACTTAGGTTATGCCTTCCAAATTGTTTCTTTTTGCGTACTTTATCTAGCTCATGTGTGACTCCCTTTTCAAAGACATCTATAGCATCGTTGGGTATCTAAGGGAGGAAAATCGATTTAGGTTTAAAACCGCTGACATGGCACAGATCTAAATGGATGTTATCATTAATCAAGTTAAGGTAAGGGTCATCAATACACTGGTGACTACCCTCCAATTGATACATACTGTGTAATAATTCAATATCCCCAATACTGATATTGCTCGGTACCAGTGATGTTTTGGTATTTGGGTCAATATGTGATGTAAGAAATATATCCACGATTAACTTAGCGGTAATACCACTGAATAAATTATTGTGCATTACCTTTAATTAGAGATTTAGTGAACTTTGTTCCTAAAAATCTTTTGGGAAACAAAGTTGAGTGAATGAAAAACCGATAATACTAACACATTTTGTTCCGCTGTATCATTAGATGTTTGCTTTAGATTTTGTGTACTGGTTACTCAGTTATCACCCATATATGAATTATAGTATGTTTTGTACCGCTAACCAGTTAACAGTAGTATGACTGAATATTGTGTTTAACTACGTTATGGTGCACCACGTCTTCTTTTTGTATTTCAGAAGTCTGTTTTCACTCTTCACTTTTGTAGTCACAAGTCACGTGATGTTTATTTAAATCACTGCTTATCACAACCTCAACACTCGTGAACAAGGAAACTTGGTTTCCGAAACGCGTTGAGTCGTGCCATTGCCGAATAAAAGTCTGCTTACAGCATTTGGGTGCCGTGGATCATTGTGTGTGGTACAAGAACGATGAATCATGGATGTTATGGGTTTCGCTAACCCGTCACGGCCCGCCGTCTTATGAGGCTCGAGTTGAAGCGATAATTTTTGTGGATATATATATATATACTGAAAAACCAAAGGATACAGGGACTTTATAGTTAGAGTTAGGCTGACTTTTCACTCGCACAAAACCAGAGAAATTCAGCAGCTATAGTTAGATGAGCTAACTATAAAACAAGCCCCCTCAATGCACTGCTTATGACCTCACATATTACATCACTCATGACATGGTCAGTGACATCACTGATGGTATCTCAGATACATCACTGATGACATCATCCACAGAATCTCTGATGCACCCACTCACACCCCAATATAGCCTTTCATACACCCACCCTAACTTCCACAATAGCATTTTCAAAACTATTGACAGACCCATACCCATACTTACACACCCACTCACTGATTCATAGGACTACACACACATCCACTCAGTCACCCATAAAGCCACACATACACCAACACACTCACTAATACAGCCACTGATATAGCTACTCATACACCCATATAGGCCCTCACACACTGTCAGTCACCCATAGAGCTACTCACACACCTACTCACTCACCCATAAAGTCAATCACACAGCCACTTACTCACCTATACAGTTATACACACACACTCACTTATTCATACATATACTAACACATACTCACTCACCTATACAGTCACTGACACAAGCACACACTCACCAATTCGGCCACTCTTGCAACCACTCAGTCACACACACAGTCACTGATATACTCCCAACACTCACCTTTACCACCTTTCACATATGCAGTTACTCACCCATATACCACTGACACATCCATTCACTCACAGACACAGCTATACACACACTCAGTCACCCATACAGCCCCTCACAGACGCACTCATTAACCCATAAGGCCACTGACTCACTCACTCATCCATGCAGGCAGCCACACACTCCCTCACCCACTCACACAGACACTCATACAGGTACTCAGACAACTAATCTATCACCCATACAGCTACTCACGTACCCACTCACTTAGACACCAACTGACAGACTGATACAGACATTCGCACAACCTAATCACTCACCCATACATTCACTGAGATACCTAATCACTCACTTATTCAGTCAGTCAAACACCCACTGAATCATCCATACAAGCACTTATACACCTACTGATTCACCAATACACCTTGGTATATTTATTTAACACTCATAAACTTTTTAAAAACACTCAGAGTCACTGGATGATGTCATCAGTGATATCATTTGAGATGTCATCAGTGATGTCATCAGTGATGTCACTGACCATGTCATGAGTGATGTAATATGTGAGGTCATAAGCAGTGCATTGCGGGGGCGCGAGTTATAGAACTTCTGAATTTCTCTGGTTTTGTATGAGTCAAATGTCAGCCTAACTATAACGTCCCTGTAACCTTTGTTTTTTCCAGTGAATTTCTAAGGTTTTTTAAAATTATATTTCCTAACTATAACGTCCCTGTAACCTTTGGTTTTTTCATTGAATTTCTATGGTTTTAAAAGTAGTAGTCATGTTTGCAGAGTGGTGGAGAAAGGGGACGGGCCCTCTGACCAGCTCTCAGGAATCTCGCTGTGTAGGACTTACAGGAGGTACCAGGAGGGCTTCTTGGCCCCCAAGGTCCCTCAGGAGTAAAGTGGACTTCATTCCCCACCCAGTAGTGCACCAGGATTCACGTTTGAAGAGTGGTGGAGAAAGGGGGCATGGCCTCTGAAGACCTCTTAGCAATCCCACTGTATGGGACATACTAGAGGTAGCAGGAGGGATAGTTGGCCCCCAAGGATGTCCTTGGGGGCCAACTACCCCTCCTGTTACCTCCAGTAAGTCCCACACAGCAGGATTGCTGAGAAGTTGTCAGAGGCCACACCCCCATTCCCCACCACTCTGCAAACGTGCATCTCGGCACACTACTAGTTGGGGGATGAAGTCCCCTTGGATCCAGAGGGTCCTTGGGGGCCAACAAGTCCTACAGTTACGCCCAGTAAGTCCCACACAGTGGGTTTGCTGAAAGGTTTTCAGTGGCCACGCCCCCTTTTTCCACCACTCTGCAAATGTGCCTCCTGGCGCACTACTTGTTGGGGGATGAAGTCCCCTTGGCTCTTCAGGGTCCTTGTAGGCCAACTAGCCCTACTGTTACCTCCAGTAAGAGCCACACAGCTGCATTGCTGAGAGGTCGTCAGAGGCCATGTCCACTTTCTCCACCACTCTGCAAAAGCAGCTCCTGGCGCACTAGTGCTTCGGGGAGGAAGTCCACTTTAGTCCTGAGGCTCTCAGAAGGCAAGGGGACCTCATCCCCCCACCAGCAGTGCACCAAGAGGCGGGTTTGCAGGGTGGTGGAGAAAGGGGGCGTGGCCTCTGACCACCTCTCAGCAATCCCACTATGTGGGGATTATTGGAGGTAAATGGAGGTCTTCTTGGCCCCTAAGGACCCTCAGCAGCCAAGGGGGCTTCATCCTTCAACCAGGAGCGTGCCGGGAGGCGCGTTTGCAGAGTAGTGGAGAAAGTGGGTGGGGGCCTCCGGCTTTTTTTCTTCTTTTTTAGGAAAAGGAGCTGCATGGCCCCCTTTCCCTGGACGATTTTGCACTGTGGGGACCCCATCCCCCCGGGGCCTGAGCCCTTTTTTCATTTTTTTCATAAAAAATGAGAGGAAGGTCGTATGATCGACTTTCCTGGGCCATTATTGGCCCCATCCCCCGGGGCCCGGCGTTTTATTTTTTTTATTTTTTATTAATAAAGAAAGGGTGGCCGTGTGGCTCCCCCTTCCCTGGGCCATTTTCGGCCCAGGGGACCCCCATCCCCTGGGGCCTGCCCCTTTTTTTAATTCATTTTTTATAAAAAAAAGGGAGGGGGGCTGGGCGGCCCCCCTCCTGAGGCCAATTTCGGTCTCAGGGACCCCATACCCCGGGGCTAGGCCTTTATATATGTATTTCTTTTTTTAAGGGGGTTGGGCCATCACGGCCCCCTTCCCCAGGCCAATTAAGGCCCCAGGGACCCCATCCCCTGGGGCCCTGCCAGTTCTATTTTTTTTTCTACATAAAAGGGAGGGGGCCCTCCGGGGCCATTTTCTGTCCCGGGCACCCCATCCCCCGGGGCATGGCCACCTTGTTGGGGACCGTGGGGGGAGCCTGAAGTAATTGAGGCTATCAAAGAGGCACCTGCCCACACTTCAAAAGATGATGTGAGATTATTTTTGGGCCTCGCAGAATTCTTTTCTAAGTACTTAAAAGTCTTTGCAGAGAAAACGTATGGCATCAGGCAACTTTTGAAGGCTCGTCAAACTTTTGTTTGGAATGAGGACTTGCAAAAACAATTTGATAGTCTCAAGAATGATATATGCACTGCTGTCCCCTTATAAGGGTTTGACAACAAGTCTTACATAGTCTTGACTACTGATGCCAGTGGTAAAGGATTAGGTGCTGTGTTGTCCCAGGTTTCTAAAGATGGAATTGAAAGTACTGCCTCATTCGCTTTACGCTCCCTTACTATGTCTGAAACTAAATACTCTGTGATTGAGAGAGAAATGTTGGCGTATGTGTGGGCTACAGAAAGGTTTAGACAATACCTATGGGGTACCATGTTTACCATACGTACAGACCATAAACCTTTGGTCAAGGATTTAACCACGGAAGGTGCTGAGAAAGCCAAGCCACGTATAGCAAGAATGTCTCTCAAGCAATTTGACTATGCGTACAAGGTTGAATATTTACCTGGTAAGAAAAACAGAGTAGCGGACTACTTGAGTAGGTTACCTGAACATGAAAGTAACACTATAGTGAATGAAAGTGAATGGGACGGCTACAGTGTGGCTTGTGTTGTGGCTGACAATTCAGCTATTTCTGAAGAAGAATGGCTCTCTTGGTATGCACAGGACACATGTTTGGAGAAAATCAGAGAGTATGTTTTACATGGGTGGCAGAGCAAAAGTAACCTTACTGAAGATTGTAGGTAATTTTGGGATCTGAGAGAAGAATTGTCAGTCTCTGATTCTGAATTTATTCTGAGAGGTAGCAGAGTAGTTCCCCCTTCGGCCCTTCATACTAAAATTTGGGATCTCACACACAAGGGGCACCTGCATATCATCAAATCCAAGCAAAGGGTTAAACCTTACTATTGGTGGCCTGGTATGGATTTGAAAATGGAAAAATTTGCGAGGAACTGTACACAGTGTGCTTTGGCAGACAAGTCTCGCAAAGTGTTTGGACCACCCTTGGGAGTGGTTGAATTGCCTTCAGAGCCTTGGTGCATAGACATTCTAGGACCCATATTGGATGATAATGGCAGTCCTAAGAATTTTATAGTACTTTTCAATCTATACTGTAAGTGGCCTGAATTGGAGGTTCTTGAGTGTGTAGATACTGCAAGTGTGATTACATTTTTGGAAAGAACATTTTTAAGAGAAGGTATTCCCAAGTCACTCTTGAGTGACAATGGTCCACAATTTACTGCTGCCAAGTTTCAGAATTTTTTGTTTAGGAATGGCATCAAAGGAAAGAAAGCCCCTGTTTATTACCCGGCCCACATTGGCGCTGTTGAGAGATTTAACAGGGTAATTATGGGTAGCATCCAGAGTGCCATCAATGCAGGTAAGATTTGGTAAGTGGAGTTAAACAAGTTAGTGTGGGCTTACAGAATTATCCCCACTAGTACAGGTTACAACCTCTTCAAGATCTTGATAGATAGAGAACCTTATACTAAAGATAATTCAGTTTGGATGTCCCGGGAGTACCAAAGTAAATGGCCACCTGAAGTCATCAGAAATAACTTAGAAAAAGCACAAATGACTTCTAAAGCATATTATGACAGGAGGAATTGTGTGAAGGAAGTTTCCCTTAAGGAAGGTGATTGGGTATGTGTGAAAGCAAATAAAAGATTACGGAAAGGTGACAGACATTTTTCATCACCATGCAGGTTTTGAAAATGTATGCTTGTTCTGCAAAATTAAGCAATGGAAAAGTTTGGCACCTAAGTAAGCTTTCCAAATGTATCAGAATTTTATCTTGGAACAACAAAAGTTTGGATTCATCCAAGCAGTAATTGTGGGATGAAGAGTGTGCCTCCACTTCGACTTTATCCTCTCCTACCGCTTCCTGGTCTGGCCAGGCAGGGAACTTGAGTTCTGTTGGCACCTTTGATTGTGAGGGTGACTTATCCAGCACAGTGGGTGTGAGGGAAAGGGAGGTCTTACCCACTCAGCACAGTGGGTGTAAGGGAGATGGAGGTTGTACCCACAGAGGAGTCCAGTGGTCACTCTAAGGAAGTGAAGATAACTAAGGGGTCCATTACGATGGCGGGCGGAAACACGTCCGCCGTGCTGTCGGAGGCAAAAACCGCTAGTTACCGTCCGCCAGCAACTGCCCACACGCCCGCCAAATTAGGATGTGAAAAGTCAGCCAAATACCGCCCGTAAGCCCACGACGCCGCCCGCCATCAAAGTGCGCCCGTCTACGTAGCGGCGCGAGCTAACGGAGACACACCGTCCGACGAAATGACGTACCGCCCAGCGCACAAATTACGATGACACAACCAAACAGCCTCACCTGCAAAGAGACACCGCACGAGAAAAGGAGGCGGAAACCACACTGCTGACCACAGAAACACAAACCCGGCCTACACCGACATGAATCCTGCTCTCCAGGCCATCCCAATGCTGTACCTGATGCAGCACCTAGGAGTGAACGCGCAACGACGACGCAGGTAGGCAGACACACAACAAGGGCACGCAAACACTGCACACAATGAAAGGGCGGAAAAACTGGACATGGCCCCCCCAGACACCCCTGTGGGGACAGGACACATCCACCACTGTACCCACTAATGTTCCACCAGTAAAATACAAACAACTCGCAACATCCTGGGCACCCACTACCCTGGACCAGGAGGTGACGTCCCCGTCACGGCACCGCAGCGGCGATGACGCACGTACACATGCGCACAACGCAGAGGCCAACGACAGCGCCACACATGGGCTGCACATAAACACCACAGGGCCACAACTACACACCCCACACACCAGCCCCAACCTGAAGGCACATGGCACATGGCCCAACTGCATCAATCATGTCCCCAATCAACAACTCACAGTTGGCAACTGGATGTCACACAAGTGTCCCGAACTGGGGAGTAATGTGACGTCAAAATAGGACACACCCCTGTGTGCAAAACATGGAGAAGCACACAGCGTCTGCCACATAACAGCGCAGAAAATGGACATTGTCCACAAAAGGCACGCCAGTCCCATCTAAAAATACCTATACCATCCTGCACGCAACAACAAGCCATGCAATGTACAAAAGAGAAAAACCCTGCAGCCTGAGAATAGGTGTTCCCAATTACTACGCCCACACACAAGTCTCAATGTACAGAGGAAACGAAGTGTCCCCCCCACACACGGGAGAGCAGATAGCAATGAATGGCCTTCCATTCCTACACATAAATCACATTGCAACAAATTCTGCAGGAGAATGGAGCCATTGTACTAACAAGAAGCCAAACATAGCCATGCTGAGTAAACCTTCCACTGGCAGATAACGCCTAACATGAAAGAAAGATAATACCACAAAATACAATTATACCGCTGCTCCTTGTGGCTCAAATGCAGGTAATCAGGAAAGAGCCAGACACCACTGTCCTTGACCATTCATTGGAGCATGTGGGATGAGGGCCTGTGTCCTCCTCCCAAGCCATACCCAAAGTCGCATAACATCCATTCAAGAATTCCCAGCATCGTCGGAGGTTGCACTCAGCAGACAGCTCAGGCAGCTGGAGCACGCCATCACATCACCCTGCAGCAAAATGGCTGGTGCACCAGTGCTTCACAGCTACGCCAGACAGATGCAGCTGTACAGTGATAGCTTGCTACAGATAGTGGGCTGTGCAAATCTGGCCATGCTGAATGTAAGTTACCGAGTAACTTACCGCATCGAAATGTTCAGCAGCGTCATCCCCGTGTTCTACTGTCGGAGGTGCCCGTACCACAGGTCTGTGGATTTATGTCTCTCCAACCCGGCATGTCCAAATGCGGACTTGGTACACCTGTTTGCACCTCTGGACGCCCACGACAGGATCTGTTCAGTGTATGGGGGCATGGCGTTTGTGGCTGCAATCGGACACACACTGCAATGGGACCAGTGTGCCTCTGCACAACGTATGCTGGATTACAGTTTCATCGAATGTCATCTGACATGTCCCATCAGGCTTCTACAAGGGACAACTTACGATGAACACGTTGCAACCCACCATCCGCTTCATTGGATGTCATCCATGCATACCACCAATGCGAGGGATGCTCTGCTGGAAGGTATTGCATACCTGACAACTTGTCAATTCATGGGTCCCCAAATGAATACCCACAATTGAACATTCATGTTCAACACCGTACCTATGCTTGGCATCCGCACGCAGTGGGCAGTTAGCTGTGCAACAACTATACCATGCAATCTGCAACAAACACCCTACCATCAACCCCACTGCCATGACAATTGACATGTTCGGTACATGCACTCTGTTCCTCACCATATCCTGTGTCCCTGCATGAACAGGGGGAGGCTGAGGTATGGGACTTGTGTACAGTAACCACATGGCCAATGCTGCACGAACAACTATGCTATAATATGTCTTCTGCGCACCTGAACACATGCTCCTGTCAGTGCACGCTTATCTGTCTGCTGTATTACGTGAGAACTGTCACCTCACCTTCGTCTGTACTTCCGTGCCAGGACTATTGCATGGACAACAAATGCAACCCCCTACAACATGGCCCCAGTCATTGTGTCACGTTCAGTAGCCACCATATCGCAACAACATGTGAGACGCTGCTGCATGCATGTAGGCTCATGCTCTGATGTCACCTCTGACGCAGGTGTGTCGGAGTCACTATTGTAGTAATCCTGTACCATGGGACTGAGATGTATTGTGCCTATGATGTCAAGCTGTCTGGTAGGCAAAATTAATACTGTCTGTGTCAAAGCCTAGAGCTCTTCAGTAATGAGCAAATGTACTGTAGCATAGCAAGGGCAGGGCATTCGCAACTCTGAAGCCTGTATTCCACAATCAACAACTAATCACATCTACCTGTACCCCCTTTTGTATGTGCAATAATGCTAAGTATATCCTCCACATGCATTTCGCTGCCTGTAGTGTCCACATCCTGCATCACAGAGGAAGTAAGTTCAAATACATGCCTTGAAGCAAATATGTGACTCTGTAGAATTATTGATCGTAGACAAGTACGAATGAGAGAGGATGAGAGTGCGTGAAGTACACGAGAGTCGTGAGATGACCATGTAGTCAAGTGTCATTGGATGTCAATGCATATGAGTTGCTGCCATAGTGGACCCAGTGAAATACCACAGGTCGTGGGCCTTGGCCCTTTCAGAGTCTGACGTGGCCCAACAGATCATCACATCAACACTGACGGCCTGGTCACTACAAAGCACAGTCCTACATATGTGTACAATTACCTTCACAGTCTGACATCACACACATCAAGCAAATATAGGAGCCACGCAAGAAGCATGCCACAGCAATGCATGACAGAACACACACACGATATCAGTGTGGGTGGGCAGGGCAGCACAGTGAGTACGAAATGCAGAAATGCACATACATGCTCAATTAAACAAGGCACAATCTACACCTTCACAAACCCTGCAGACCCACAATGGGCAATACATATCAAGTAGGACTCATCCTGAATTGCAAGGACACACCCACACACTGCACACTGTGCAACAGACAATACACACATGTGCTCACATTCACAGACCTGAACACGGATACAAACACACACCATGCCCCTGGGTAACACATGTGTGTAGTCGACATTGCCAGAGCGCACACACACACCCCAACACTACCCCAAAGTCACACCCTTCACACCACACACACCTACACCTCCCAAATGCACACATTGAAAGTAAGCCATGTGCCCAGGCTCAATGTTCATCACAAGATTCACATACACCTACACCGCTGGCCAACCATAAAGTAAGCTCTCACATACCCGCACACTCTGCACATGCTACCTGTCATCCTGTGGCTAGACTCACACCCTGTGCTTTGCTTGCACGCACAAATGACACGTATACATTTGCACCGAAATAACACCAAATACATGCAGACAATCCGTGTCACAGACATACGTCTTCATCACACACACAAGTAGCAGAGCCTGAAAGAAGTGAAGTCCCAGCCACGTATGATACACATAGGGATGTGAGACCAGACATTGCAATTGTTGAGGTACCATACAGGTGAGGCATGTGCCTCACTTAACTATGCACACACAGTAACAACTGCAATCAGCAACTACACAGACACAACCCACTACAGGAACAACAGCATCCAGTCACAGATTGCATAGACAGGCGGCAACATTGTACAACACCAGGGACAGTGGCCAGTCCGATGTGCAGAGTGGTGATACTAAAAGCTGCATCTGCATTGTGTGTGAGTGTACCCTGCCATGGCGATCAACACTGCCATGGCAGTCACAATAGCCAGCACAGCCACCACTGTGTCACAGGTAGGTGTGTGAGGGTGCCTACCATTCAAACAGGATGCCAGTCCGACTCGGTGCTGTCTGTGTGCTACGGGACAGTTGGAGGTCCGCCCCTGAGAGAGAAGCACAACTGTGGAAGACACACATGTGGCATGTGAAGCGGGAGGGCTGCTTGGCCCAGGTGGGTGGGTGGCACGGGTAGGTGCACCCATGCAGTGTTGAAACAGACTGTGTGGGGAGGATCCTGGAGGGGTAGATTTCCACTGTGTTGGGTATTTGGAAAGCCTACCTGGCTGGGGATGAATGTGAACTTGTGTGGGCACAACAGTCGGGCACACGATCAATGCTGCATCAGGTGTAGACGTTGGCCCTCCCTCTGGGGACATGCTGGATACTGCTGTGCGTCTGCCAGGCCCTAGCCAAGGCACCTACATCCCCTGTCCTCCAGGTGTACCCCCTACATCGTCCACCTGCACAGGCCACCCAGGGCACGGGATGGGAGTGGAGCTTGGTGGGTGGGAGGTCATGGCGCCCTGCTCCCGGTCACATCTCTCAGGCAACACATTCTCAGTGTGCAGCAGGGCACAAGTCCCAAATAAGAAATGGGGGGACGCTGACGTCAGGACAGGAAGTGACATCACGAAAGGTGGCTTGCACCATCAGACTCATTGCCTCCCCTCGCTCACCCCTTAGATGCGATTGCATCAGAGAAGCCAGCGCGTGAGCAGCAGTTCCAATTTCGCCCCAGAGAGGCCAAAGAGTGAATGTGTGGCTCCATTTGCCCCAGTTATCAGGCTCACGTTAATATGAGTGGGGGGACGCCGTCCACCCGCGTGGTGCCCCGACTCGAACCCTGGTGTGCAGGCAAAGTGTCCTATTGGCTTTGCGAAATGTGTGAGTTGCATGACACTCGTTGGCCGGCGGATGGCTCGGAGGCCCATATCACACTCGATGGGTCCCTTGTCAATGGCAGCGGATGTAATGACTATGCGCTCCGGGGTGTGTCTACCTTTCGTCTGGGATGGTGTCTGCGTCCTGGCCCGCTCGGGCGGCTACAGCTTCTGTGTGTTGCATGTGGTGTATCCGGACTCCCGAGACTGCCATGCATTGTCACTGTTGTCCAGGGCTCGAGTCGGGGTACCATGCGGGTGGACGGCATCCCCCCACTCATATTAACGTGAGCCCGATAACTGGAGCAAATGGAGCCACACATTCACTCTTTGGCCTCTCTGGGGCGAGATTGGAGCTGCTGCTCACGCGCTGGCTTCTCTGATGCAATCGCATCTAAGGGTTGAGCGAGGGGAGGCAATGAGTCTGATGGTGCAAGCCACCTTTCGTGACATCACTTCCTGTCCTGACATCATCGTCCCACCACCTCTTTTGTTAGGACTCGTGCCCTGCTGTTGTCGGATGTGCCACATTCCAGGGGGGTGGAGAGAGGGTCAGGAATGTCAGCCTGAGAGTGGCCCAGTTGAAGGCCCACTTTGACTGGGGGGACAACCATTGGACAGTCTGGTGTAGCCCACCCACGCGTACATGTCGGACCTCCATGAACTGTCACCTGCGGCAAGGTGATGTCATGGGCAATGAAGTTAATGATGAGAGCTGTCTGCCCCACGCAGAGATGCCGCACAAGCTCAACAGACCCAGCACTGAGGGCAGCAGGGGTCACATGTGCAAGTGCAGTTGTGCCTGGTGTGAAGGACACTCTACCCTTCATCCTTGTGCCGACACGTGTTGCACCAGTGGAAGTAGATGGGAGGGCGGGCACTGGCCTCCACGTGGCTGCAGAGGGGCCAGTGTCCATGTCCCCTGTGCTAGCAAACATGGATGCATGACCTCTGTACTCAGATGACGCAGCAATTGCCGTCTCTGCCTGTGATTCATCCAGCACACGTCTGGCCCCTCCGAGGCGCCGGTCACATCTGTCCCACCCAGCTCCTGTGCAGCTGCTTCATCCGATGCCTCACCACTGTTGACCGTCCCCTGTCCCTCAGCACCCACGGGAGATGCTACATGAGGGTGAGCGAGGTGGCCTCACTCATTTGGCATCAATTAAACAGACATGTGCAAGGGAGGCAGCACAGACCATTCTCAAATCCACATGTTGCACGATACCTGTGCAACTGTATACAGTCACCACAATCAACACGTAATGGCGGGCGTACATGAAATGAAGCCGCTAATAAGTGGCACATGTGTTGTGCACATAGCACAACACCCGGCCTGTGTCACCCTGTGGTCATAGCCACAAATCACTGTGTGCACACCCACTGTCCTGATGGTGGCAAGGTTGACCACTACGTCATTAGGCCAGGGACATACCTGCATGGAGCAGAATGGGACACCACTCACACAGTCTGCAACATGACAGTCCACAATGGTCATGAGCCCATGCCATACACCTGTCTTTCGCACGAGCACAACTACTGTTGCACAGTGTGCCGGATGTGTAAGTATCAGGAATATGAGGTGAGGCATCGCACACATATGTCCGAACGAAATCAGAGTAGGCACAGTGCCTCAAACATACATGGGAATTGCCACTCCAGCATACTACAGGCTGTTCCTGAGGCCTACGACTCGGAATGCATTGACAATGCTGAGTGCTCAAATTACATCTTGACCCTCAGTATTCGCATATGCATGTCAGATGCACCCAGCACAGAGTACACTTACAACTCACTGCATCACGCAACAAACATCACATTACCCAGATGATGGGTAGGCTGCGGACACATGCTGCCTCTCACAGCAAAAGACACCATCCCACAATACTGTCCACCTGTTTGCTGCTGATGCCCCTACAAACGTGCATCCGGCACAGGCTCTGTGACTGTCAAGAAGCAGACCAATAGTGGTGAAATGCAGCACCGTGCTAACCTGACAATACGAGGGTGCATCCCCCGATTCGTCTCCGCCAGGTAGTCGCACATCCGGCAGATGACGTCACACCCTTTGTGGAATTGGCTGCACTGTCGGTCACACTTACACAGAGGCATCAACTTGGATGCAATGGCACATCACAAGGCCTTGGGCTGGAGGACTTCCAACTGCACGGATGGTACACAGGAGGGTAGAAATATCACTCATACACTTCTCATCATCACCCACATCCACCAATCACAGTGGCATGATGCTGACCCATCCTAAATACTCAGAGATGTGTAACAGAGCCAAGAAGGTATCGGACATGGCATAACAGCATGTGTACACCACATGTGAATGCATGCTGGTGGGAGTGTGTACACAGTACTTGTCCATCCCATTCACTTGCAGGATGCCAGCACTTTGAGCAATGTGTAGTCTGCCCACATCTACTGTCCAGTGTCAGGTAGACCAACACATAGTTCACAAGGCAATACATCTTTGTGGGTGGACTCACTGTGTCCAACACTGCGCAGCCCTCAACGTACTCGCCCTGTGAATGGCACACCCCGCAATGGAGGTCACATTCAGCACCACTATCTCTCACACACATCACTCTCACAAGGCCTGGAGTGTCCAATCGACAGGGCTGAGTTTGCGCATTTCCTGACAGTTGTGAACTAATGACACATGTAACCCACTCTACAGTCAGTGTAGTTTCCTTCTAGGATTGGGCGGTCAATGTGCAACCCAGGTCTGCCGAGACTGAGAAGGCCAGCAGGGACCCAGCCAGCCATTCACACAAGCAATAACTGCCCTGAATCATGCATTGCCAAGTGGCTGCGTCACTGGATGTCTGACCTGAAAATGCCATGTACCACCACTCGGGAGGGACATGCATGGGAAAGCGCAAGAGAGCCTACATACCCCTTCCACCTGTAGTAAGCATGGTAAGCAGTGCATGTTGGAACCCCAAAGGCTCTGACTCATAGTGCTGCGGATCAACGACATGTGTGTCCCCCACATGCACTCCCACACACACAGTAGTTGTCTTACACACATGACTGTTGCAGGTAATAGCCTTGGGCAGTGTGCGTGGAGCTCGGAATTCAGGAACTCAAGCTCCTCGCTGGTGAGTGGACCTGGACATATCATCAGAGTCGTCGACATGAGGGTGGACAGGTGGAAGCAGCAGCAGGTGTTGTTGAGGGATGCCAGTCAGCAGTCCCTGGAAGCTGTGGTAATGCCTGTCACCCTCCCACACTCATATAGCCCCCTGGGGCTGTTTCAGCGTGTCCAAGCTGCTGCGATTGGTGTACCGCTCAGCCTGTGTACGTTGTGTTGTTGGTGTGTGCCATACTCACCCAGCCTCGGAAGCGGTGTCAGGCACAGCAGCTAGGTATATTGCCGTGGTGTTGCCGCTTCCCACATATGCAGTCTGAAATCTTCATCATGCCTTTCAAGCTATTATGGCCTAAATCCCCATGTGCATGCTCATAGCTATGGTTGGTGTCAGTGGTCATTGCTATTGGTAAGGGGACCTGTGTAAGAGTAATGTAGCTGTGCTGTCCCTACTTGTCAGCTGTTCTGTGATTCTATTGCTTTGTCATTGATCTTTGTTTTGTGTATGTGAAAATGCCATGTGGTGTGTTGCATTGACATGTGTCCACTTCCATCTGTCCTAGGAGGAGACCAAACATACATCGCCCCTACCAATTGCTGGCAGACATGGAGGATGTGGAGGTTATCCGGAAGTTCCGTCTGGACCGACCCACCCTGCATCGCCTATGTGCCATGTTGGAACCCCACCTTCGTCCTCGCAGGGTGTATCCTACAGCATTCACCCCCACGGCTAAGGTGATGGCTGCACTGCATTTTTCGCTACCGGATCCTTTCAACACACGGTGGGCAGTGGAGGTGGGATGTCCCAGCCCATGTTCAGCATGGTGCTACGGGATGTCCTGTCAGCTATGATGCTCTACAGGAACCGGTACATCAGATTCCCCAGGGCTCGTGATTTGGCGGCAGTGAAGGGTGCTTTCTATGCCCTTGGACCCATCCCCCAGGTTGTTGGTGCAATTGAATGCACCCATGTTGGCCTTGTTGCACCACAGGCCATGGAGCACATCTACAGGAACCGTAAACATTTCCACTCCCTGAATGTGCAAGTGGTGTGCCTGGCGGACATGATCATCACACACGTGTGTGTGAAGTTTCCCGGATCCACCCATGACTCGCACATCATGCGCCACAGCATCCTCCCACGTATGATGACCAATCTGCAACAGGACCGTGCATGGATTGTTGGTGAGTATGCATACTCGTGTAGCGTGCTGGGTGTGACATGCTGTCTTGTGTCCTGTTGGAAAGGCAACGTTTCTCCATGTTTCTCACATCCAGGTGACTCTGCATATCCTAATGGGCCTTGGCTGCTGAGCCCACTACGCAATGCTCGGACGCCAGCTGATGTCAGATACAATGAGGCACATGGGAGGACCAGACGTGTGGTGGAGCGGGCTTTTGGGCTCCTGAAGTCCAGATTCAGATGCCTGGACCGCACCGGGGGTGCACTGGCATACTCCCCACAGAAGGTGTGCCAGATAGTTGTGGCATGCTGCATGCTGCACAATCTTGCGATTCGCAGGCAGATCCCCCTGATAGTGGATGACGGTGATCAGCCAAGGCCCCCGCCTGCAGGCCAAGCCGTGTCCAGTGACGAGGACAGTGGAGAGGAGGAAGCAGTGAATGAGCGTCAGCAGCTCATCGCCCGCTACTTCACTTGACGGTGAGTGACCATGTACGACGGCTGATGTTGCTGTAGTTGTGTAGGTGTATGTGTGCATTGTCACAGCGGCCTATTGTTCACTGAGTGCTGTGTGGCAATGGTCCATGTCCAGGGTAGTATGCCACTGACAGTGGCTGTAGCATTGTGCCCTGTTGCTCTGTGAGATGTGTGTACATTGCTTGAACATGATGACAAGTACTGTGTGATGAGTGTGTGACACACACATTCAATGGACTCTTGTTCTGTTTTTCACCCCTAGATCCCTAGAGCCTCTCCTGGCCTATCGACATACCACACTACAGTTGCATTTCTGACCATGGTGACGGTTGGGCATCCTTGATTATAAAAAGAGCAGATAACACAGATTGTGATACAGGTGTATTTATTTTGAAGGTGACATGTGATTGTGGGCAAGGTGATCAAGAAAGTGGTGCATGCTGTACAATGAGTTGACGGTCATGTCCGTGTGATGGTCAAGGTGTACCCATGTTGTTCTGGGTCCACAGTCCAACAGACACATGCCATTCACCTGGCAGTGTGGGGTAGGATGGTAGTCCAAGTGAATGCAGAAGATGGCCACCGTGGCTGGCTGACTCACTGGCGTTTGGAGCGTCAAAGTCCTCTCTGGACACCTGTTTCCTCTTCGGAAGGCCCCTTCCACGTTTGGGAGGGGGGGGGTTGTGTTTGTGGGCTGCTGGTGGTGGCTGAGGATTGCCCACTCGCTGTGGACGCAGGGGAACTGGATGTTGCACGTCCCTGCGCCCCAGCAGGTGGTGGCGGAGGTGGTGTGGTTCGCCTGGATTGGGCCCTCACCTCCACCACTAGCTGGCCCACGCGGTCGACAAGTTGGCCCATACGGGTCACGAATTGGCCCATATGGGCGTCCATAGACCTCAACACCCCAAGGACTTCCCGCGTGTCGGAAGCTGACCTGGCCCATTGTCCCTGGGCCACTTCATAGGCCCCAAGGACTCTGGCGATTTGCGGCAGGGCTTGGCTCCCAGGCTATGATGGCGTTGGCCTGACCCTGCTCCTCTCACCTGGACTGCTGCCACCGACCTGCCCACTCGCCACATTGGTCACCCGGGGCCTCCTTCTGGCTCCCAGGGTCGATGTTGAGGTGCATGCCACCCCTTGCGCAGGGTGAGTGGTCAGGGAGGCCCTGGTGGTGGTGATGGTGGTGGTGGTTGCGGCGGTGGTGGCCACAATGACCGTGGCTGCAGGGGCCTGGGACTGGGCACCAGCCCTGGGAGATGGGTTTGTGGGTAGGAGGGGTCCTGGGGAGCTGTTGCGCCCTGCCACACCAGATGTGCCTGGTAGGGAGTCCTCGTCCGTAGAGGTGCCCAGGTTTTCCACATCCGTGAGTCCGGGTGAGGGGCTTGTGGACTGGCTGTGATGGCTGCTGTCTCCCTCCCCAGCATCATGCTGTTCGTCACCTGTGGGGCGGAGACGAAAGGTTATTGTGTTGCACCTTGCAGGGTTTGTGTTAGATGTCTGACATGCACAGTTTGTGCACAGTTGTGCACTGATTTCCCAGATGCGTGTGTATGGCTCTACAATGTGTGTGCGTGATCAAGGCAATGGAATAGTGTGATGGGTGCATATGGCATGGGACGGATTTGAAATGCCAAATGGTGTGTGTTGCAGTACCCCTACATTTTGTGGCTTTGGGGGGAACGGGGTACAGCCCCATGAACGCTTTTGAGATGATATATGTTCTTGGGGTTCAAATGCAACGCTTAGAAACGCAGATGGCAAAAGGGGTACAGCCCCATGGACGCTTTGGAGCTGAAATATGGTACTGTGGTACATACTGTGACATATGGGTGCAGAAGGGGACATGTGTTTTGGCCACACGACACTACAGAGACTAAGGTGTGTGTATGTCTGACTTACCCAGCATATCAGCTCACTGTTGTCATTTAGGGACATTACACTGCAAGCATTGTAGTGAGTGAGTAATGGTTGTGTGCCACACGTGTTGCAGATGGGACAATTCCTTGGTGTGCGTGCTACCCTCAGTCATGTGCTGCAATGCTGTGCTCTTGGGGTGTTGACTATATTTGGTATGTTGTAACTCACAGTGTGACGTGCGCTTCAGACACAGCAGACACATTATTGGTCATGGGCAGGAATCTTTGCTGCACTACTGTATATGGGACAACTGTTTAGATGATATACCTCTCATGACACTGGGGCTGAAAGATGGACATGGGGGTGTTTGTCCCTCGGAGCTATGGCATTCTGGTGGTGCATGACAGTACATAGCAGTGTGCTGGTATACATTTGTTTGTACTTACCAGCCTCCACTCCCCCTGGTATTCCAGTGAGACTCTCCGGATGTAGAATGCCTCGCACCTTCTCCTCCCACGCCTTGAAGGTCTTGAATGGCGCGGGATTTCCGCCGCCAGTCCTGTCAGCCAGCTCACGGTTCTTGGCCTCCTTCTTCCTGACCACGCTTTTCAGGTCCTGCCACCTCTTGGTGATTTCCCCCGGTTGCGTGGCACGTTCCCAACTGCATTCACCTGGTCTACGATCCTGCTCCACATCCTGTTTCTGGTGGCTACTGGTGTCTGTTGGACCTGGTTCCCATAGATTTGTGGGTGCACCTTGATGACCTCGTCGACCATGACCGTCAACTCTGTGGCAGTGAACTTAGGCATTCGTTGTGTTGCCGTGGTGCGTGGTTTGGTTTTTGTGTTGCTGGTGTGGTGGTGGGTGGTGTGTGATATGCAAGGGGTTAGTGGTGCCGGTGTTTAGGTGGTGATGGTGGTGGTGTTGTTGGTGATGAGTGTGATGTGTGCGTGCGTGTGGTATGCTGCTTTCCTTTGTGGCTCTCTGGGTTCTCTGCTGTGGTCTTGGCTTTGTAGTGGTGCAAGGGATTGTGGTCAGTGAAGGGGCTGCTTTTGTACTCACCTATGTGGGTGTGTCATGATGGGCTGTCGTTTTCAGGTGTGTTGTGCGTGGTGCCCTGGGATTTGTGGTTTTTTGGTTTGGCCAGGGGGATGTGTCTTAGGGATGGGTTCTGTGTCTGGGTATTTTGGAGTCGTTTGCTGTGTCGACTTGTTGGCCGTGTTGTGTGTATTTCTTTGGGCCGCCAATGTTTCCATGCACGGACGTGGCTGCCAGGCCTTCCGCATTGTCAGTTATTCATCTCTGTTGTTCACCGTGGCGGGCGGGAAATATGTTGTTTTACCGCGGTCATGTCGGGGGGATCATAATTTGACGGCCGGTGTCTAGTTCGTCAGCGCGGTCGTATTTGGGTTTTCGGGCGGTATTGCGTCCGTGGCGGACGGATTATCTTCTACTCTGACATGGACGGGCGGTATTCTGTCTGTTCTTTCCGGAGCGGGCGGTGGTTGCTTCGCGTCATCATAATTGCTCGGTCGGTATTCCCATGGTGCAGGCGGGCGGTTTTTTCAGGCTATGGTAGATGGCGGTTTTTTTACCACCGGTTATCGTAATGGGCCCCTAAGTCAGGTAGATTGGTTACTATGCCTGTGAAGTTGAAGGATTTTGTGGTGGAGTGATTCTAGTCACCATTGTTTTGTTACCTGAAGCGGCACTTGTATTTTCTTTTTGGCTACTTCTCTTTTGTTTCATTTAGTTTTTTCTTATGGTATGGTTTTTTTGTGTTATCAAGTTCTAATTGTATAAAGAGGGAAGGTGTGTGGTATCTTAGAGTTACATGCATTGTGACATAGGATTCCACACAACTGAGTTCTAGTATAGAACTTGAGAGGGGTTGTCAGTTGGTTAAGTCGTCCTGTGAAGATGAACTGCACCTATGCTCTTCTCCTGTATTGTGAATAAAGCTTCTACTTAGCAATCATCTACAAAGTCCAGTCTCACTACAAATACCACCTCTGGCCATTGTGAGACACCATCCATCATAATCACTACATACCTCTCATTTATACCAGATTGGTTGCCACAGTTAAAAGGACCACATACTTCCATCCCCAAACTTTCCCATGCTTTCTCTGAACAGGCTAATTTCACCCACTTGTTTCGGGTGATTGGGGTTCAAGATCATGCCCAAAGCTCACTGTTCCTTCCACCCCAACAAGGAGCTGCCCTTCTCCACCACATAAACTTTCCCCATCGCCCTCCTGTTCTGAAATTGTACTTCATGGAAACAACCTAAGACTGACAATCTGTCCCCACAATACCCTTTAGGTTGAACATCAGGAGCACATAACCCACATGTACCCAACTTTTCCCATGTCACTTTATCAATAATGGTGAATGGTGAGCTTGAGTTAGCCCACACATATACCTTTTCACCTTTAACCTTTATTGCACAATTGGAAAATATTCTTCACCAGTCTCCCTTGACTGACTCGTGCGTGGTGGTTCTTTCTCACTCACCACCATCACTTCAATTTCTCCCTCATCAATACATTATGAATTTATCTCTTCCCTTTGCACTTCTTGACCATTCACTAAATTCACTACCTTTCTGGACATATAGGGACACATTACGATGTCGGGCGGAAAGCCTCCGACCAGCGGTTGGAGGCTTTCCGCCCGACATGGTAGGTTTACACTCCAACCGCCGGATTAGGATGGGGGCGGTCGGAGTTAAGCCTGCAGGGGGATTTCAACGTGGTTCCGATGGACTCAAGGAGCCCGTCGGTAAGACAGCATAATACCTTATTAATGGCGGTTCCGCCGTCGGGATTATGATGTCGGTTTCCGAGAGCCATTCCATGTCGGCCTTTCCGACATGGAAAGGCTGTTGGAAAGCAACTTTGGGGGCCCCTAGCAGGGCCCCTTTACCCCCTGGCCCTCCTCAATTGGGCCTGGGGGCACCTATGGTGCCCCCTAAACATCCCTGCACTGTGTGGCAGGCCCTAACATGGGGCCTGCCACACAGTGCAGGGATGTTCACAAGCATCCATTTTTCAATGGAAGCTTGTGCTGCGGGTCTTTTCCGCCCGCCGCACAAGCATCCATTGGAAAATGGAAGTTTGCGACCACCCTATGGGCGGGCGTATCATACATATGCGGTCAAAACTGCTGACCTAAGGTCGGGCAGTTCCAACCCGCAACGGTATCACCCTAAGTTGTCCATCATCTTGCACACTGTAGAGAAATGACCCATTTTTTCTACACTTGAAACACATACTGTCCGCAGCAGGACAATTTTCCACCTCCGTCGTGTGTTGCTCACTTCCACACCTGTAGCACACTCTCCTTCTCTCAACATTTTGAGTTTTTTCTTTCCCCTTCGTTACCCCAACATAAAGAGTTCTTTACTACGTTCACATTGAACGCATTCTCTGATCCACCTGCTCCCTTAACTTCGAAGCCTCCCAACTCCTTCACATAACGAGAGGTATTCTCCGTTCACCTGGCAACTTCAATGGTCTTATCTAAAGTGAGATCTCTCTATCCCAGGGGCTTCTCCTGAATTCTAATGTTGTTTGTCCTATTAATCATTTGATCTCTTATAATTTCATCCAGGAGATTTCTGAATTTGCATGAGACAGCCAACCTCATCCAAACTCCTACAAACTGCTCAATGGTTTCCCCCTGCAGTTGCGCACGGGAAAATAATTTATGTCTTTCTACTACAATGCTAATCTTCCTGACAAAATTCTCCTCCATTGCTCTTATTGCCATAACGTACACACCATCCTCCTCCACATCAGACTCCTCATCTGCATTTCTCCCCTGCATCATAGGTCTAGACAGAGTCTTTAGAAGTTTTCTGCCTTCCAGTCCGAAACTGTTCTTCAAATTGGCAAATTTTCTTTTAGCAACAAAAACATCTCCACCTATAGCATCCAAATAGGTTTCAAATGTTTCCTTCCAGTCCTCCCACCCCATACACGGATGTCCTGGGCCTTGTAAAAAGACTGGAGGTGCAGGTATCAATTGTTGTCATGTCTGAATTTTCCCTTCTAAACTAGTATACTGCATACTTTCTCGCCCTACTTCTTCAGCATAAATTGCACAATGTTCTCACTCATGCTTTGCACAACTAATCTTTTGCCCAAGAATACCTAGTATAAAGTATGTTGTGAAAACAATTGGTCACAATAGCACAACACTACTGAGTGTATGCCCTCTGAGTAGCACACTACTAATACTTTAATCAATACAAATATTGCAGGTTAGAATTTCAGCTTTCCCAACACAGTCCTATTCCCGCTGAGCTACTGTTCATCAACTTTCTACAACATGTGCAGCAAATGGTGAATAACTTGCTAATCCCTGGCTGTCTCATAGATGGGTCCACGCCACTTATTAACCAATTCCTCTAACTCCAGAATCAGTGCATTCCCCAGATTCCACTATGCAGCAGTGCACATCGGTGTTCCCTCCCCAGCCGTCAATGTTCCCCACAAATAAGTATCTTGTTCTCTAAATTGTCAAGCACCCAGGCATGAGTCTACACCAATGCCATCCAGAAATTGTGTGCAATAGCGATGTTAAGCTTGTACAAGACACACAAAGCATCAGACTGCTGGAAGGCCACAATATTATAACAGAATTTCCTCACCCAGCTCTCAATGTGCCTCGTTATACCTGTAGAGCTGTGCACACCGATACTGTAGAGATTGCATGCGATTGCACACTTATGGGATCCCACACGCTTGAGGCTCGATTGCTGAGTCCGATCCCAGCGTGTCTCACTCCACTCCCTCGTGCAGCCTTCACGCTCCCATTCAAATGCATTTGCATGCAGCTTTTAAAAGTAAACACACTGGCCGGTCCTTCCTACTCCAGTGCAACGTCTAGCATTCACCAGCCACGATTTGGGAATAAACGTATTCTTTTATTCCTTTGTGTCCACACCTGCCGCCACTCTTGCAGGCTGGACATTAACTCCCAGGACTCAGAACCTCTTAACTTGTAGGTGCCAGGGGTCATATGTGCTTCCTTTGCACACCGGCCAGTTCTTCAAACGTTTCCTCCAATTCTTCTTCTCTGCTATGTCCAACTCTTCAATATCTCATTCTCGTCACCACTTTTAAGTAGACAGATGGACTCAGCTCCTGATGTAAATTGAGTAGTTTAATGAGAAGCATGCAACGACCCCTGACACATCCCAGCTCTTCAGCAACTGCCAGCTTCCCTAGCCTTTTTGATTCCAACACTCCAGAATCCAGAAGTGGAAGCATTCAGTTGCCAGGATGAAATAATAACAAAACTGGTTATGAACTGTTGTAATGTCATAAAGGCATTCCTGGCAGGTGACAGGGATCTATCTCTGAGAGCTTGTCAGTTTAGCTCTGCTTGTCTGCTTTGACTGAAAGCAGAAAGCACAGCTGCAGAAGGGGAAAGGAAGGCAGGTAAGGTAGTGGGCTTTGGTTAAGATTAGCAAGCAAGATATTTATTTTTCACATTTGCGTAGTAGAGGGTATGTTATGTATATTTCTCCTAATATCCTCTTCCCCTGTGCAGTAGCTAAAGTCGGGGGCAGATGATTTTGGGTGCCATACATAACATGAAATTATAGATGGGTAAGAAGTGAATTATGGGGATATTTTTCACCTCTGGGTTCTGAGTCACATCATAGACAACTCGACCCTCACTCTCATTGCCAATTTGACGTCACTCAGACCCCTCTGTGAAATCCTTTGGCATGCAGAAGTTGGGAACCCGCGTTTATGGGGCAAACCAATCGTAGGCATCTGACTGGCAATCATTGCACCAATTTACACCGTGCACTCAAAGGTACTGTTACCTACAGTGTACCCAATTCATGATTAGCTTGGGACTAATGTTACTCGGCTGTACAAGTAGCAAGCATAGGCAGAGCACTCGTATGTGTGTCGTTAATGACTGGAGAGTTTGTGTGTGGTTTTGTGGGTAGGTGGCTGTATAAATGCGAAAATGAGTCAAATGGATAGTTGAAAGAGAGAGTGAAAGCAATAAAAGTGCATGGAATTCAATAAGAAATACATGCTTTACAAAGTTCAATGAACTAAGCTGGTCTAAGGGCGGGTAAGCGACGGATCAGTGAGATAGGGCCTGATTTAGATGTTGGTGGAAAAGGTCCTGCCACTGCTTTTTCGATGGTCTTTCCGCCTGCCGACTTGGCAGTCCGCCTGCTGTATTTAGGTGTTGGCAGGCACATGGCGCCATAGGCAGAAGCGGCCGTCCAGCCGAGCTGATTACGATGTGGCTTTCCGTCGATGCAACTGTGGCGAGAATCCCTCCTACGAGTTAGCAGACTCAAAGGAAATGAGGTACAATCTTACCTTTTTTATGCTTCTCACTTCTGTTTCCATCTCCTACACCATCGTCCAAGTCCCTCCTTTGCTTCCCCAACTCCACCATGATGCCAAATGACTCAGTTGTCTCCGAGATCTAAGTTAAGCTACTTGTACAATTGTCCTACTATGCATTGTGTGTTGACAACTGCTGTAGCCTCGTGTATGTCTGCATTGCTCTACATGCAATATTTTTTCTTAGGTGTAATGCAGTAGTGTTCATTTTCCTACTAATCAAGGTAAAGTGAACACCCCTGTGTTGACACTTTGGGCCCAATTCCGATGCAGTTAGGAATGGCTCCGACCCTCGGTCGGAGCCATCCTAACCGCATCGGACCTGCCCGTTCGGATTCCTTTCCGACCGAGCCATTCCGATGGCCCCAGTCGGAAAGGAATCCGACTCGGTTTTCTGGATGGCTTCCGACGGGCTCGGGGTGCCCGTTCGCCATCCGGAAAGCCTGCAGTACTCCCTTGGCCTGGTCTTTCCGCCCGAGGGAGTACGATGGCACTTTCCCACTGCCTTTTTGTGCCGATCTTTCCGGCACAAAAAGGGAGTGGGAAACTGTATTTGGGGGCCCCCAGCAGGGCCCCCATGGGTGCGTGGCCGCCGAATGGCGGCCTAGGGGGCACCTACAGTACCCCCCTGTTGATCCCTGCACCCGCTGGCAGGCACCTTGGGGTGCCTGCTACGGGGTGCAGGGATGAACTGCACTTCTGCACATAACGATGCGAGCATGCATTCCGTTCGGAATGCATGCTCCCATTGTTAAGTATAGGATTGCGACCGAACAGGGTTCGTTTGCATCCTACTTGCAGGTCTGTAACCGACGACAGGAGGTCGGTCGGTCGGTCGGTTACAGTTCCTGACCGATGTCGGACGGACTCCGGTCCATCCAACATCGGAATCGGGCCCTATGTTGTGGGTATTGTGCTAGTGGAACCTGTGGGTGGGTATTCAATAGTGTGTATATGTTGTGTGAGTGGCATGCAATATGTAACACAAAGGGACATAACATGTTGCCTACATATGTTTTTCATGCAAACATGACACATATCTGTATTGACAAATTAATAAGTTGCACTTACCAGTCTCCACTCCACCAGGAATCCACTCTGTCAGAAAACCAACATCAGCACAATGGGAACATCTAAATCGGCATGATGCAAACCCGCCAGCTTGATAGTGACGGAGTGCTGTTAGCCAGCAGAGAAGACTGCTGCAGTCTACTGTCTATTGCTGCAACATCGAAATATGGCGGGCAGACCGCTGACAGCTTAACTGAGTACTTGGGACCGCCATCGCGGAGGGATGACAGTAGTCCTGCCTAGATCTAAATCAGGCCCATATATTGATCATACAAAATTCATGATACAAAAATAGCGTGCTAAAAATATCAATTACAAAAATATCGCTTTTGCATACTTATAATGGTAAATACAAAAATATCGAAAAAATATAGTTTCACACAACTATCATTAAAAAACGTACAACAATATCAATTGTCATTATATATATATTGTGTAAAATAGTAAATCCAAAATAATTTAACATATATTATTAAAATAATGTGAAATCAATAATATTTTATATTTTCAGATATATATATAAATATATTCTTATATCAAAATAAACAAATACATATATATATATATATGTTTAAATATACATATCTAATGCAAAACTATTAATAAAAATATATATTTAAATGTATATTACTTTTTTAATTATTGTTTTTAATTTACTATTATAAAAAGCATAAATATATATTTAGATATTTAAGTGAAACAAAAAATATATTAAGACACAATTACAGTACATTAAACTACATTTCTTAATTAATATGAAAAAAGTATAACATTAAAAAAATGTGTTAAACAATAAAAACATATCTATATATAAACAAATTATATAAAATTAAACAAAGAAACAAATAAAACTAATATAATATTAAAAAAATTAGTATATAAATAAGAAAATAAAAAATACACTATTCCCACCCCAGTCAGTGCAACATTAGGGAAAGCATTGGAATTCAAAGGAGTACAATTTACTATTCCCCCCCCTATCCATAGTAAGAAAAGCATTGGACTTTGGAGGGGTTACATTTACTTATTCCCACTCCAGTCTGTTGAATAGTAGGGAAGACATTGGACTTTGCAGAAGTAAAATTTACTATTCCAACTCCAGCCTGGGCAACAGTAGGGAAAGCATTGGACGTCGGAGGGGTTAAATTTACTATTCTCACTCCACTCTGTGCAACAGTATGTAAAGTGTTGGACATTCGAGACGTAAAATGTATTATTTCAACTCCAGTCTGTGCAACAGTAGTGAAAGCATTGGACTTCGAATGGGTTACATTTTATATTCCCACTCCACTCTGTGCAACCGTAGGGAAAGTGTTGGACTTCAGAGGGGTTATATTTACCATTCATACTCCGTTCTGTGCAACAGTAAGGAAAGAGTTGGACTTCGAAGGGGTAAAATGTATCATTCCCACTCCAGTCTGTGCAACAGTAGGGAAAGCGTTGGCCTTCAGGGAGGGCTTACATTTACTCTTCCCACTTCAGTCTGTGCAACAGTAGGAAAACAACAAACACATAACACATTTTAATAACCTTATTAGGTGATCAGAAACATACAACTCTTAATATAAATGATAGATATAAAATTAAAAACCCCATTAAACAATTTACATGACTATTGAAAATGTTAATAATTAATTTTGAATGATACATTTTTTTATTAATTTTATATTCAATTAAGTTCCCACAATTTACTCCCACAAACCTAGCAGCCCACACTTAAAATATACCTAAAATAAAGAAGTATTAACATATGTAATGATCAATTAAATATTTATTGATAAATAAATATTTAATTTGTAAGTAATTATAGCCAAATTAACTTCCCAACCTATGCATATAACTAAAATAAAGAAGTATTAACATATGTAATGATCAATTAAATATTTATTGATAAATAAATATTTAATTTGTAAGTAATTATAGCCTAAATAACTTCCAAACCTTTGCCCCTATAAACATAACAGCCCACACCTAATATATAACATAACAATATATAATTATTAAACAATTTACATAGTAATAAATAAAACAATTAATAATAAATTAATAATTAATTGTTAATGATTTACCGAAAACTTTAAAATATGTTATTCACATAATTAACAATCAATTAAAATAATTAAGAATAAATTAATTAATTATTAATCAATTATTACTTAACTTTTCACCCCATAGCCCCACAAACCCAACAACCAGTTTAAGTAATTAACAATCAATTATATAATTAATAATCAATTAATAATTATTATTAATCAATTATTACTTAATTCACTTTCCACCTTATACTCCTACAAACCCAACAACCCACACCTAAAATATGACTTAAAAAATATAATAATTTAACAATTTACATAATTAATGATCAATTAAATATTTAATACTAAATTAAAACATTTCTTATTAATTAATTATATTTAATTAACTTCCCATCCTGTACCCCGACAAACCTCATAACCCACTACAACACTAAGGGCCTGATTACGATGTCGGACGGAGCAGAGTCAGTCCGACATCGTTCTGGAACTGTAACCGAACGACCTCCTGTCATCGGTTACAGCCCAGGAATTCGGATGTGACCGAACCTTGTTCGGTCGCATGCCTATAATTACAATGGGAGCATGAATTCCGAACGGAATGCATGCTGACATTGTAAGGGGCAGAGGTGCAGTTCATGCCTGCACCCGGTGGCAGGCACCTCAAGGTGCCTGCCACCGGGTGCATGGATCAACACCTAGGCCACCATTCAGAGGCCTGGCACCCATGGGGGCCCTGCTGGGGGCCACCAAAGCTGTTTCCCAATGCCTTTTTGTGCTGGAAAGGCCGGCACAAAAAGGCAGTGGGAAACTGCCATTGTAATCCCTCGGCCGGAAAGAGTCGGCCGGGGGATTACTGTGGGGTTTACGGATGGCGGACGGGCTCTCCGAGCCCGTCGGAAGCCATCCAGAAAACCGATTTGGTTTCCCTTCCTACCGACTCCATCGTAATGGGTCGGTTGGAAGGGAAACCAAATCAGAAATTACGATACGGTTAGGATGGCTCCTACCCAGGGTCGGAGCCAAACCTAACCGCATCGTAATCGGGCCCTATAAATTACTATTAACAATTAAATGAAAAAATTATAAATAACTTAATATTACAAACTATATTTAAAAATATTGGCAACAATTATACAAACAATATTTAACATATAAAAATTATATATGAACTAAAAAACATACAGATAAAAAAACGATATTTTTAACAACTATATCATCGGAAATGATATTAAAAACTTAGGGGTCTATTAGGATGGCGGGCGGAGGCACCACCACGGTGCTGGCGGGGGTGGAAAATGCAATTCTCCGCCCGCGAACAGCGGTCCTCACGGCCGCCATATTAGCATGGGCAAACATAGGCCATTTCCCGTCCGCCGCGGTGCGACGTGAACCGCTATCCAAAAGCGCCCGCCATCGCGGCGGTGGGAGCCAATGGAGACTCACCACCGTGCGGAATGACGTCCCATCCGCCGTACAAATCAGGATGCCCCAAACAGCCAGCCGCACCGCAGCGAAGAAACCGGCTAACCAGAGACGGTGGAAACATCACAGCGGAGCGAGCGCAACCAGATCCACGGTCCCTACCACCCGGTCACGACCGCAATGGACCCAGCCTTACATGTATTACTGGCGCTGTACGTGATCCACCGCCAGCAAGTCATGAACCGTCGCGGATGCCGCCGCAGGTACGCAATGACACAACTCCGCCCACAAACAGAACACACAACTCCCAGGATGACACAGGGTTCCTGACCACACCAGACACCCTGGTGGGGACAGGAACACAACCACAAGTGCACCCACACATGTCCTACCTGCCAGGAAATCACCCCTCCGCATCCAGGCCACCCATCCACCGCAATCTAGCTGTAATGTCCCGGTCACGTCACCGCAGCGGTGAAGACGTGGGAAAACATGCGCACAATGCAGGAAGGCAGGGCCTGCGCCAGGCATGGGCTGTGCACAAAGATCACAGGGCCACACCTCCACCCTCCACACACTAGGCCCCCCCCCTTCAAGGGACATGCCAGTTGCCTCACCTGTGCCACCCCATGTACAACAACCACCCAGGTGACCCCACAGCCTGCACCACACACTCCAAACAACTAGGGAGGAAGCCTCAGCAGGTAGGGCTGCAGAGGAACACACAGCACAGAAACACATGGCCAGGGCAACCCTCACACCACACAGATACTACACTCATGGCAGCAAAACTGAGTCCAAGCACAAAATGAACACTCATACAGAATTGGAACAAACACTGAACTGGACACACAGCCTGTCAAGTTACACAGACATACCCCATACTGACACACAGCCACATACACAGACCACATGTCAGCATCAATGTAGGACCACAAATAGGAAAGCAAAAGTGAGGTGCACACCAATGGAAGGCCAAGGAGACAACCACTAAGCATGTGTACATCACATGCAAGATAAGGAACATTTGACGACACCCTTACCCCATCAAACCACACATGGCTGCCACAGTGAGTGAAATTAAACCACAGCCACCCCATCTGCAACAACTCAGGGAGACAGCAAAGCAAAACATGTATAGGTGCAGGAATGAAAGGAAGTCTCAGAAGTCAAACAGTCAACAGCCACACATCTGCATCCAACTACTTGATAGGTGTTGGTCAGCAGCACTACACACAGGGCCCATTGACAAACTCCACAACTGTCAAACACAAGTAGGATCCTCCACACATACCCCCACCCAAACCACACCCACATCACACAACACCAGTGTCAAACACACATAAGGGGGGCAATAATGTCCAGTCAATACATTGACAAACAATCACACTCCCTGGGGGGCAGACACAAACATCACACACACTCAGGGATGCCTGAACCAATGCTGACACCAAAACAACAGCCATACACCAACATCAATAACAACACACACAGGAGTACAACAAGACCAGACCTGACCTGTGCAGCAAAACTGTAGAAAGGCAATGGGAGCACAGATAGAACAGGAGAACTCAACATCATCACCCAGCAGCACTGCACAGACAACATACCCCAACACAGACAAGAAGTGCATCATCTCATAACAATCATGGACACAAACTGGGACCAAGGGGCCTACAATGAAACACAGACAGACATACCACACCACCCATCAAGTCAACATGGTGTCATAGTGTACCACCTGCATGCACATGCACAATCTTGACAAATGACAGCTCCCACATGAGAGGAGAATACCCCCAGCATGCACCCAAAACAAGGTCAGGGAGAAGAATAGCCCTAAGTGCATGTGACAGACACAAATAATGCACACCACACTGGAAACACACATCTGAATGAATCACAACACACTAACAAAATACACACACTGACATGTCAAAAGAACATCACACACAGAGCACCTGTCAGCTGCAAGAGACAACACAGCCCAAACACTGCACACATCCACATCAAACACACAACAGATGCACATGCCAATACATCACATTGCAAACACAGCAGGACATCAGGGGGGGCACACCAGGCAAGGACAAGGCAACATACACACACAGCACTGCATGCACGACAAGCAGTGTGTGCACAAGAAACATACCAGCACCACACAGATATGAGTGACACAACATGAACACACACACCACCAATCAGCACAGCACTGACACAACATCACACTCAGAAAGTGAAGCAGTACCACAGCAAACACACATACAGCCAATACAACACCCACACATGCAGAAATGTGGGACTCCCAGGTGACAACACCATGACTAGAGGACTGTGCAGCACAAACAGCACAACTGCAAATGAGCAAACAGGCCTGCAAAACAAAACAAGAAAATCACATATAACCAATTGGTCAACTGTCCTCAGTGGCACATTGGTCCTGTGCACAGATCCGCACCACAAAGCATAGTGAAGCCAATGAACTGATGGGGAGGCACACACATAGGCAAACCAAGGGGACAGCTGACATGAGAGTGAAGTGATGTGTACGCCAGTAGTGGACAGGTAAGGAGTGCCCCATACAAATATAGATGCAGGGCACACAAACAATGTGTAGGCATCAGAAGCACAGATAGGCAATGGTCTTACTCCACACCACACATGCCATAATGGCTCCAAATCAGACCTAAGTGACTGCAATGCATGAGAAAACACACCCACAATGTCAGTGTGGCTGAGCAGGGCTGCACAGCGAGCACAAACAGTTACAAGACACATGGCTGACCAACAAAACACAACACTGACTTGCCAGACACACACTCTGCATACTCACAATTTTTGACCAACATCAAGTAGTTGTCCCCAACAAGTGCAAGGACACACCAACACACTGCATAGTGCACAACCTACAACTCACACATGTGCACACAGTCACAAGCCCAGGGATGACCAATACAAACAACAGGCACCCAACTCCAGGGTGACACATGTGTGCAGTTGACAATGCAGGGGCACACACACACACCAACACCACTGACAAAGTCACCCCTTCACACTGCACACTTCATGAACACCCAAGTGCACACATTGAAATCAACACATGTGACTAGGACGCCTGGACATCACTAGATGAGCATACACCAACACTGCTCTGCACACATCAAGAAAGCACACACAGACATGATTACCCTGGCCTGCCAGCCTGCAATACTGTGTATAGAATCCCACTTTGTGCTGGCACTGCATACACACATGACATGTGTCCAATATAGCTAAGATGACCAAAGAGTGACCATCACAACAGTAGTCCATCACAAACCAACATCATTGCACCACCAAGCCTCAGAGTCAAGAAGAACTGAAGTGCATGTCACCTCTGTCAAACCCAGAATGAAGTGACCCAAACCATTGGCAATGTTGAAGTGGCATATAGAGCATGTGTCACAGTAAACCATACCCACACACAATAACGCTTTATTCATGAAGGACACTGACAATGCAGACAACAGGAGTAACTGGTTTTATTCACACATCACAGTGATAGGCACCAGAAGTGGACTGGAGCAAGGCCAGTGGCCACGACAAAGTACAGACTGTGTCCATGAGATCCTGCACAGGGAAGGGGTAAACAGCAAGGCCAGTGGCCAGTCCAAGGTGCAGACTGTGTCCATGAGATCCTGCACAGGGAAGGGGTAAACAGCAAGGCCAGTGGCCAGTCCAAGGTGCAGGCTGTGTCCATGAGATCCTGCACAGGGAAGGGGTAAACAGCAAGGCCAGTGGCCAGTCCAAGGTGCAGACTGTGTCCATGAGATCCTGCACAGGGAAGGGGTAAACAGCAAGGACAGTGGCCAGTCCAAGGTGCAGACTGTGTCCATGAGATCCTGCACAGGGAAGGGGTAAACAGCAAGGACAGTGGCCAGTCCAAGGTGCAGACTGTGTCCATGAGATCCTGCACAGGGAAGGGGTAAACAGCAAGGCCAGTGGCCAGGAGAAAATGCAGGTGAGGCACATGAGAAGCTGCACAGGCAAGGCCCAAACATCAGTGAACAACAAGGCCAGTGGCCAGGAGAAAGTGCAGGTGAGGTACATGAGAAGCTGCAGGTGAGGTACATGAGAAGCTGCACAGGCAAGGCTCAAACATCAGTGAACAACAAGGCCAGTGGCCAGGAGAAAGTGCAGGTGAGGTACATGAGAAGCTGCACAGGCAAGGCTCAAACACCAGTGAACAACAAGGCCAGTGGCCAGGAGAAAGTGCAGGTGAGGTACATGAGAAGCTGCACAGGGAATAATGAACACAGCCAGGAGCAACAAGGTTAGTGGCCAGTACAAAGTGCAGAGTAAGTACATGAGATCCAGCACTGGGAATTGGTGGTACTGTACCCTGTCATGGTCAGCAACACACTCAGGGCGTCAACAATGGGAACTCCATGGCACCACTGTGGGAGAGACATGTGTGTGAGGGGGACTAACACTCAGACTTGGCTGACAGTCTGACTGGGAGGTGGCTGTGTGTCGGGGACAGTTGGGGGACTGGACCGGGGAGAGAGAGGCCCAGCTGGGGTTGAGCCATCAGTGGTTAGGGAAGCCTGAGGGCTGCTAGGACCAGGTGGGGTGGTGGCACGTGGAGGTGGACTCATGCTGCCCTGAGACACAGTGTATGTGGAAGATACTGGAGGGGTGCCCTTCCACTTCTTTGGGATTCGAAATGGCTCCCCTGTCTTGGGATTAATGCCAAGTGGCGTGTACACAACAGGCACACTCGTCACAAAAGCAGGCTCATGTGCAGACGGTGGCCCTCCCTCTGGGGATGTGCTGGATTCACCGGTGCGCTTGGCCCGGGATTGCCTCTGCCCCTGCATCCCCTGTTCACCAGGTGAACCCCCTACAGTGGGCTCCTTTCCCTGCTTCACAGGGCTCTGGATGCGAGTTGATGTTGTGGGTGAACCTGCCTTGGAGCTCTTTTTACGTGTACTCTTAACAGGCACCTGTTTCTCACTGGGCACGGAAACTGTCTGCTTGTCTTTGCGAGACACTTTTGGGACAGGTGAGTCCTTGGCTGGGGATGCCTTTGAGGCATGTAATCCTGAGGCATGCTTCTTGGCTTCCTTGCCCTGGGTGTAGCCTGAAGGGCTTTTGCCCCTGCGGTCTGGGGTGGCTTTAGCTTTCTGTGGGGATGGTGTCTGCGCCCTATACTGCTTAGGCTGCTGCTGTCGTGTGCTGCGTGTGCTGTATCTCTCCCTTGATGTGTGGGGTCTGTGGTCACTATCATCAGACGTGGCCACTGGCAGGGTGGTGGACCTAGGGACTGGAGGTGGACCATGAGATTGGGCCAGTTGAATGGCTGCCGTCACCGCAGAGGACAGAGACTGTACAGTACGGTGTAGCCCACCCAAGTCTGAATAATAATAATAATAATAATAACAAACTTATAAAGCGCATGGTTACACTAACCAGTGTGTCCCCGCGCTGCGGCACAGTTCAGATCGCTGGCAGAGGGAGACACGGGGTTAAACCAGAGAACTCAGAGGAGGAAAAAGCCAGGTTTTAAGTTTTTTCTGAAAAAGTGTCTCCACAGACTCCACCCGGAGCCCCGGGGGGAGTTTATTCCAGCATTTGGCAGCCAGAAAACAGAAAGAGCGGCCACCCATCCTTGCTCCTCGCTCCTTGATCCACCCTCCACGTAAGCAACCAGCTGTGCCAATTTCTTGTCGTGGTCAATGAAGGCATTGAGGAGAGCTGTCTTCCCCACACACAGCTGGCGCAAAAGCTCCACAGACTCAGCACCGATGGCAGCAGGGGGGACAGGGGCAGGGGCAGCGGTGCCTGGGGTGAAGGACACCCTTCCCTTTTTGGTGGTGCGGACACGGGCAGCAACAGTGGGAGTAGCTGGGAGGGTGGGCACTGGACGCTGTGTGGTCGACGAGGAGGCAGAGTCCTCGTTCCCTGTGCCCGACAACATAGATGCGTCTCCACCGTCGTCAGATGACGTTGAGGTCTGCGTCTCTGGCAGCGACTCCTCTAGAAGACTCCTGTCCCCCTCTGCTGCACTATGCTCGTGTGCAGCAGTTGTGCTGGATCCCTCACCACCGGTGTCCGTCCCCTGTCCTTCCGTGCCCACGGGAGATGCTGCATGATAGAGAGAGAGATGTAGGATCAGTACATTGGCATCAACATTAAAAATATATGCAAGCAAAGCATCACAAAAGATGATGAATTCTCCATGTTGCACAACACCATGGGCAGTAACATTGTGCAACCTCAATCCAAAAGTCGAATCTTTCGTGGCATCATGCATACTTGGCATAAGTCACCCATGTGATGAACACACAGACAAATAGCCTGTTGGTGGCTCCGCGTAACCAGACACACAGATCCCTCTGTGCACACCTAGGGCCCGGAGGGGGGAAAAGATGTTCCTCCCAACATGTTGCCACTGTCACATCTTGAGCCAACAGAAGTGGCCAACACAGGGACAGCCTCCAAAATATCAGTCCACAATGGCCATGAGCACATGCCATCCACCATGTCGTACCTTGGGGCACAACTACAGTTGCACATTGGTGCCAGATGTGTAGTCCTCACAAATATGACGTCAGGAAATGCACACATTGATGATGGCACACTCAGATGAAGCACTCTGCCGGTCACTGCCATGGGATGTCCCTGACTACCCCAATGAAGATGGTACCAGAAGGCCACAACTACAAATGCGAATCCTAGGGCCATTACACCAATGACATGGGAAAGTACATGTAGGGAGAATGCATGACAGCTGTACCCAACACCGAGGCCACTTACAAGCCATTGCATCACACTAGCAACATCAGAGCCCTGCACTGGCCCAGGCTTGGAACACATGCAGCCACTCACCACCCAACGTCACACTCCCAGAATACTCACCCCCAGCTTGCTGCTGATGCTCCTTCAGACATGCATCCAGTCGTGGCTGCATCACAGCTAAGATGCGTGCCATGAGTGGTGTCATGCTGCGCCGCGCCAACCTTCCGGCCCGAGGGATCAGCCCCAGTGTCATCTCGGCCACGTTCTTGCTCAGCCGACAGATGTCATCCCACCTCTTGTGACAGTGGGTGCGCCAGCGGTTGCAAACACCCAGAGCCCGCACCTTGCATGCAATGGCCCTCCACACGGCCTTACGCTGGTGTACTTTGAGCTGCAGGCATGGGAGACAAGAGGGGGAAAACATCAGTGACACAGTGTTATGTACCAATATCTCTCAGTACAGAAGCATGATACTAACTCATCCCAAATCCACAGATATGTCTAACAGAGACAAGAATGCATCTCACATGGAACATCAGCATGGGAGAACCACACGTAAATGCATGCAGGTGTGAGGGTGGACACAGTACCTGCCCATCTCATACACATGCAGGATGCCAGCACATTAAGCCATGTGTAGTCTGTCCACATCTACTATCCATTTGCATGCAGAGCAAGACATACATCACATATCAACATATGTATGTGTGTAGACTCACTGGGTCCAACACTGCACAGCCCTCAATGCACTTGCCCTTTAACTGGCTCACTGTGTCATGGAGGTCACATTGAGGGACATGATCTCACAAACGCAACCCCTCATCACAAGGCCTGTTGTGCTTGAACTACATGGCTGAAATGGATCATTGATGGAGAGTCAAGATTAAAAGCACAAATTTGACACTGTACATTCAGTGATGTGTCCCTGTCAGTTTGTGCGGTGAATGTGCAGGCCAGGTGGAGTCACACAGAGGTCCAATGTGGGGCATCTGAACTGTTACATGAAGGGACAATTGGGAAGCATAAACAGTGCCAACACATGCGAGAGTATGTGCACATGCTGGTGGTGATGGAAGGGTCTGTGCACAATAATGTGGAAATCTACAGTGTCATAGGTGAATGAGCAACAAGAGTGCCACCCTCGGGGATTGAGGTCCTGAGCACAATGCAGAACTAGAGATGAGGCACATATGGAGTCATGTACAATTCCATCACTACCCTATGGACAACAACTCTAGATAATGCCACAGATGGGCCTGTGAAGGACATCAGGGACCCACACAGACATTCACACTAGCAATCACAGTCCTGACTCCTGCATTCCAAACTTGCTGCGTCACTGTATGACTGACAAGACAAAACAGGTCTCTCAAATCTGGATGTGCAGGCAGGGAAACGTGTGGAATAGGCTAAACACCCCTTCCCCCTGGGGACAGCATGCTAGGCAGTGCATGATACAACTCCACACTCTCACACACATACTGCAGCAGATCAACTTCTTGTGTGCCCCCCTGCACTCTCACTCCCACTCTGAGAGACTCACCACGACATTTGGCGCACCATATAGCCTCGGATACTGGGTGAGAACCTCGTCCACCAGGACCTCCAGCTCCTCGGTGGTGAAGGGAGTGGCACGGATCTTCTCAGTCCTCGCCATCACTGTGTGCAGGAGTCAGCAGCAGCAGCAGCAGTTGGTGATGAGGGGTGGCAGGCAGCAGGCCCTGGAGACAGCAGCAGCAGTTGGTGGTGAGGGGTGGCAGGCAGCAGGCCCTGGAGACAGCAGCAGCAGTTGGTGGTGAGGGGTGGCAGGCAGCAGGCCATGGAGACAGCAGCAGCAGCAGCAGTTGGTGGTGAGGGGTGGCAGGCAGTCAGGCTCTGTGAGCTGTGTAAATGTGTTGCTCTCACACACATATATAGCCCCCTGGGCTCGTTTCAGTGGTTCTAAGCTGCTGCAATTGGTGTTCCAGGTCTGCCTTATTCAAACACATCCAATGACCGGCTCCGCGTTGGCGGAGCACGCCTACCGCGATTTTCAAAATTGCATCAGGCTACCGCAATTGCGGTTCCCATTGGCTGTAAGGGCATGGTTCATGGCGGTGACACACCGCAGGGGACAGGCGGGCGCTACCGCGGTGGTGCATCTTCCAAGTGCATCCAATTACCTGCTCCGCGGTGGCGGAGCACGCCTACCGCGATTTTCAAAATTGCATCAGGCTATCGCGATTGCGGTTCCCTTTGGCTGTAAGGGCATGGTTCATGGCGGTGACAAACCGCAGGGGACAGGCGGGCGCTACCGCGGTGGTGCATCTTCCAAGTGCATCCAATGACCTGCTCCGTGGTGGCGGAGCACGCCTATTGCGATTTTCAAAATTGCATCAGGCTACCACGATTGCGGTTCCCATTGGCTGTAAGGGCATGGTTCATAGCGGTGACACACTGCAGGGGACAGGTGGGTGCTACCGCGGTGGTGCATCTTCCAAGTGCATGCAATGACCTGCTCCGCGGTGGCGGAGCACGCCTACCGCGATTTTCAAAATTGCATCAGGCTACCGCGATTGCAGTTCCCATTGGCTGTAAGGGCATGGTTCATGGTGGTGGCACACCGCAGGGGACAGGCGGGCGCTACCGCGGTGGTGCATCTTCCAAGTGCATCCAATGACCTGCTCCGCGGTGGCGGAGCACGCCTACCACGATTTTCAAAATTGCATCAGGCTACCGCGATTGCGGTTCCCATTGGCTGTAAGGGAATGGTTCATGGCGGTGACACACCGCTGGGGACAGGCAGGCGCTACCGCAATTCCGGGGCCATACATTGCTATGAGTGACCGGGATCAGGGTGGCGGAGCATGCCAACCGCCATTTGTCGATACATATATGTCTCTCACTACCGCAAGTGTGTTCGAGGGATTGGTGGTGAGACACCGCTGGTGGCAGGAGGTAGCTTCTGCAATTTGGGTGCCATACATTGGTGCCGGTGACCATGATTTGGGTGGCGGAGCATGCCAACTGCCATTTGTCGATACATATATGCCTCTCACTACCGCGAGTGTGTTCAAGGGATTGGTGGTGACACACCACTGGTGGCAGGAGGTAGCTTCCGCAATTTGGGTGCCATACATTGATGCCTGTGACCGTGATTTGGGTGGCGGAGCATGCCAACCGCCATTTGTCGATACATATATGTCTCTCACTACCGTGAGTGTGTTCGAGGGGTTGGTGGTGACACACCGCTGGTGGCAGGAGGTAGCTTCCGCAATTTGGGTGCCATACATTGGTGCCTGTGACCCTGATTTGGGTGGCGGAGAATGCCAACCGCCATTTGTCGATACATATATGTCTCTCACTACCGCGAGTGTGTTCGAGGGATTGGTGGTGAGACACCGCTGGTGGCAGGAGGTAGCTTCCGCAATTTGAGTACCATACATTGGTGCCGGTGACCATGATTTGGGTGGCGGAGCATGCCAACTGCCATTTGTCGATACATATATGTCTCTCACTACTGCGAGTGTGTTCGAGGGATTGGTGGTGACACACCGCTGGTGGCAGGAGGTAGCTTCCGCAATTTGGGTGCCATACATTGGTGCCGGTGACCGTGATTTGGGTGGCAGAGCATGCCAACCGCCATTTGTCGATACATATATGTCTCTCACTACCGCAAGTGTGTTCGAGGGATTGGTGGTGACACACTGCTGGTGGCAGGAGGTAGCTTCCGCAATTTGGGTGCCATACATTGGTGCCGGTGACCGTGATTTGGGTGGCGGAGCATGCCAACCGCCATTTGTCGATACATATATGTCTCTCACTACCGCGAGTGTGTTCGAGGGGTTGGTGGTGAGACACCGCTGGTGGCAGGAGGTAGCTTCCGCAATTTGGGTGCCATACATTGACGTGAGTGATCGTGATTTGGGTGGCGGGTCACTTTGTCAGCACCTATGGACACATCATGCTGTGTCAATGGCCAGTCATCAACAGTGCACAGTGGCCACATGATTAATGGCACATCATTGTGCACACAATGCCAGTGTCACATTTAACACACTGCTGACTACACATGCCATGTTTGTGTATGTCATGTAGTACATTGGCATGTACTCACTCACATGTCACTAGTGATATTGATGGGCATGTACACAGAACAGTGTTGTTATGGACTCTCAAATGTGTACACATGTCAATGTGTGAAAGTGCTGTGAAAATCACAGTGATGTATGTCTTAATGTAGAATGTGCAGATTTGACTGTCTTGTTTTCTTTGATCATGCACACACTTGTTGTTTACGCTCAGCCTGTGGTCATTATGTTGTTGATGTGTGCCATGTTCAACTCACGCCTGAAGGTGTGTCAGGTACAGCAGCTAGGTATGAGACAGTGGTGTTGCAGTTTTACACATATGCTGTATGAAATACCCTCAGGCCTGCTCATGCTAGATGTGGCCATATCCCTACGTGCATTCGCATAGTCAGATGTTGTTTTGGATGTACTTGCTGTGTGAAAGGGGACAAGTGTGCGAGTAGTGTGGCTGAAGGTGTCCCTATGTGTAAGCTGCTCTGTAACTCAATTGTGATGACAGTCATTGTTGGCGTTGTGTCAGTCAAAACGTAAGATGTTGTACACGTCTCAGGGTGTATTGAATTGACATGTGTCCACTTTCATCTCAACTAGGAGGAGACCAAATCTGCAACATCCCTACACCGTGCTGGCAGACATGGAGGATGAGGAGGTAATCCGGAAGTTCCGTCTGGACAGAGCTACCCTACAAAACCTCTGTGCTATGTTGGAGCCCCACCTGCAGCCTCGCAGAACATATCCAACAGCTTTCACCCCAACATCTAAGGTGATGGCGGCTCTGCATTTTTTTGCCTCTGGATCATTCCAGCACACGGTGTCCAGCGCAGGTGGGATGTCGCAACCCATGTTCAGCATGGTGCTGTGTGATGTCCTGTCCGCCATGATGATATACAAGGACAGGTATATCCATTTACCCAGGGTGCCGGAATTGGCGGCTGTAAAGGGAGACTTTTATGCCCTTGGACACATCCCCCATGTTGTTGGGGCCATTGATTGCACCCATGTTGGGCTTGTTCCACCACAGGCACGGGAGCACATTTATAGGAATCGAAAACATTACCACTCCATAAATGTGCAAGTGGTGTGCCAGGCGGACATGATCATCACGCACGTGTGTGCCAAATATCCAGGCTCAGCCCATGACTCATACATCATGCGGAACAGCATTGTACCACAGCTCATGGCTAATCGGCTTCCTGAGCGTGCATGGATTGTGGGTGAGTACGAAGAGTCCAGTAGCATCCTGTGTGTGTGACATGCTGTCCTCTGCCACAGTATAATTACAAGGTTTATCTGTGTCTCTCACACCTAGGTGACTCTGCATATCCCAACCATCCGTGGTTGCTGAGCCCACTGCGGAATCCCAGGACACCAGCTGATGTACGCTACAATGATGCCCATGGGAGGACACGTCGTGTGGTGGAGCGGACTTTTGGTCTCCTGAAGTCACGATTTTGCTGCCTTGACAAGACGTGAGGTGCACTCATGTACTCGCCCAGGAAGGTGTGTCAGATTGCTGTGGCGTGCGGCATGCTCGACAGCCTAGCCATTCGCAAGGATATCCCCCTGCTCCTGGATGTGGATGAGCAGCCAAGGCCCCCAACTGCAAACCAACCCGTGTCCAGTGATGAGGACAGTGGAAAGGAAGATGGTGTTGACCTGCGTCAACAGCTCATCAGCCGCTACTTCACTTGAAGGTGAGTTTCAATGTACAACGGACACATTGTCTGATGATGTTGCTGTTGTTGTGAAGGTGTATGTGAGCTTTGTGACTGCAGCCGGTTGTTGACTCAGTGGTGGCTGACAATGTTTATGGGACAGGGTAATTTTGAACATCTACAGGATGTGTATGTTGGCACTTGTTGCTCATTGTGATGTGTGCATGTTGTATTAGCTTTATGGTATGTGTTGTGTGATGTCTGTGATGCCACACCCAGACTAGTGAATCTTGTTCTGTTGTGTTTTCCTAGGTCCCTTCAGCCTCTCCTTGCCTACATACATTCCATACTCCTGGTACATTTTAATCATGGTGATGACTGCACATCCTGGAATAAAGACGGAGCAGAAACAACAACATGTGTGTAAGGAGTTTTATTTACAATGGTGACATATGAGGGGGTGAACATTTACATTGAGGTGATTAGTGAAGCAGTGAGTTGACAGTTATGGTAAGTGAGAGAATCGAGTAGTCACCACATTGATGTGGTGACCCAGTCCAACAGACAGATGCCATTCACAAGGCAGTGTGGGGAAGGACAGTCCAATGAGTCAATGCAGTAGTGAAGAGTGTTGCCATCATGGCTGGCTCCGTGACTGACGTTTGGCAGGTGCTTTGCCACGGGATACTCCCAGGGATTTCTTGGGACTTTCCCTTCGTCACTTGGCAGGGGGCCTCTGCTGTGGGGCCTGTGGGGTCTGAGGACTCACCCCTCTCTGTGGCCGCAGGGGAGGATGTTGAACTGTCATCCTGCAGCTCAGCAGGGGAGGTGGAGGTGTTGTTTGTGGCGCAGGCCTGTCCCTCAGTGCCGCCACTATCTGGCCCAAGAGGTCCACAATTTGTCCCATGCGGGTGTCCATGGACCTCTTCAGCAGGAGGAGCTCGCGGGAATCTTCTTCTGCCCGGGCCGTTCATCCCTGGGCCCGTTCATATGCCCCAAGGACTCTGTTTATGCTGTCCAGGGCTTCGGTCCCAGGCTCTAGTTGTCTGTGAGTGACCCTGCCACTCCCACCTGCCCTGCTGCCACGGACCTGTTGCATCACCACTGTAGGCACCTGCATCCTCTCCCTGCCCACCTCGGTTGGTGGTGTGGGGTGGTCATCCTCCGGGACAGGGAGGGTGTTGCAGGCAGCACTGGTGGTGGTGGTGGTAGTGGTGGTGGTGGTGGTGTAGGACACACAGGCTGTAACAGCAGGGGTCTGCGTAGCTGTTGGTGTTGCTGCAGATGTGGTGGGGGGGACGATGGGTTCCTGGGACCGGTTGCGCCCTGGCACACCAGATGGGCCGGCTCCGGGGTCATCGTCCTCTGAATACCTGTAGTCAACATCCGAGAGTCCATGTTCCGGGGGGGAGACTGGCTCTGCAGGTTGCTGGTGTTGTCCTCTGCAGTCAGTTCTTGGTCACCTGTGGGACAGATGAGAAAGGTCATTGTAGTGCACCCCGCAAGCTTTGTGTTGGCTGTGTATTATTCACTGTTTGTACACCACACAGTTGACTCGTCATCACATTGTTTGAATGCGCACTACTGTGCCTCCTGAGATGATGTTGAGGTACATGCATTAGTTGTCCATGGTGTGAGGTGTCACAACATACCTTGTGCCACGTGCATGTTTTGTGATTACAGGGACATGTTGCCATCTAGGGACTGGCGCAACAAAGCCTTTCTGTGGCCCCTCTTTGTTGGTCACTCTGCCCTGGCAGACGTTACATCTGAGCAGGTCCTGGCCATTGTCATCTCATGCATACCTTTGTAGTGTCATGTGCAAATATGAATTTGTACCAACAACCAGGCTTTCTTTGTTTACATATGGTCCTTGCTGCTCTGGCCACATGGCACTTACACATGGCATTCAGTGCTGTGCATGATTGTACACAGACTTTCTTCTACATGTGAATTGGTGTGTCACACTTTGGTTGCTGTGGCAGTTACATTTGCTTAGCTGTCTGCACACTGTGAGTGGCAATTGGATCAGTGTGTATTTTTGTGTGATGAGAGGGCTGGTGTTGTCATATGGCACCATGCTTTTTGGGAGAAATGGCTGGGTGCATGTACTGGCTACTTACCTGTTCTGTTTTCACATTTGGGTTGGATTTGTGTCACATCTATGTGTGTGTGTGGTGGAAGCTTCCATCCTGCTCAGGGATGGGACAAGAGGGCATAATATGTCTACCTACCTGTTAGTTTGAAGTGGACAGTGCAATGACTGACACATGCATCTGGGTGGGAGGGAGTGCTCCATCTTGATGTGCTGGGGAACAAGGGGGCATGGTGGGAGTAGTACTGCAGGCCTCCCACCCACAAACAGCGCTCCCAGGGAAGATGGCTACCTACCTGTTAGTTTGTTTGTAGTGAGACAATGGCTTCCAAATGCTTCTGGGTGTGGAGTGCTCCATCCTGCTCAGGGGTGGGACGGGGGCGTGCTGGGAGTTGTTGTGCAGGCCTCCCACCCCCAAACAGCCCTCCCAGGGGAGATGGCTACCTAGCTGTTAGTTTGAAGTGGACAGTGCAATGAGTGACACATGCATCTGGGTGGGAGGGAGTGCTCCATCTTGATGTGCTGGGAGCAAGGGGGCATGGTGGGAGTAGTACTGCAGGCCTCCCACCCCCAAACAGCCCTCCCAGGGGAGATGGCTACCTACCTGTTAGTTTGAAGTGGACAGTGCAATTAATGACACATGCATCTGGGTGGGAGGGAGTGCTCCATCTTGATGTGCTGGGAGCAAGGGGGCATGGTGGGAGTAGTACTGCAGGCCTCCCACCCCCAAACAGCCCTCCCAGGGAAGATGGCTACCTACCTGTTAGTTTGTTTGTAGTGAGACAATGGCTTCCAAATGCTTCTGGGTGTGGAGTGCTCCATCCTGCTCAGGGGTGGGACAATGGCATGCTGGGAGTTGTTGTGCAGGCCTCCCACCCCCAAACAGCCCTCCCAGGGGAGATGGCTACCTAGCTGTTAGTTTGAAGTAGCCAGTGCAATGAGTGACACATGCATCTGGGTGGGAGGGAGTGCTCCATCTTGATGTGCTGGGGAACAAAGGGGCCTGGTGGGAGTAGTACTGCAGGCCTCCCACCCCCAGACAGCCCTCCCAGGGAAGATGGCTACCTACCTGTTAGTTTGAAGTGGACAGTGCAATGAGTGACACATGCATCTGGGTGGGAGGGATTGCTCCGTCTTGATGTGCTGGGGAGCAAGGGGGCATGGTGGGAGTAGTACTGCAGGCCTCCCACCCCCAAACAGCCCTCCCAGGGAAGATGGCTACCTACCTGTTAGTTTGTTTGTAGTGAGACAATGGCTTCCAAATGCTTCTGGGTGTGGAGTGCTCCATCCTGCTCAGGGGTGGGACAGGGGGCATGCTGGGAGTTGTTGTGCAGGGCCCCCACCCCCAATCAGCCCTCCCAGGGAAGATGGCTACTTACCTGTTAGTTTGCTAGTAGTGAGACAATGGCTTCCAAATGCTTTTGGGTGTGGAGTGCTCCATCCTGCTCAGGGGTGGGACAGGGGGCATGCTGGGAGTTGTTGTGCAGGGCCCCCACCCCCAAACAGCCCTCCCAGGGAAGATGGCTACTTACCTGTTAGTTTGCTAGTAGTGAGACAATGGCTTCCAAATGCTTCTGGGTGTGGAGTGCTCCATCCTGCGCAGGGGTGGGACAGGGGGCATGCTGGGAGTTGTTGTGCAGGCCTCCCACCCCCAAACAGCCCTCCCAGGGGAGATGGCTACCTAGCTGTTAGTTTGAAGTGGACAGTGCAATGAGTGACACATGCATCTGGGTGGGAGGGAGTGCTCCGTCTTGATGTGCTGGGGAGCAAGGGGGCATGGTGGGAGTAGTACTGCAGGCCTCCCACCCCCAAACAGCCCTCCCAGGGGAGATGGCTACCTAGCTGTTAGTTTGTTTGTAGTGAGACAATGGCTTCCAAATGCTTCTGGGTGTGGAGTGCTCCATCCTGCTCAGGGGTGGGACAGGGGGCCTGGTTGGAGTAGTACTGCAGGCCTCCCAGCCCCAAACAGCCATCCCAGGGAAGATGGCTACCTACCTGTTAGTTTGAAGTGGACAGTGCAATTAGTGACACATGCATCTGGGTGGGAGGGAGTGCTCCATCTTGATGTGCTGGGAGCAAGGGGGCATGGTGGGAGTAGTACTGCAGGCCTCCCACCCCCAAACAGCCCTCCCAGGGAAGATGGCTACCTACCTGTTAGTTTGTTTGTAGTGAGACAATGGCTTCCAAATGCTTCTGGGTGTGGAGTGCTCCATCCTGCTCAGGGTGGGACAGGGGGCATGCTGGGAGTTGTTGTGCAGGCCCCCCACCCCCAAACAGCCCTCCCAGGGAAGATGGCTACCTACCTGTTAGTTTGTTTGTAGTGAGACAATGGCTTCCAAATGCTTCTGGGTGTGGAGTGCTCCATCCTGCTCAGGGGTGGGACAGGGGGCATGCTGGGAGTTGTTGTGCAGGCCTCCCACCCCCAAACAGCCCTCCCAGGGGAGATAGCTACCTAGCTGTTAGTTTAAAGTAGCCAGTGCAATGAGTGACACATGCATCTGGGTGGGAGGGAGTGCTCCATCTTGATGTGCTGGGGAACAAAGGGGCCTAGTGGGAGTAGTACTGCAGGCCTCCCACCCCCAGACAGCCCTCCCAGGGGAGATGGCTACCTAGCTGTTAGTTTGTTTGTAGTGAGACAATCGCTTCCAAATGCTTCTGGGTGTGGAGTGCTCCATCCTGCTCAGGGGTGGGACAGGGGGCCTGGTGGGAGTAGTACTGCAGGCTTCCCACCCCCAAACAGCCCTCCCAGGGAAGATGGCTACCTACCTGTTAGTTTAAAGTGGACAGTGCAATGAGTGACACATGCATCTGGGTGGGAGGGAGTGCTCCATCTTGATGTGCTGGGGAGCAAGGGGGCATGGTGGGAGTAGTACTGCAGGCCTCCCACCCCCAAACAGCCCTCCCAGGGAAGATGGCTACCTACCTGTTAGTTTGTTTGTAGTGAGACAATGGCTTCCAAATGCTTCTGGGTGTGGAGTGCTCCATCCTCCTCAGGGGTGGGACAGGGGGCATGCTGGGAGTTGTTGTGCAGGCCCCCACCCCCAAACAGCCCTCCCAGGGAAGATGGCTACCGACCTGTTAGTTTGTTTGTAGTGAGACAATGACTTCCAAATGCTTCTGGGTGTGGAGTGCTCCATCCTGCTCAGGGGTGGGACAGGGGGCCTGGTGGGAGTAGTACTGCAGGCCTCCCACCCCCAAACAGCCCTCCCAGGGAAGATGGCTACCTACCTGTTAGTTTGTTTGTAGTGAGACAATGGCTTCCCAATGCTTCTGGGTGTGGAGTGCTCCACCTGCTCAGGGGTGGGACAGGGGGCCTGGTGGGAGTTGTTGTGCAGGCCTCCCACACCCAAACAGCCCTCCCAGGGAAGATGGCTACCTAGCTGTTAGTTTGTTTGTAGTGTGCCAATGGCTTCCCAATGCTTCTCGGTGTGGAGTGCTCCATCCTGCTCAGGGGTGGGACAGGGGGCATGCTGGGAGCTGTTGTGCAGGCCGCCCACCCCCAAACAGCCCTCCCAGGGAAGATGGCTACCTACCTGTTAGTTTGTAGTGAGACAATTGCTTCCAAATGCTTCTGGGTGTGGAATGCTCCATCCTGCTCAGGGGTGGGAAAGGGGGCCTGGTGGGAGTAGTACTGCAGGCCTCCCACCCCCAATCAGCCCTCCCAGGGAAGATGGCTACCTACCTGCTAGTTTGTTTGTAGTGTGCCAATGGCTTCCCAATGGTTCTGGGTGTGGAGTGCTCCATCCTGCTCAGGGGTGGGACAGGGGGCATGCTGGGAGTTGTAGTGCTATTTGGCTGGGCACATACAGCCCTGTAAATGTTGGCTACCTTTTGGGGTGATTCAGATGTAGTGGATGTTACATCTGTGGGACATGTGTTGGATATTGTGGTGCATATGGATCTACTTGTGCCTCTGAGATAGAGCTTTGTAGTTGTGCTTGACAGTACATTGGTGTGTAATGGGCTACATTTGTTTGTACTTACCAGCCTCCACTCCCCCGGGTATTCCTGTGAGAGTCTCTGGATGCAGTATGCAAGCTCCTTCTCCTCCCATGCAGTGAATGTTCTTGGTGTAATGGGAGGGCCACCGCCAGTCCTCTGAGCCAGCTCATGGTTCTTGCTCCTCTTCTTTTTGACAACACTCTTCAGGTCATGCCACCGCCTCATGACTTCCTGTCTGTTGCGTGGGATGGTCCCTACTGCATTGACCTTATCGTCTATCCTTGCCCACATTTGATCCTTCTCAGGGGTGGGACAGGGGGCATGGTGGGAGTAGTACTGCAGGCCTCCCACCCCCAAACAGCCCTCCCAGTGGAGATGGCTACCTACCTGTTAATTTGTTTGTAGTGAGACAATGGCTTCCAAATGCTTCTGGGTGTGGAGTGCCCCATCCTGCTCAGGGGTGGGACAGGGGGCATGCTGGGAGTTGTTGTGCAGGCCCCCCACCCCCAAACAGCCCTCCCAGGGGAGATGGCTACCTAGCTGTTAGTTTGAAGTGGACAGTGCAATGAGTGACACATGCATCTGGGTGGGAGGGAGTGCTCCGTCTTGATGTGCTGGGGAACAAAGGGGCCTGGTGGGAGTAGTACTGCAGGCCTCCCACCCCCAGACAGCCCTCCCAGGGAAGATGGCTGCCTACCTGTTAGTTTGAAGTGGGCAATGCAATGAGTGACACATGCACCTGGGTGGGAGGGAGTGCTCCGTCTTGATGTGCTGGGGAGCAAGGGGGCATGGTGAGAGTAGTACTGCAGGCCTCCCAACCCCAAACAGCCCTCCCAGGGGAGATGGCTACCTAGCTGTTAGTTTGTTTGTAGTGAGACAATGGCTTCCAAATGCTTCTGGGTGTGGAGTGCTCCATCCTGCTCAGGGGTGGGACAGGGGGCCTGGTGGGAGTAGTACTGCAGGCCTCCCACCCCCAAACAGCCCTCCCAGGGAAGATGGCTACCTACCTGTTAGTTTGAAGTGGACAGTGCAATGAGTGACACATGCATCTGGGTGGGAGGGAGTGCTCCATCTTGATGTGCTGGGGAGCAAGGGGGCATGGTGGGAGTAGTACTGCAGGCCTCCCATCCCCAAACAGCCCTCCCAGGGAAGATGGCTACCTACCTGTTAGTTTGTTTGTAGTGAGACAATGGCTTCCAAATGCTTCTGGCTGTGGAGTGCTCCATCCTGCTCAGGGGTGGGACAGGGGACATGCTGGGAGTTGTTGTGCAGGCCCCCACCCCCAAACAGCCCTCCCAGGGAAGATGGCTACCGACCTGTTAGTTTGTTTGTAGTGAGACAATGACTTCCAAATGCTTCTGGGTGTGGAGTGCTCCATCCTGCTCAGGGGTGGGACAGGGGGCCTGGTGGGAGTAGTACTGCAGGCCTCCCACCCCCAAACAGCCCTCCCAGGGAAGATGGCTACCTACCTGTTAGTTTGTTTGTAGTGAGACAATGGCTTCCCAATGCTTCTGGGTGTGGAGTGCTCCACCTGCTCAGGGGTGGGACAGGGGGCCTGGTGGGAGTTGTTGTGCAGGCCTCCCACACCCAAACAGCCCTCCCAGGGAAGATGGCTACCTAGCTGTTAGTTTGTTTGTAGTGTGCCAATGGCTTCCCAATGCTTCTCGGTGTGGAGTGCTCCATCCTGCTCAGGGGTGGGACAGGGGGCATGCTGGGAGCTGTTGTGCAGGCCGCCCACCCCCAAACAGCCCTCCCAGGGAAGATGGCTACCTACCTGTTAGTTTGTAGTGAGACAATTGCTTCCAAATGCTTCTGGGTGTGGAATGCTCCATCCTGCTCAGGGGTGGGAAAGGGGGCCTGGTGGGAGTAGTACTGCAGGCCTCCCACCCCCAAACAGCCCTCCCAGGGAAGATGGCTACCTACCTGCTAGTTTGTTTGTAGTGTGCCAATGGCTTCCCAATGGTTCTGGGTGTGGAGTGCTCCATCCTGCTCAGGGGTGGGACAGGGGGCATGCTGGGAGTTGTAGTGCTATTTGGCTGGGCACATACAGCCCTGTAAATGTTGGCTACCTTTTGGGGTGATTCAGATGTAGTGGATGTTACATCTGTGGGACATGTGTTGGATATTGTGGTGCATATGGATCTACTTGTGCCTCTGAGATAGAGCTTTGTAGTTGTGCTTGACAGTACATTGGTGTGTAATGGGCTACATTTGTTTGTACTTACCAGCCTCCACTCCCCCGGGTATTCCTGTGAGACTCTCTGGATGCAGTATGCAAGCACCTTCTCCTCCCATGCAGTGAATGTTCTTGGTGTAATGGGAGGGCCACCGCCAGTCCTCTGAGCCAGCTCATGGTTCTTGCTCCTCTTCTTTTTGACAACACTCTTCAGGTCATGCCACCGCCTCATGACTTCCTGTCTGTTGCGTGGGATGGTCCCTACTGCATTGACCTTATCGACTATCCTTGCCCACATTTGATCCTTCTCAGGGGTGGGACAGGGGGCATGGTGGGAGTAGTACTGCAGGCCTCCCACCCCCAAACAGCCCTCCCAGTGGAGATGGCTACCTACCTGTTAATTTGTTTATAGTGAGACAATGGCTTCCAAATGCTTCTGGGTGTGGAGTGCTCCATCCTGCTCAGGGGTGGGACAGGGGGCCTGGTGGGAGTAGTACTGCAGGCCTCCCACCCCCAAACAGCCCTCCCAGGGAAGATGGCTACCTACCTGTTAGTTTGAAGTGGACAGTGCAATGAGTGACACATGCATCTGGGTGGGAGGGAGTGCTCCATCTTGATGTGCTGGGGAGCAAGGGGGCATGGTGGGAGTAGTACTGCAGGCCTCCCATCCCCAAACAGCCCTCCCAGGGAAGATGGCTACCTACCTGTTAGTTTGTTTGTAGTGAGACAATGGCTTCCAAATGCTTCTGGCTGTGGAGTGCTCCATCCTGCTCAGGGGTGGGACAGGGGACATGCTGGGAGTTGTTGTGCAGGCCCCCACCCCCAAACAGCCCTCCCAGGGAAGATGGCTACCGACCTGTTAGTTTGTTTGTAGTGAGACAATGACTTCCAAATGCTTCTGGGTGTGGAGTGCTCCATCCTGCTCAGGGGTGGGACAGGGGGCCTGGTGGGAGTAGTACTGCAGGCCTCCCACCCCCAAACAGCCCTCCCAGGGAAGATGGCTACCTACCTTTTAGTTTGAAGTGGACAGTGCAATGAGTGACACATGCATCTGGGTGGGAGGAAGTGCTCCATCTTGATGTGCTGGGGAGCAAGGGGGCATGGTGGGAGTAGTACTGCAGGCCTCCCACCCCCAAACAGCCCTCCCAGGGAAGATGGCTACCTACCTGTTAGTTTGTTTGTAGTGAGACAATGGCTTCCCAATGCTTCTGGGTGTGGAGTGCTCCATCCTGCTCAAGGGTGGGACAGGGGGCATGCTGGGAGTTGTTGTGCAGGCCGCCCACCCCCAAACAGCCCTCCCAGGGAAGATGGCTACCTACCTGTTAGTTTGTTTGTAGTGAGACAATGGTTTCCAAATGCTTCAGGGTGTGGAGTTCTCCATCCTGCTCAGGGGTGGGACAGGGGGCCTGGTGGGAGTAGTACTGCAGGCCTCCCACCCCCAAACAGCCCTCCCAGGGAAGATGGCTACCTACCTGTTAGTTTGTTTGTAGTGTGCCGATGGCTTCCCAATGCTTCTGGGTGTGGAGTGCTCCATCCTGCTCAGGGGTGGGACAGGGGGCATGCTGGGAGTTGTAGTGCTATTTGCCTGGGCACATACAGCCCTGTAAATGTTGGCTACCTTTTGGGGTGATTCAGATGTAGTGGATGTTACATCTGTGGGACATGTGTTGGATTTTGTGGTGCATATGGATCTACTTGTGCCTCTGAGATGGAGTTTTGTAGTTGTGCTTGACAGTACATTGGTGTGTAATGGGCTACATTTGTTTGTACTTATCAGCCTCCACTCCCCTGGGTATTCCTGTGAGACTCTCTGGATGCAGTATGGCAAGCACCTTCTCCTCCCATGCAGTGAATGTTCTTGGTGTAATGGGAGGGCCACCGCTAGTCCTCTGAGCCAGCTCATGGTTCTTGCTCCTCTTCTTTTTGACAACACTCTTCAGGTCATGCCACCGCCTCATGATTTCCTGTCTGTTGCGTGGGATGGTCCCTACTGCATTGACCTTATCGACTATCCTTGCCCACATTTGATTTCTTCTGGCTAATGGTGTCTGTTAGACCAGGTTACCAAACAGTTGTGGTTCAACTCTGACTATCTCATCTACCATGACTGTCAACTCACTATCTGTGAATTTTGGCATTTTCTGTGGTGCCATGGTGTGTGATGTGCTGAGGGGTTTGAGGTGCAGGTGTGTAAGTGGTGGGGGTGGGGGTGATGTGTAAGGTGTGTGATGGGCAGAGGGGTTAGAGGTGCAGGTGTGTAAGTGGTGGTGGTGCTGTGTGTGGTGTGAGTAGTGATGGTGTGCAGATTTGCCTCTCCTTTGTGCTCTGGTGTTGGGCCCTTCAGTTGTGGAGTATTGCAAAGGATTGTGGTCAGGGAAGGGGCTGGTTTTATACCCAGCTATGTGGGTGTGTCCAAATGGGGTATTGCTGTCAGGTGTGTTGTGTGGGTTGTCCTGGGATTTTGATTTTTGTAGTTGCCATGTGGTTGTGTCATTGGGGTATGTTGTGTGTTTTTGGGTGCATGGCTAGTTTGCTGTGTGCACTTTGTGACCTTGTTGTGATTTTTTTCTGTTGACCGCCATATTTGTAACGGAGCGTCCGCAGCGGTGGCTATGCTGCAGTTCTTCCGGCGGCTCTCCCATTCATCACTGTTGGCGTTTTCGGCGGTCGGATTCAGCGGAACGTACCGCGGTCAGATCGGGGATATCCTAATGTTCCGTGCTGTGTCTCCGCTGTCGTGGCGGCAGTTTGATTTGTTTCCTCCGAGAATGCGACCGCCGCGGACGGGTTTTCGCCTTCTCCGCCCGCTGCGAGCTGTTTTTCGGTGGTTCTTACCACCGCGGTCGGTTTTTTTATGGCGGGACATCCTAATCTGGCCGCCGGATTTGCCGCAGTACCTGCGGACAGTTGTTTTCCGCTACCATGGCGGTCGGGGAGGTTTTCCGACCGCCATCGTAATAGGCCCCATAGATATTCTTGCAAACTATATGACTTACCTAAAAATCGATATTCTTGTCAACTATATTTATGTGTCACGATACTAAAAACTCAATATTGTGTAGCTTGATATTTATAATTCGATATTTTGTCCTAGTACCTAAGAGACGAGGTCGAAGTGAAAGCCTACCTTGATTGTGAAGGCAAAAAAACTTTTACCTGATTTGAAGTTTGTTTCAAGAGATACACTTATTTCCACATCTGTCACATCCAAGTTTATTAAACTGAAAACGTTGCTACATACAATTTTAAAATAAAAATGCCTCCTTCTTTTTCGGTTACACAGGGGTATAAAAAGTGAGTTGTAGAAATGATTTGACAGCTAGTCATTAAGGATGGGCAAAATTCCCAGTATCAGTCCGGAGTAAACAGATGCAAAACTTTAGGGAAATCCACCATTTCCGCAGCCGCCTGTCCCGCATTGAAAAAAGGGAGCATGCAGGTGAAATGCCCAGCGAAACAAGAATTGCTAATTTCGAGCTTTGAGGAATGCACAGAACAAGATATTCTTGTGGCATACAGCATTGTCTGGAGCCGTACAGTACCTTAATGGTAATTACAGTAAGTAAATTACAATGGCTTCCCCCTTAACAGTGTTCTTTATAGCAACTTTCCCAAGAAGGGAGCTTTTGTTTGAGGCCTGCTTGCTAGGAGGACCCTGCAGCCAGGCATGGCAAACAGACTTCCTTACTGGGTAATCTGTTTGAAGTGTACTGTTTTTCTTTTTTCCAACCATGGGGCAGTGGATCAGCCCAAATTCCCCGCCACCGGCAGAAAAAAGGACAATTTGCTGTGCTCTGCTAATTTTTCTGCTTTCTAGTGTGGGAATTTTGCTCACCTCTAGAAGTTACTTGGTATGAGACAGCTCAGAAGATTAATATAAATGAATACTGGGCATTGCAATTCTTTGCAGGGAACCAAGGCAATAAAAATACATTATATTAGTGTTCCACCTTATAATAGACTCATAAATACCTATGGTCAATAGTATAGTTTAATAAATATTGTGATGTCAAGAATATGATAGGATATTATGTCACATTTCAGAGCATTTTTTTAATTAATAGGAAATATTGATGAAAATTATAATGATTACTTTAATATCGCTATATATAATATCCATTTTTCTTTTTGTACTGTACACATTTTAAACTTTTTGTTTGTTGGATAGCGGAAGAATTAAATTTACTATTCCAACTCCAGTGAGTGCAACAGTAGGAAAAATGTTGGCTAGCGGAGGGGTAAAAATTACTATTCCCACTCCAGTGAGTGCAACAGTAGGGAAAGTGTTGGATAGCGGAGGGGCAAAAATTACTATTCCCACTGCAAAGAGTGCAACAGTAGGGAAAGTATTGGATAGTGGAGGGGTAAAAATTACTATTCCCACTCCAGTGAGTGCAACAATAGGGAAAGTGCTGGATAGCGTAGGGGTAAAAATTACTATTCCCACGCCAGGGAGTGAAACAGTAGGCAAAGTGCTGGATAGCGGAGGGGTAAAAATTACTATTCCCACTCCAGTGAGTGCAACAGTAGGGAAAGTGCTGGATAGCGGAGGGGTAAAAATTACTATTCCCACTCCAGTGAGTGCAACAGTAGGGAAAGTTTTGGATAGCGGATGGGTAAAAATTACTATTCCCACTCCAGTGAGTGCAACAGTAGGGAAAGTATTGGATAGCGGAGGGGTAAAAATCACTATTCCAACTCCAGTGAGTACAACAGTAGGGAAATTGTTGGATAGCGGAGGGGCAAAAATTACTATTCCCACTGCAAAGAGTGCAACAGTAGGGAAAGTATTGGATAGTGGAAGGGTAAAAATTACTATTCCCACGCCAGTGAGTGCAACAGTAGGGAAAGTGCTGGATAGCGGAGGGGTAAAAATTACTATTCCCACTCCAGTGAGTGCAACAGTAGGGAAAGTGCTGGATAGCGGAGGGGTAAAAATTACTATTCCCACTCCAGTGAGTGCAACAGTAGGGAAAGTTTTGGATAGCGGATGGGTAAAAATTACTATTCCCACTCCAGTGAGTGCAACAGTAGGGAAAGTATTTGATAGCGGAGGGGTAAAAATTACTATTCCCACTCCATTGAGTGCAACAGTAGGGAAAGTGCTGGATAGCGGAGGGGTAAAAATTACTATTCCCACTGCAATGAGTGCAACAGTAGGGAAAGTGCTTGATAGCGGAGGGGTAAAAATTACTATTCCCACTCCAGTGAGTGCAACAGTATGGAAAGTGTTGGATAGCAGAAAAACAAAAATTACTAACAAGATTTAAACAATTGAAAAAAATTAAATAATCTTAAAAATAAATAAAAAATATTTTAAAAATATACGATTAAATATATTAAACATATAAAAAGAACACATATTATAATATTAATTACATATCACAAAAAAAGGTACAAATATTATATAAAATAAATTAATAAATACATTTATAAACCACGTTTATTTAAAAGGAGCAAATATTAACAAACAAATTGTTTAAAACATACATGTATTTATTTTACTTCCTACCCTCTAACACCACACCAATAAAAAAAGTCTTCAACATTTTTATTTTTATTTATTTCCATAATTAAGATAATTAATAATGAATTTAAAAATTAATATTAATAAAAAAATAATAAACATTCATTAAGCACACATTTTTTTAAACTATAATATCCACAACATGCACCTAAAATTAATTACACAATTACCATAATTAATTACTAATTAATTAATTTAAATTAAATAACAACTAATTAATAATTCATCAATAAAAAATAAATTACTTCCCACCATTTACACCTACAAACACCACAACACACACCTAAAATTAATTACACAATTACCATAATTAATTACTAATTAATTAATTTGAATTAATTAACAACGAATTAATAATTCATCAATACAAAAAATAAATTACTTCCCACCCTTGCCACCATTTACACCTATAAACACCACAACACACACCTAAAATTAAATACACAATTACCATCATTTATTACTAATTAATTAATTAAAATTAATTAAGAACTAATTAATACATTATTAATAATAAATTAATTTACACATTTAACATTATAACATCTCAATTAAACAAATATTAATAAATACAAATTATTCAATAAATATAATATAATTGAATTACTTCCCACCCTATTCCCCTATAAACCCACAACCTGCTACAGAACTAAATACTCAAAATTCAAATAAAAAAAAAAATAACTACTAAAAATAATCAATAAAGTTTATATAATTAAATTACTTCCACTCTATTCCCCTATAAACCCACAACCCACTACGGAACAGAAAACGCAAAATTCAAATTTAAAAAAATTAATAACGACTAACATTTTAACACATATTTAAAAATTCTTGTACAAAAAAATACATCACTCATATAAAATATATACTAAAATACATACCATTAATACAAAATCGATATTTTTAACAATTATGGGGTCATTACGATGGCGGGACGATCGCGATCGTTCCGCCATCGTAAGGAGATTTACCCACCGCCATATTAGGATGGCGGTGGGTATCGCGGCGGATGCAAAGTCGGCTGCCGCTTTTCCGCCGGTGGCAATCGTTACGATTGCCTGCCGGGCGGAGCTGGGCCACTAATATGGTGGCGGTGCCTAGCAGGCACCGTCCGCCATATTAGGATGTGGGTGTTGGAGAGGCCTTTCCATGGCGGCGATGCCACCATGGAGAGGCTGGCGGGGATTGGCTTTGGGAGCCCGTTGCGGGCCCCCTCTGTGGGGGGGTGCACTGGGGGGTACCCATGGTACCCTCTGCAGTTCCATGCACCACGTGGCAGGCACCGCGTGGTGCCTGCCACGTGGTGCAGGGAAATGCTGCGCATGCTCTTTTACCAGCAGCCAGCAGCACCGTCCGCAATGGTAAAAGGCCAGGATGCGCCCGCCAGTATGGCGGGCGCATCCTAATTGCACTGGTGGGATCGCCGCACATCTGGCGGCCGGTCCCATCTCCGTTATGATGGCGGGCGAACTGATGTCCGTCCGCCATCATAATGAGCCCCTATATTTTTGCAAAGGATATTAAACACTTCGATATTTTTTAAATTGATATTACTTACCTAAAATCGATATTCTTGACCACGAGAATTTGTCTGTCGATGTTCCTGACCCACGATATTTTTGACACGATATTTGTGCAATTCGATATTTTTTACTCGATATTCTGTCTCTGCACCTGGAAATAGTAAATCTGACCCTTCCAGAGTCCAACACTTTCCCCTGTGTGGCTAAGAACGAAGTGGGAAAAGTAAATCTGACTTGTTTAGAGTCCAACACTTTCTCCAATATGACTTAAGGGCTGGCCTCGAGTGCGGCGGTCTTTGACAGCCGCACTCGCGGTGGCGCAGCAGTGGCATTCCACCGTCCGCCGGATTATGACTGTCAAAGTCGTACCGGCGCTGGGCCACTGCCTGTGCCAGTGAACCGCTGTTCCCTTGCGCTGGCATGGCGGAGGCCCAATGTAACATGCTCAGCGGGACTGACGCAGTCCCGCTGAGCATATTATGAGTTTTTCCACCGCCAGCCATTTCATGGCGGGCTCGCCACCATGAAAAGGCTGGCGGTGTAGGAACAAAGGCCCCCATGTTCCCCCCGCCATGGGGATTCATTCAAGGGCCCCCCTGTCTGCTTGCACCCCCGTTCCAGAACAGCATGGACATCACTGTCCATGCCGTGCTGGAACATTTTTGACGTTCCCATTGCTATGGGAAAGGAAAAAGGACCATCCGCCTGCACAAATTGAACTCGTAATCAGGTGGGCAGTCCTTGCTCAGCTTTGGCGCAGCTGTACTGGTGGAGAGCCGGTGCAACTGCGCCAAAGTCGGAATCAGGCCCTACGTTTGTAGAGAGAAGAGTATATCCTACTTCCTTTCCCCAAATTAGGAAATTTTGTAGTTGCAATAGGTACTCTGACCCTTTCAGAGTCCAACACTTTCCCCAATGGGTAGCTCCATGAGTAGTGGGAATCCTAAATCTGACCCCTTTAAAGTCCAACACTTTCACCAATGTGGCTGAGTCTGGAGATGGGATGGTACATTTTACCCCTTCGATGTCCAACTCCATCCCCAATGCGGCTAGGTTTGAGTGGGAATAGTTATACTTAACTTCTAGAATTGAAAACTTTTACAATATGGGTAACGTATTTCTTGCATTTATTAATGCATATTTTATCAAGAAAAGTTTCCATTTTTTGAATAATAGCATTTTAATAAGTAATAAACACAGACAGTGTTTAATTATTGATTTCATTTATTTTTTTAACTTACTTATAATATTGTGTTCAAATACATTTCTTTCTTATGTAAGAGAAATAACAAATATCTTTTAAACAGCTGCATAACATTTTTTTAATAATGTAATATATTTATTTTTGAACATTTTAATTAGCAACATTTTCTTAATTTTTTTTAACCTATTTCTTATATATTTGAATGCCATGTAAAATTTAGTATACTAATTAATAATGCTTTAAATTGTATTTCATTCAGTTTGTATTAAAATATTTTTACCTTTGGGAGATTAATTTCACATATAATTAGTATTTTTGTAAATTGTATTTACAGTTTTTAATATTTTTTCATCATAATACATTCTTATTTGCTTTCTTCTATTTGTAGTAATGGAAAGAAAGCCTCTTTTTCTTACAATTTTGCTGAAAAATCTGTCTGGTTCTTTACCAATATTTTTACATATATTATTCTTGATTTGTGCATGTATCCTGGAGTATTTATTTTATTCTGTAACATTTTTCAGGTTACTTATTGTTACTGTAAGAAATAATATTTGGGGGGTAAGTACACACCTCAGTCCATTATCACAAACCTTGTCAGGGTGAACCCTCAAAGTCTCAAAATTACCCTTAGCTCAACCTCCTAGAAGCTATGGTACCGAGCAGACAAGCTTAACTTAGGGCAATGTGAAAAGTATTTATGCAGTACCAAAACAGTAAAAAAGTAGAAATGCAAAACAGTAAAAATGCCAAACCCAATTAGAAAATAGAGTATATTTAATAAACAAAATGACGCCAATATGACAACATCAAGTAAGGGGACATGGAAATATGGATTTTAAATTTTGTAAAGAGAAATAGTGCCAAGTCGTACAAAAATGCCAGTGATAGTCAATGGCTGCAGTAGATCGGGACCTAGGGGCAATTTGAGGCTGGCTTGGCTGAAACAGAGTTCCTTGAGCGGCAGAGTTTGGCAAGCTGCGCTGCTTGCACTGATTTTTAGCACCAGCATTTTGTCCTGTGCTGTAAAATCAGTGCAAACAGCACTATGTGCAGTGCAAGAGGGCGCAGCTTCATTCTGCCGCTCGAGTAGATGTTCTACTCAAGCGGCTGCTTCCTGAACTCGAGTGCCAGATTTCTCAACGCGAACGGTTGCAACCTACCGCGACCGGCCATGTTGAGAAATCTTGCTGAGCGGAGGTCTAGTGTGCCTTTTTTTCTCGCAAGCCCTTGCCAACTTAATGTTGGCAAGCAGCTCAAGAAAATAAAACTTCGCTCCTTGTCACTTCGCAAAGTTTTGTGGAACTCCACGTAGAACGCTAAGTGTGCAAAACTCTGCAAACTCCGCCGGCAGAGGGGAATTCTTCACCCACCCCTAACATGGGGGCTGATTACGATGGCGGGCGGAAAACCATTCCGACCACCGTGTTAGCGGAAATTAACCGTCCGCATGTACCGCGGGAAAACCGGCGGCCAGATTAGGATGAACCGCCAGAAAACTCCGACCGTGGTGGACAGATTCCACGAAAGACTGTGGGAGCGTGCGGAGCAGGTGAAAATCCGTCCGCAGCGGTCGGATTTGCTGCGGAAAGACCCAAAGCTGCTGCACGGCCAGCGGATTGACTGCACGTTATATTAGGATACCATTGCGGTGACAGCGGAACAATCCGCTGTATCCGACTGCCGCGATCGCAACTATTTATGAATGGGAGAGCCAGCAGAAGGGCTGTTGTATTCCGACCGCCTCGGTCGCTCCGGAACAGTAATGGCGGTCGACAAAAAAAACACACAAGGCTACCAAGTGTACCCATTAACCTGGCTCAGCCTCAAAAAACACCTAACACACCCCAATGACACATCCCCATGGCAAGTAAAAAAATACAAATCCCAGGTCAACCCACACTACACACCTGACATCAATACTCCATTTTGACACACCCACATAGCTGAGTATAAAACCAGCCCCTTCCCTGACCAGAATCCTTTGCTCAACTCCACTACTGAAGGAACGAACCCCACAGCACAAAGGAGAGGCAAATCACCACACATCTCACCAGCACAACCACACACACACCACACACATCACCACCACCACTTCACAACTGCACTTTTCACACATTTGCACACCATGTCACAGAAGAAAATGCCCAAATTCACTGACGATGAGTTGTCAGTGATGGTAGATGAGGTAATCAGAGTAGAACCACATTTGTTTGGAAACCTGGTCCAACAGACACCATTAGCCACCAGAACGCAAATGTGGGCAAGGATAGTCAGCAAGGTCAATGCAGTAGGGACCATCTCGCACTCCAAGAAGGAGATCATGAAGCGGTGGCATGACCTCAAGAGCAAGGTGAAAGAGAAGAACAACAAGAACCGTGAGCTGGCTCAGAGGACCGGCTGTGGCCCTCCCATTCCACTACGAACATTCACCGTATGGGAGGAGAAGGTGCTTGGCATACTGCATCTAGAGAGTCTCACAGGAATACCCGGGGGAGTGGAAGCTGGTAAGTACCAACAAGTGGCTACCATTACAATGCTATGTACTGTCTTGCACAACTACAAAGCGACACCTCCTAGGCCCAAATGCATTCATATGCACCACACTCTCCCCAACAGTTGTCTCACAGATCCAACATTCACTCCCTCTGATTCACCCTAAAGGTAGCTAGCAACATTACCATGGGGGCATGTGTACAGGCAGCAAGCACTACAACTCCCACCAGGACCCCGTGTCCCAAAGCTGAGCAGGATGGTACACTCCATCCCACACCCACAACCAAGTGGCAGCCATTGTATTTCACTCATCAAACTTACAGGTAGGTAGCCATCTTATGCTCTCTTATCCCACCCCTGAGCAGGATGGAACACTCCCCCATCCAAGAGCCATGTGTAGCCATTCCCTTCCTCTGTTCCACTTTACAGGGAGGCAGCCATCTCAACAGGGAGGGGGGTTTGCGGATAGGCAGCCAGCACTACAACTCCCACCAGGCACCCTTGTCCCACAGCCCAGCAGGATGGAACACTCCCCCCCAACCATGTGGCAGCCATTGCATTTCACTCATCAAACTAACAGGTAGGTAGCCATCTTCACAGGGAGGGGTGTTTGTAGATAGGCAGCCAGCACTACAACTCCCACCAGGCCCCCCTGTCCCAAATCTGAGCTGGATGGTACACTCCATCCCACACCCACAACCATGTGGCAGCCATTGTATTTCACTCATCAAACTTACAGGTAGGTAGCCATCTTATGCTCTCTTGTCTCACCCCTGAGCAGGATGGAACACTCCCCCATCCAAGAGCCATGTGTAGCTATTCCCTTCCTCTGCTCCACTTCACAGGGAGGCAGCCATCTCAACAGGGAGGGGGGTTTGTGGGTGGGAAGCCTGCACTACAACTCCCACCAGGCACCCTTGTCCCACAGCCCAGCAGGATGGAACACTCCCCCCAACCATGTGGCAGCCATTGCATTTCACTCATCAAACTTACAGGTAGGTAGCCATCTCAACAGGGAGGAGGGTTTGCACACAACAAGCTAACAGGTAGGTAGCCATCTCAACAGGGAGGGGGGTTTGCTCACAACAAACTTACAGGTAGGTAGACATCTTAACAGGGAGGGGGGTTTGCTCACAACAAACTCACAGGGAGGCAGCCATCTTAACAGGGAGGGGGTATGTGGATAGGACGCCAGCACTACAACTCCCACCAGGCCCCCCTGTCCCACAGTTGAGCAGGATGAAACACTCCCCACACCCACAACCATGTGGCAGCCATTGCATCGCCCCATCAAACTCACAGGTAGGTAGCCATCTTATGCGCTCCTGTCCCACCCCTGAGCAGAATGGAACACTCCCCCATCCAAGAGCCATGTGTAGCCCATTCCCTTCCTCTGCTCCACTTCACAGGTAGGTAGCCATCTCAACAGGGAGGGGTCTTTGTTGGTGGGAAGACTGCACTACAACTCCCACCATGCCCCCCTGTCCCACCCCTGAGCAGGATAGAACACTCCCATATCCAAGAGCCATGTGTAGCCCATTCCCTTCCTCTGCTCCACTTCACAGGTAGGTAGCCATCTCAACAGGGAGGGGTCTTTGTTGGTGGGAAGACTGCACTACAACTCCTACCATGCCCCCCTGTCCCACCCCTGAGCAGGATGGAACACTCCCCCATCCAAGAGCCATGTGTAGCCCATTCCCTTCCTCTGCTCCACTACACAGGGAGGAAGCCATCTGAACAGGGAGGGTGGTTTGTGCTTTGGAAGCCAGCACTACAACTCCCACCAGACACTCTTGTCCCACAGCAGAGCAGTATGGAACACCCCCCCCAAACATGTGGCAGCAATTCCCCTCAACTGTGTCACAGAACAGGTAGGTAGACAGTGCATGCACCCTGCCATTACTCTCAAAATGCATTGAGCAAATTACTACACTAGCCCTCACATGTCAGCCAACTTGGCATTGATCCAATAGCCACTTCCAGTGTGCAGACAGAAATGGGTATGTAACTGTCACAGAAATTTCAGTTTGACTCACCAAATCACATGTTGAAGAAGTTCAGGGCCCAATCATGCACAGCACTGAATGCTATGTGTAAGTACCATGGGGGCAGAGCATCAAGGCACATATGAACACAAAACATGCATTGTCATTTGTAAAAAGAAAGTAAAGTACATGTTATGACAAGGTATGCTTTAGATTACAATGGCTAGTTCATGCTCAGATGTAACATCTTCCATGCAGAGCAAACCGAAAAGACGCTTCACATAAAGTTGTTGTGCTGCTAGTTGTCAGATGAGGACATGTCCTTGTAATGACACAATCTGTACTTGGAACATGCGATCTATTGACATGTCACACCATGGACAAGTAATGTATGTACATCAACATCATGTCATGATGCTCAGTATCTTGCAGCCATATCACGTGATTGCAATGTAAACTGTGTGGTGTATCACATGTAACATCCAAACGTCTAACACTCAGTGTGTGGGGTGCCCTTCAATGACCATTTCACCTCTGTTCAACAGGAGATCAACAATTGACTGCTGAAGATGACAACACCGACCTGCAGAGCCAGTCTCCCCCCCCGGAACATGGACTCTCGGATGCAGTCTCACCAAGTTCATCGGATGCGGAGGCCGAACCTGGCCCATCAGGACTGCCAGGGCGCACCACGTCCCAGGCCCCCACTGTCCCCACCACCACCACCTCAGCAACAACCACGCTGACCCCTGCTGCAATAACCTGTGCCGCCTCAACCGCCACCACCAGCAGTGCTGCCTGCAACACTCTCCCTGCCTCAGAGGATACCAACACCACCCCACAATCAGAGGAGGGCAGGGAGAGTCTACGGGTGCGTCGAGTGGTAACGCCACAGGTCCGGGATAGCAGGGCAGGTGGGAGGTCAACTGGGGGACAAAATCGACAGGACACTGGGACCGAAGCCATGGCCAATATCGCCAGAGTCCTTGGGGCATATGAACAAACCCAGGGACACATGGGCCATGCTCTGGAAGATTTGCATGAGCTCCGCCTGCTGGTGAGGTCCTTGGACACCCATATGGGCCAAATCTTGGACCTCATGGGCCAGCTTGTGGGGGTTCTGAGGGACAGTCTTGTGGCCCAAAGGACAGCTCAACCTCCCTCCAGTGGCCTGCAGGTTGATACTCCCACCACCTCATCTGCGGCCACAGAGAGGGGTGAGCTGGAACTGGATGACTCCTCAGACCCCGCTGAGCCCGCAGCAGAGGCCCCTCCTGTAAAAGGCAAAAGGGGCCATCCGAGAAACACCATGGGAGGATCCCGTGGCAAAGCACCAGCCAAACGCAGGTCAAAGAGACAGCCATGATGGCACCTCTCTTCACCTTGACATTGACTTTGTGGACTATCCTTACCCACACTGCCAGGTTGATGGCTGTTGTCTGTTGGACTGTGTCACCTCATCAATGTGATGACTACTCTATTGTCTCGTTTACCATCACTGACAACAAATTAATTTACCTAGCACTATTTTCTCAAACATCACTTGTCTGTCACAAACACTCTTTGTAAATAAACACTCCTTACACACCTATGTCTTTGTGTCAGCTCCATGTTTATCACAGGATGTACAATGTTGACTCTGATTCCAATGTACCAGATGCTCTGATTGTGACGAGGCATTGAGAGGGTGAAGGGACCTAGAAAGACACAAGAGAACGACATAAACTTGTCAGGTGATGCCATCACAGCCAGTACACAACACTAGTCATCAAGCTACACAACCCAGCACACATTACAATGAGAAACAACACCAACATAGACGTCATGTGGCTGGTCATGACTACACTGTGCCACAAACATCAGCCATCAGCACAGAGCAAACAACAGGCAGCAGTTAAAAAGGTCCCCTAGGCCTTTTCACTACCATCAAAGACAGCAGACAATGGCACTGTTGTACAATGTCAATCACACTCAAGGGAAGTAGCGGTTGATGAGCTGTTGACGCAGGTCGACACCTTCCTCCTCTCCACTATCCTCCTCACTGGACATGTGTGGGTTTGCAGGCGGGGGCATCTGCTGCTCATCATCGTCCAGGATCAGGGGGATCTCTTTGCGCAATGCCAGGTTGTGGAGCATGCAGCATGCAACTACGATCTGACACACCTTTTGGGGAGAGTACATCAGTGCCCCTCCGGTCCTGTCCAGGCACCGAAATCGAGACTTCAGAAGCCCAAAAGTATGCTCCACCACACGACATGTCCTCCCATGGGACTCATTGTAGCGGACTTCACCCGGGGTCCTGGGATTCCTCAGTGGGCTCAGCAACCAAGGCCGGTTGGGATATGCAGAGTCACCTAGGTGTGAGATACACAGACCAACTTTGTAATATAACTGTGGCAGAGGACAGCATGTCACACATACAGCACGCTACTTGACTCTGCGTACTCACCCACAATCCACGCACGCTCCAGATGCAGATTTGCCATCAGCTGTGGTACGATGCTGTTACGCAGGATGTAGGAGTCATAGGCTGATCCCAGAAATTTGGCACAGACATGGGAGATTATCATATCCACCTGGCATACCACTTGCACATTGATGGAATGGGAATGCTTCCTGTTCCTGTAGATGTGCTCACATGCCTGTGGTGGAACCAGGCCAACAAGTGTGCAGTCAATGGCACCAACAACATTAGGGATGTGGGCAAGGTCATAAAAATCACCCTTCACAGCTGCCAATTCATGTCTCCTGGAGAAATGGATGTAGCTATCCTTGTAGGTCATCATAGCGGACAGGACATCACGTAGCACCATGCTGAACATTAGTTGAGACATCCCACCTGCGCTGGCCACCGTGTACTGGAATGAACCAGTTGCAAAAAAATGCAGGGCCGCCATCACCTTACATGTTGGTGTCAAAGCAGTTGGATAGGTTCTGCGAGGCCTCAGATGGGGCTCCAACTGGGCACATAGGTCCTGAAGGGTAGGTCAATCCAAACGGAATTTCCGTATGATGTCCTCATCCTCCATGTCCACAAGCAATGTGAATGGACGATGCACATTTGGTCGCCTCCTAGGTAGGATGAAAGGGGACACATGTCAATTCAATTCCCCTCTGAGATGTGTCCAACATCTTACGTTTTGACTGACACAGCGCCAACAATGAATGGCCTGAAACTACAGCTTACAGCACAAGTCACATGTAGAGACACCTTGATCTAAAGTAGTTGTACACGTGTCCAGTATTTACACAGTAAGTACCACCAAAACAGATTCAGACTATGTGAATGCCAAAAGGTACATTCCTATATCTTGTGTCACCAGCCCTGAGAGTAGTTGACACAGCACATGTCTGAAACAGCAACACTGCTGGCTTCTACGTAGCTGCTGTACTTGCCACACCTTCTTGCGTAATTCGGACAGGGCACACATTACCAACACAATGAGCACAGTGTGTGCATAAAGATCAAGTATCAAAATGAGTTCAGCAATCTACACAGTGAAATATGCACATTATGTAGTCAGTCCTTCATTACTGTGGGTTGCTTCGCCATCTCACACATTGACATGTGTACATATTTGAGAGTCCATCACACAGCAGATCTGGGTACATGCACAACAACATCATAAGTGACATGTGAGGGAGTACATGCCAATGCATGTAATCCTGAGCACTGTCATGGCATGTGTAGTCATCAGTGAGTTAAATGTCACACTAGCATTGAATTCCACTATCTGGTGGCATGATTCATAGTAAGTGTCTACTGTTCAATGCTGAGAACTGGCCATTGCCATTGCTACAGCATGATGTGTCCATAGGTGCCGTAAGCGTGCACCGCCACCGCAATTACGGCCATTGGCACCAATGTAAAGATGCCAAATCGCGGTAGCAACTGCCTGGCCCCTGCGGTGTGGCACCGCCAATGCCCATGCCCCTACAGCCAATGGGAACCGCAATCGCGGTCATGAAATGCATTTTTGAAAATCGCAGTAGGCGTGCTCCGCTAACGCGGGCCGGTCATTGGATGCAATTGAAAGATGCACAATTGCGGTAGCGACCGCCTGGGCCCCGCGGTGTGACACTGCCAATGCACATGCCCCTACAGCCAATTGGATCCGCAATCGCGGTAGTGAAATACACTTTTGAAACCCGCGGTAGGCGTGCTCCGCTACCGCAATCATGGCCATAGGCACCAAGGTAAAGATGCCAAATCGCGGTAACGGCCACCTGGCCCCTGCGGTGTGGCACCGCCAATGTCCATGCCCCTACAGCCAATGGGAACCGCAATCGTGGTAGTGGAATGCATTTTTGAAAATCACGGTAGGCGTGCTCCGCTACAGCGGGGCCGGTCATTGGATGCAATTGAAAGATGCACGATTGCGGTAGCGACCGCCTGGACCCCGGGGTATGACACTGCCAATGCCCATGCCCATTCAGCCAATGGGAACTGCATTCGAAGTGGTGAAATGCATTTTTGAAAATCGCGGTAGGTGTGCTCCACTATCGCGGGCCGGTCATTGGATGCAATTGAAAGATGCACGATTGCAGTAGCGACCGCCTCGGCCCCGCGGTGTGACACCGCCAATGCCCATGCCCATTCAGCCAATGGGAACCGCATTCACGGTAGTGAAATACAATTTTGAAAATCGCGGTAGGCGTGCTCCGCTACCGCGGGGCTGGTCATTGGTTACATTTGAAAAAAGCTGATCTGGAACACCAATTGCAGCATCTGACTACCACACTGAAACAATCCCAGGGGGCTATATATGTCTGGGAGAGAGCCACACATTTCCACTGCATCCAGACATTGCTGCCTGCCATTCTTCATCCCCAACTGCTGCTGTTCCTGTCTCCTGGACCCAGTGATGGCGAGAACTGAGAACATCAGGGCCCGACCCTTCACCACAGAGGAGCTGGAGGTCCTGGTGGACGAGGTGCTTTCACATTATGGGAGGCTATATGGTGCTCCTGATGTAATGGTAAGTGTTTCAGAGTGAAAGTTGGCATGTGCAAAGAGTGCAAACATGAAGTTGATCTGCTGTAGTATGTGCCTGTGAGTGCAAGTTTGTGTGATACACTGCCTAGCATGCTGACTTCATGTCAATGTATTTTGTAGCCTATTTTCCACAGATCCATGGCTGCATTTCAGGATGGGAGGGACATGCAGTGTTTTTGCCGCCATACAGTAACACTGCTGGTTTGGAAAGTGGAAGTCTGAACAAACATTGCCTGTGCTAATGGATGTCAGAGTCCATGAGCTTTTCACATGTTCATTTGTGACATTACAAATGTGTTTCGTCAAGAGGGTACTGAAGGATATGTGTCCATTTTTAATATTGCCACCATGGATATGTAAGCATCATGCACAAGATTGAAATGCCTGAGGGTGACACTCTTAGTGGAAATGCACCTATGACACATCATATTAATGTACTCCAGAAACATCCTCCTTCCCTTGTTTTCATTATGTGTACTGACTCGCATGTGTAGGCACTGTTTTCCCTCTCATATTGTACATGCATGTGAATGTTCTGATGGCCCATGTTTAACCTCAGTGTGAGTCCCCCTGGCCTGCACAGATACAGCCCAATTTGCCTGGGACACATCAGTAAATGGACAGAGTGAGACATATGTGTTGTCTGCCACCCTATTCATCAATGTTCTATCTTAGGCCTGTGGATTGCACAAGACAGACCTTATGAGAAGGGTGAGAGAATGTAAGATCATGTCCCTAAATCTGACCTCCATGACACAGTGAGCTGAACGTATCTGTATAGCTCTGCTAAGTTTGTGCATGCTCCTGTACTGAGACACAGTGGTACATAACCCAGTGACACTGAAACTTCCTCTTCTTGTCTCCCATGCCTGCAGCTTAAAGTCCACCAGCGTAAGGCCTTATGGAGGGCCATTGCATGCAAGGTGCGGGCTCTGGGTGTCTCCAACCGACGGCACACACACTGTCACAAGAGGTGGGATGACATCTGCCGGCTGAGCAAAAACGTGGCAGAGATGACGCTGGGGCTGCTCCCTCGGACTGGCAGGTTGGCACGCAGGAGCATGACACCACTAATGGCCCGCATCTTGGCAGTGACACAGCCAGAGCTGGATGGATGTTTGAGGGCCCATCAGCAGCAAGTTGGGTGTGATTATTCTGCGAAGGGTGACTTTGGGTGTGAGTGACTGCATGTATCCCGAGCCAGTGCGGAGCTCTGTGATGTTTCTAGTGTGATGCAATGGCTTGTAAGTGGCCTCTGTGTTGAGTGCAGTTGTCATGCATTTTTGCTACGTGTACTTTCTCATGTGTTTAAGATAATGGCCCTTGTCATTGCAAGATGAGATGTGGCCTTCTGACATCTGCTGCATTATGGGTGTCATAGACATCACCGGGAAGTGTACAGCAGTGTGCCTCATCTTAGTGCGCTTTCTTCGATGTGTGCAGTGCCTGACTTCGAAATTGTGAGAACTACACATCTGACACCAATGTGCAACGGTCGTTGTGCTTCAAGACACAACATGGTGGACATCTGTAGCTCATGGCCATAGTATGAGGACATTCTTGAGTCAGTATCTGTGTTGGCCCCTTAAAGTGACTCCGTATGTGACTGTGACAACATGTTGAGATGGACATCTATCTCACCTACAGACACGTAGGTATGCTTACAGTAATCAGTATGTCAGGTTACCAGGAGGCACGGGCCAGCTATTTGGCTGTGTGAACGTCACCTGGGTCATTAATGCCAACTATGCATGTTTCCATGCATCTTCTGAGTTTTGCATTAAGGTTGCACTTGCAGACCGCACAGGGTGGTGTGCAACATGGGGGTAGCATGTTCTAGTTTTGTGCTTTGCTTGCATGTGATGTTTGTGAGTATGGCATCATACTGAACCTAGGTCTCTGTCTTTTGCAGCATCTACTGAGGGCACAGAAGGACAGGGGACAGACACCAGTGGTGAGGCATCTGGCACGACTACTACACATGAGCACACTGACACTGATGTGACCAGTGCCTCGGAGGGGGACAGGAGTGCTCTTGAAGAATCACGCCCAGAAACACCAACCTCAACATCATCTGACTCCAGCAGTGACTCCTCGATGTTGGCGGACACAGGGAGTGGGAAATCTGCCTCTTCTTCCACCACACATCGTCCAGTGCCCACCCTCCCGGCTACTACCACTAGTGCTGCCCGTGCCCACAGCAGTAAGAAGGGTAGAGTGTCCTTCCCCCCAGGCACCACTACCCCTGCCCCTGTCTCCCCTGCTGCCCTCAGTGTTGAGGCGGTGGACCTTTTGTGCCAGCTGTGTGTGGGTCAGACTACTCTCCTGAATGCATTCCAGGATCATGACAGGAAGTTGGCACAGGTAGTTGCCTTCATGGAGGGGATTCATTCTGACGTGGGTGGGCTACACAGAACTGTCCAGTCTTTGTCCTCCACAGTGACGGCTGCCATTCAGTTGTCACAGGCTCAGAGTCCAGCTCCAGTCCCTTCGGCAACCACCCTGCCTGCGGCAACATCTGACGAGAGTGACCACACACCACAGCCCTCAGGCTCCAAGTACTCATCACGCAGCACACAACAGCAGCACTCCAAGCGGACCAGAGCACAGACACCATCCCCAAAACAAAAACCAGGCACACAGGAGTGCAAAGGCAAAAGCCCTTCAGGTGACACTCCGGGCCATCAGGCCAGGAAGCAGGTCTCAGGCTCACATGCATCCAAATCAGCCCCATCCAAGGACACTCCCGTCCCCAAACCTGCTCCCAAAGACAAACACACAGTTGCCCTGCCTGCTGTGAAGCTGGTGCCTGCAAAGAGTCCGCAGAAACAGATCTCCAAGGCAGATTCACCCACAACCTCAACTCCCACCCACACCCCTGTGAAGCTGGGACAGGAGAGCAATGTTGGGGTTCACCTGGTCAACTGGAGATGGAGGGGAAAAGGTAAGGCCAGCCCAAGCGTAACACCAGATCCAGCAAATCCCCACAGGGAGAACCACCTGCACCTGATGCACCTTTGGTGGAGAGTGAGTCTGTTGTGCCCGCCCCACTTTCCACTCCTACCAAGACAATTCTTACCTATCGAATCCCCAAGAAGTGGAAAGGCAGCCCTCCACATTCTCCCTCACACACTGTGTCTCACGGCAGCATGTCTCCGCCTCCCCATGCCACCATGCCACCCGGTCAAAGCAGCCCTCCTGCTCACAAAGCCACTGATGCCTCTACCTCAGCTGCTCCTCTCTCTCCCAGGTCCAATCCTCCAACTGGCCCCGACAATCAACCACCTCCCAGTTCAACTGACAGCCAGGTCTGAGGCAAAGTCCCCCTCCCAAACCCATCTCTCCCACAGCAGTGCCTGGACTGCCCATTTGTGTCCCCCGAGCTGTGGTGAGTCCCATGGCAGTGTACGGTGTTACCCAATCCCTGTGCAGGTTCTCATGCACACATGTACATACTTTGAACTATGGACTGGCCACTGGCCTTGCTGTTTGTCACTTTGGATGCCCATTCCCTGTGCAGGTTCTCATGCACACATGAACATACTTTGAACTATGGACTGGCCACTGGCCTTGCTGTTTGTCACTTTGGATGCCCATTCCCTGTGCAGGTTCTCATGCACACATGTACATACTTTGAACCATGGACTGGCCACTGGCCTTGCTGTTTTATAATTTTGATGCCTATCTGGGTAATATGTAATAAAGACAGTTACTCCTGTTGTCTGCTTTGTCAGTGTCCTTGCTAAATGAAATGTGTTCTGGATGGGTATGGTTGCATGTGACACATGCTCTGTATGCCACTTTAACATTGCCAATTGCTTGTATTACTTTTTCAGAGTTTGCCAGAGGTGACAGTCACTTTTGTTCTTGTTGACTCTGAGGATTGAGGGTGCAATGATGGGTGTTTGTGATGATCTACTGTTATCCTAATCATTCTAGGGTCATGTTTGCTAAATCATACACATGTCATGTTATGCTGCAATGCCACAACAGAGGTGAATCCTATGCACAGGATTACTTGCAGGGTGGCCAGGGTCCATCATATCAGTGTGACCTTTCTTGATGGCACCATACTGAACCTACGTCTCTGTCTTTTGCAGCATCTACCGAGGGCACAGAAGGATAGGGGACAGACACCAGTGGTGAGGCATCTGGCACGACTACTACACATGAGCACACTGACACTGATGTACAGCAGTGTTGATGTGTGGTCATCTTGTGTAGAGGCCTGTCTTCCTAGTCACATGGCTACATTTGGATATGTGAACTTGAGTGTTCATACAGTGTGGATGGGCTGTCATTGTCAGTAGTGTTGATATGTGTGTGCCCCTGCAATGCCAACTGCACACATGTATGATCCAGGTAATGAGTGTCTGTTTGTTTCAATTGCCTGCCATGTGCTTCAGATTGTGGGCACATGTAGGAGTTGTAGTTTGGGCACTGTGCAGTGTGTTGGTGTGTCCTTGCACTCCTGGGGGACACCTACTTGTTGTTGCTGCCAGTTGTGAGTATGCAGAGTGTGTGACTGCCAAGTCTGTGTTGTGTTTTGTTGATCAACCATGTGTCTTGTTACTGTTTGTGCTCACTGTGCAGACCTGCTGAGCCACATTGACATTATTTGTGAGTTTTCTCATGCATTGCTGTCACTTGACCCATTTTTGGCTCCATGATGGTATGTGGTATGTGGAGTCATGCCATTCCCTATATGTGCTTCTGATGCCTACACATTGTGAGTAACTCCTCTATGTGTTTGTGTTCTGTGCACTCCTCACTTGTCCACTACTGACATACACACCACTTCAATCTCATGTCTTCTACCCCATGGCTTGCCAGTGTGTGAGCCTCCCCTCCACTTCATAGTGTGACACTATGCTGTGTGAGGCTAAACTGTGTACAGGACCAATGTGACACTCAGGACAGTTTCCAAATTAGTTATGTGCCATTTTCTTCTACTTGTTTGCTGTCCTGGTTGCTCATGTGCAGTGCATATGTTTGAGCAGCACAGTCCTCTAGTCATGTTGTTTGCATCTGGGTTTCCTGAGTTGTGCATCTGTGGGTGATGGGTGAGCTGTATGTGTGTTTGCTGAGGTTCTGCTACCCTTCCTGAGTGTGATGTTATGTTTGTGCTGTGATGATTTTTGTTGTGGGAGTTCATGGTGTGGCACTCAGATATGTGTGCTACTGGTTTGGTTGTTGTGCACACACTGCTTGGTGTGCATGCAGTGCTGTCAGTGTATGTTGCCTTGTACTTGCCTGGTGTGCATCCCCCTGATGTCCAGCTGAGTTTGCAATGTGATGGATTGGTCTGTGCATCTGTTGTGTGTTTGTTGTGGATGTATGCAGTGTTTGGGCTGTGTTGGCACTTTCTACTGGCAGATGCTATGTGTGTGTGAGGTTCTATTTGCATGACATTGTGTGTAAGTAGTTGTTGCTGTGTGATACATTCAGATGTGTGTTGCAAGTGTAGTGTGCATTACTTGTGTGTCTGTCACATGAAGCAAGGTGGATTATTTTTCCTGAGCTTGTTTTGAGTGCACACTAGTGGTTTGTCCTCCTATTTTGGGCCTGTCACTTGTCAGGATTGTGCATGTGCATGCTTGTGGTACACTGTGACACCATGTTCACTGGATGAGTGGTGTGGTGTCTCTGTCTGTGTTAGCTGATTGTCCCATTGATCCCAGTTGGTGTTCATGTGGTTTTTTGATGATGCAATTCTTGTTTGTGTTGTGTTTGTCTGTGAATTGGCCCTGAGTGGCAATGTTGTGTACTCCTGTTCTGTCTAGGGTCACATTGCCTTTCCACTGTTTGGCTGCACATGTCTGGGCTTGTTGGACTGCTGTGGATGTTGTTTGTGAGCTTTGTGCTTGACAGTTGTTTTTGTGTCAGCATTGGTTCAGGCATCCCTGAGTGTGAGTGTGATGTTTGTGGATGCAGCACAGGGTGTGTGATTGGTTGTCAGTGGACTCACAGGACCTTATTTGCACCATTATGTGTGTTTCTCACAGGTGTGGAGTGTTGCAGGTGTGAGGTGCTTGGGTGAGGGGCATGTGTGAAGGTCCTACTTGTGTTTGACAGTCAGGGAGTGTGATAATGAGCCATGTGTGTTGTGCTGATGACATACACATGTCAAGTAAGTTGACACAGATGTGTGGCTGGTCACTGTATGACTTCAGACACTTCCTATCATTCCTGTGCCTATGCATGGCTTGCCTTGATGTATCCCTGAGTTGTTGCACTGAGGTCACTTTGGTTTAATTTCACTCACTGTGCCACCCATGTCTAATTTGTTGGCCTAAGGGTGGTGTGATATGTTCCCTCTCTTGCATGTGATGTACAGATGCTATGTGGCTTGCTCCATGGTTTTCCAGCACTAAAGACATCCCTTTTGGCTGGGCCATTTCTGGTCCTCCATTGCTGCTGACCTATGGTATGAGTATGTGGCGGAGTGTCAGTGTTGGGTGTTTGTGTGTGACTTGACAGGCAGTGTGGACAGTTCAGTGGATGTTCATAGGTAGTGTGAGTCTTCATTTTGTAATCATGCTCAGTTTGCTACACATGAGTGGGAGGTGGGTGTGAGGAAGAGGGTTGTCCAGCCCCTGAGCTTCTGTGCAGGGTGTTCCTCTTCACCCCCACCTTCCAAGTCAGGCTCCCTTGTCCTTTGGTGTGTGGGCTGCAAGGTCTGGCTGCACCTGGCAGATTAATTGTGCAGGGGGGGGCACAGGAGGAGCACACAGCATGTTCACAGATGGGTGTGGGAGGCCTAATGTGGGTAGGGTGAAGGTGGAGCCCTGGAAACCTGCCCAGACTGCCCATGCCTGGCGCCGGCCCTGCCTACTACATTGTGCGCAGGTTTTCCCGCGTCTTCACCGCTGCGGTGACGTGACTGGGACATTGCAGTGATTTCGCGGTTGATGGGTGACCCGGATGCGGAGGGGTGAGTTTCTGTCAGGTGGGACATGTGTGTGTACACTGGGGGATATGTTCCTGTCCCCACTAGAGTGTCTGATGTGGACAGGAACCGTATGTCAGCACAGGAGTTGTGTGTTGTGGTTGTGTGCGGAGTTGTGTATTTGCGTACCTGCGGCGTTGTCCGCGACGGTGCATTATTTGCTGGTAGTGGATGAGGTACAGCGCCGGAAAGACTTGTAGAGCTGGATTCATTGTGGTCAGGACCGGGTGGAGGGGACCGGGAGTCTGGTTTCGCGCTCCGCTGTCGTGCTTCCGCCATCTCTGGGTGGGTGGATTCTCCGCTGCGGTGTGATGGGCTGTTTGCGGCATCATAATTTGTACGGCGGACGGGACGTCATTCTGCACAGCAGTGTGTCTCTATTGGCTGCCTCTGCCGCGGTGGCCGGCGCAAATTTCTGGCGGTTCGCGGCACTCCGCAGCGGACGGAAAATGGGCTATGTTTGCCCATTGTAATATGGCGGGCGCGAGGACCGCTGCTGGTGTGCGGAAAAAGATATTTTCGGCCAGCACCACGGTTGTGCTCCGCCCGCCATCTTAATGAGCCCCTAAGTTCCACAATGATGAGACACATCAAAAGCTACATGCACTTTACACGCAATGAGGATTTTGTCAATGTTAAGGGAGATTAGCATGATTTGGCTCCACTACTCCATGTAGTTTGTGCTAATGATGGCACACATATTGTCTAAGTGCCAACACAAGACAGAGAACAAGTCCAGTGTAATCTTCAAATCTTTCATTCAATCACTGTGCAAGTTGCCTTGGTACAAGCTTTGTACACCGAACGTCTGTGCCTGTCTTTTCCAGGATCAACCCATGTTCCCTTTGTACTTCGAAACAGTACCATATACCTGCAAATGTCACAACTCTGAAATGGCCAAATGAAGATGACATGGTGACGGAAACTAAAACAGATCAAAACAAAAAGATTACCAATCAAACATTACATAATAGATGCATGAAAAAGTCAACTTCTGGAGGACACAGTTTCACAAAACAATCAGAGATAAACAATGTATCTGAACAATGTGTCAAAACCTTAATCAACAAACACCTTCAGCCTGAATTTTCCTGAACTTGCCCTCCCTAGCTAATTACCACCACATACTTCTCTCATCATCACATCAATAGCTGGTGTAACGGTGAAAGTGATAACATGTAAAGATATACCTATACTCATAAGAAGAAGTTGTCAATGACATCTTGACATAAGTCAACTCCTTCGTCTTCACCACTATCACCTTCACTTGGCATAAGAGGATCCTCACCTGGTGGCTCTTCATGGTCTCCCTCCTCTGCGATGTAAGATATGTTCCGTGGCAGGGCGATGTTGTGGAGCCACAGTGAGTTGGCACACCTTCTCAGGTGAGTAGAGGAGGGCTCCCCCAGTTTTGTCCAGACAATGAAATGTTGCCTTTCGGAGCCCGAAAGCCTGCTCCACTGACCGCTGTGTTCTTCCATGGGCCAAGGGAAGCAGACTTCCTTTGGCGTTGTTGGATTCCTCAGTGGTGCCAACAATCATGGTCGGTTGAGATATGCTGAGTCTCCTAGATAGAAGATGAAAAAGTGCCAAAAAATGTAACACAAAATTGCTGATTTTTCAACTATAAATTCCCCAAACAATATTAGGAACATTTGTACTGTCAGGCCCTCTCAGGTCCAAGTTGTGACATTTGCAGGTGTATGGAGCTGTTCATAGGAAATCATGGGCAGAACCAGGGAAACGTGCACAGACGCTTGTGATGTAGAAATCCAGTCAGCAGACAACTTGCACGTTGACTGAATGGTAGTGTTTTCGATTCCGGTAGATCTGCTCTCTGGTGTGTGGCAGCACTCAATTGCTCCAACCACATGTGGTAGGTGACCCAAAACCATAAAAGTCCCCCTTCACATTGGCTAAATCCTGCTGCCGTGAAACTGAATGAAGCTGTTGATGTGTCTCATCATTGAAGATATAACTTCTTGTAAAACACCACTGAAAGTTGGTTGTGACATTCCACCAGATACTGCCACAGTGTATTGGAAGGATCCTGGGGCCACAAAATGAAGTACTGCCATGAGTTTGACAATTGGTGTAATAGATGTGATATTTCTGTGTTCAATCTGAACTTCTTGGTTATATCCCTTTCTTCTATGGTTGCAAGGTCTGGAAATGGGCGATACAGCTAAGGCTGTTGTCTCCTCACTCTCCCAGGGTTCATATGTCAGCATTGGTAAAACATTTGAAAATTTTTCACATTTTCCACAGAAACATATGTGATATTTAACACTAAAGTCATGTAGTTGTTCAAAATATATATGGTTTTTCTACATATTTTCATAAAACATTTGCTTTTTGTCCTTTATTTTTCACAAATTACATTTATAGCCTAAAACACATTTATTAAAAATGTGTGTAAATAATTATTACCAGTGTATTAACCCCTTCGATGCTCGTGACGAGCTCAGCTCGTCATGCTGCGCGGTAGTGCTGTGCACATGACGAGCTGAGCTCGTCACGACCACACCCGCGATCGGAATGTCCAGCACACGAGCGGAATTCCGATCGCGGTCAAGGGGTTAATTACACTTTTTTCCTCCAAAAATAATTTCGATGGAGGTGTAAACAACACTGCGTTAATATCACTTTTCAACACAGTAACGCACTACATATAAATGTTTATTTTTAGAAGAATGAGTGTCCATCGAAGATTGAATATGTAAATAAACTAGCCCCCATTTTGAGTGTTGGTGACGCACTTAACAGTCACAAACACACTATTTTGAAAGTCTAAAATGGCGGGTGCCTGACCTCGGCTATAGGACATTTGGAATCAGACGTGCGCGGCGGAAGTTGACCGCGTAGTGGCGGGAAACTTCACGACGGACACAGCCATAGGCTAACGTTGGTGAAAGTAACGTACGAAGGCCAATGGCTGTGCCCGTCTACGCTGACGATCGAGTACGTCGCATACATGTATGCAACGGCTGGAAAAAATCTCACTTGCCTCCTAACACTGCTGCCAGCAAGACCTCCTCCACTTTTGCTGCTGTTTGTCACCTCTGGGAGCAATGATGCTAGGTCAGGAGGTCAGAGGGCCCCTGCCTTCTTGCCAGAGGAGCTGGGGTTGCTGGCACAGGAGATCCTCTCCCTGTAGAGCCAGCTCTATGGCTCACCGGGGGAACAGGTACATGTCTGAAATGTATATGGGACTCAGTCTAACTGTTTTTTTTCCCATTAACACAGGATACAATGTCCCTTTGAGTTCCTGAGTGAAGTGTAGTTAGTGATGTGAAGTGTCATATATTTTGTTCCTTCCAGAGGACAATGGGATTTCTATGTTGAAAACACATTATATACTCTTTACAACTGTACATAAAACAAATTCTGTACAAACCAAATGAAAATGTTAGCTATGTGTATCATACCACAAATCCCTCAGCCTAGATCAGGGCTCTCCAAACAGTTGTATGGGAGCTACCAGTAGCTCACAGATCCCTTCAGAGTAGCACACAGCCTTGAAGTCATTTATTTGATGGCCACAAGGTCATTTTTGCATGTAAACGTTAAGGGAAGGCTGTGTTCATATGACACCATGATCATCTGCTGCAGATAACAAGGCCTGACAATAAGAAGTGCTCAGTCAGAATAATGGTCCAGGCGGGGGCTGAGTCACAGGGACAAACAACTGAAGCACTGAGGTACATCTGTCGAAAACATATATCCTTACCAGGTACAATTTTGAGGTGTGCTTAAAAATATGCCCCTGAATGCTTTTTTAAATGGATGACAGTTCAAATGGAGAGTTACCTTACTTCTTGAGCTAACGGTTAATTTCAGTTTACTCCTATTTCAAAGTGTGTCATGTCCAAACTGCAGGGTCAAGACTGATTTGCATATGGCTGGGTTCAAACTGGAATGGCAAGGGGAGCAAACAAATGATGGATTTAGGCCCAGATCTCTGTACTGGGGTGAATGTATGACATTGTTCTGCATTCTGTCCATCAATTGTTCTTTTTGCATTTGTCACCCCGAGTTGGACGGGTATGCCCAGTCCCGTGTTCTTCATGCCACTGGAGTCAAGCTATCCTGGCTGATGAGGGGGTGAAACCCCGAAACCGGTCCTAGAATGCTTCTTTCCAGGCCGGCAGGGCCTGGCAGTTCGGGCTGGACTGTTCCCAATGGGCGCAGGGTTAAGACTGATTTGCATATGGCTGCGTTCAAACTGGAATGGCATGGGGAGCAAAAAAACGATGGATTTAGGCCTAGATCTCTGTACTGGGGTGAATGTAGGACATTGTTCTGCATTCTGTCCATCAATTGTTCCTTTTGCATTTGTCACCCGAAGTGGGACGGGTATGCCCAGACATGGGTCCCGTGCTCTCCATGCCACTGGAGTCAAGCTATCCTGGCTGATGAGGGGTGAAACCCTGAAACCGGTCCTAGAATGCTTGTTTCCAGTCCGGCAGGGCCTGGCCTGGCAGTTCGGGCTGGACTGTTCCCAATGGGCGCAGGGTTAAGACTGATTTGCATATGGCTGGGTTCAAACTGGAATGGCAAGGGGAGCAAACAAATGATGGATTTAGGCCCAGATCTCTGTACTGGGGTGAATGTATGACATTGTTCTGCATTCTGTCCATCAATTGTTCTTTTTGCATTTGTCACCCCGAGTTGGACGGGTATGCCCAGTCCCGTGTTCTCCATGCCACTGGAGTCAAGCTATCCTGGCTGATGAGGGGGTGAAACCCCGAAACCGGTCCTAGAATGCTTCTTTCCAGTCCGGCAGGGCCTGGCCTGGCAGTTCGGGCTGGACTGTTCCCAATGGGCGCAGGGTTAAGACTGATTTGCATATGGCTGGGTTCAAACTGGAATGGCATGGGGAGCAAAAGAACGATAGATTTAGGCCCAGATCTCTGTACTGGGGTGAATGTATGACATTGTTCTGCATTCTGTCCATCAATTGTTCTTGTTGCCTTACTCACAGTGGCCACTTTTCACTGTGCCATAAGTATTTGTATTTAGCCTTCAGTAGTTCACAATCTTTTGCACTGATCAGAAGTAGGTCACATCACAGAATATGTAGGAGCCCCCTGGGATTGATGATGTCATAGGCCTGGATTGATGAGTTTAGACCATGACATGGGTTGAGGGTAGGTAAAAGGTCACTACAAAAGTGTTTAATAATATATTGGTTTTGGTCAGCATGTGGAAATACACATGTTGTATGCTAATGTTCCGCCCCCACTCACCAATAATACCAAACACTGCACGAACGAAGATTATCCCATACCTCTACCCATGTATCTAATACTCCCGCCCATGTATATTAAGGCGAGAGCAGAAAAATACACTGGGAGAAGGTGCGGAAAATAAGGGGAAAAAGGACACAAGGCGATGGACTACCAGTCCGAGGCTCCTCTGTCTGGCTGAGAACAACTTCCAAGGAGAGTACTGGCAGCTTCAGAAATGAAGAAAAAGAAACAAGAAAGGCATTAATAACAAAGGAATAAGTGCCAGCTCCCAAACACACAGTCCCCAACAGTCATCCACTGGGATCTGTTAAAGCGTAGCTTACCCCAGCAAAAACAAAGCGTAATCCTCATGGAATGGATAATGTCCACAAAGTTCTGTGTCCAGCCTTTCATATAGAGGAATATCAAATCCAGGAATAGTGCTGTCCCACCAAGTCTTCACGGGAAAAAACCAATATGGTAAAAAACCTGCACTAAAAAGAAAAAAGGCTAAAGGGATTCCTTTTTACTTTTGAAAAACCATAAAAACAAGAAAGCTACGTGAGTAGCACCAAAAACACCTACAACGAGGTGAAGGGGATTCACAAGGTATGTGTAACGGAGGGGAACGAGAGACGCGAGACTGAAACGTCTCTGTTTTCACCAAAAGCGCCTAACCTCCGTACGAGTACCCACAACGAGGGAAAAAAGAAGGGAAGGTGCAGAAGTCCAACGAATTTCCAGGTTTAGCCCAAAGGAAAATGCCACTGCAGAGCGCGTTATCCGGCCAGCACTCCAAACGAAGGACCAACAAGAAAATGGCAGCGCTTATCCAGGAACGCCGACGGCGAAGTCCTTCTGGGGCAAAACGCTGGAAGAGAAACCAAGCACGGAAGCACTGACGAGCTCAGATTAAATACTGAGTTCACCGCTGGTGCATATCCGCGGCTGCGCCCTCCCGCTCCAAATGGAAAGGGACACCATGGCAAGATCACCAAAACAGAAAGAGGACAGGAGGAAAGGAAAAACATAGCTACTCCTACACTACCTAACTACGGGTCATAACAGCTAACTTATGAGTCATGCTAGTGATAGATGTAGAAAAAGTTTGTTGCATCAATACAGACAAACAAAAAGTCACAAACCATTGTTTTTTCTTTCATTTCTTATATCCATACAGGTCAACACCCATCAGAAGTGGGCCCTAGGGGTCTACAAGTGGCACAGCATCTGTTGCCACAAGAGGTGGCAGGACCTGCGATGCTGGACCAGAAAGTCAACCGAAGTCCAGCTAGGGCAGTTCTCCCTACGTGGGAAGTGCGTGCGCCGCACCCTGACCACCCTGATCACCCTAATGGCCCGCATTCTTGCAGTGGCCTATCCAGAGCCTGATGGGCAGTTGAGGGCGGGGGTAAGTTCTTATCAGAGTTTCACATGTTACATGACTCATTTCTGTTACAGCCAGGATTTTTCTCATCATCATTAAGGTTGAGCCATGTCCAACACACAAGAAGAGTTCTTGAAGGTGTAGGTTTTGCACAATGTGTATGATGATGTGCTTTGTCTATTAATTTTTGGGAAATGATCCCACCTGATTCCTGTTCACAACCAAAGGACTTTTCTAAGCAGGCGCATGGCTGCCTAAACTCCACATATACATCAGGTTCTTTGACGTCATGAGGGACAGTTGTACTGAACAGGCCAATAGTCTTTATTGTGTCAGGTGTGATGCTCCTTCACTGTTGTGGATGATATAATGGCAGTCCTATTACATGTGACATAGCATACTAGGCACTTATGATGCAGTGGATGTACCAAATGTCACATTGGAACTTTAAAAAAAAAAAATTGTTCTGCACACTGTTCCCTATCAACTGTAGTAAGAGGCTAATTGCAGCAGATATTGCACATTGGTGTTTGCGGTCCACACAGAACACTATGGTCTTATGGTCTTTTAATCTTGATAATTTTAGTGGTAAAAATTGGTTTTACCTCTGATAAATTATTTCTAACCCTTTTCTGTTTTTGTTACTTGTAGAATGAGTCCATTCGCTGCTAACTGTCCTCTGAAGAGCTTCTGGTGGATACCGGTCCAACACATAATACAGCATTGTGGCAAGGTGCCACATTCACTATGGATTCAATCAATCGCACTTTAGTCTCTTTTAGAGCTGTGGGAGATCCTGGCCCAAATGGCATCCCCACAAGGATTTTTAAAGATGCTGCAGCTGCTTGGGCCGACCTTCTCGAGCCACTCTTCAAAAAGTGCTTAATGGATAATACAGTCCCAGATAGTTAGAGAGGTGCTATTCTTACCCAAATCCACAAAAAGGGCCCATGTAATAACCCGGCCAACTTCCGACTTATTGCCCTACTGGATGTGGACGACAAACGTTTTGCAAAAACTGGAAGAATGGTCCCGCGCCAAGGCTCTTATTCCAATTACCCAAACCGATTTCAGGAGCGGACATGGAACTGAAGATAATTTGATGATTCTCTTTGCGCTTATCAAAACTGCGAATTCCATTCATTATCCACCTTCATACATGGCCTCTATTGATTTTAAAACTTCCTTCGATAGAGTGAACAGAGGGAGACTGTGGAAAAGTTGTCCACGTGGGGCATACCTGAAGGCCTCTTGGGACTATCATAAGCCTATACACTGGCACATGGGTAAAAGTAAAAATAACACCTGATAGAGTCACTACCCATAAAATCGAGACCTCCACAGGACTGAAACAAGGCTGTATTCTGGCACCATTGCTGTTTAATCTCTACCTGACTGACATTAATAAAGCACTAGAGGCAGCAAATGCAGTTCCACTGAAGTTGACTGGGCATCACATACTTTCTCTACAGTATGCGGATGACACTTTACTTTTCGACCATGCAGCGGTAGGACTTCAGCGTTCATTGGTGGCTCTTGCAGGTTACTGTGTAGAAAATTAGCTTGAAATCAACTACAGCAAAACAAAATTAATGGCCTGTGGACTGAGAAACAAGCGGCCGCATAATTTGATTTTAGCATAAACGAAGTAGTGGTTGAACAAATAACCAGCTTAAAATACTTGGGCATCTATTTTAATTTCTGTGGCTCACATACTACACACTTAGAGCATCTTAAAGTGTCCGCCTTGTCAATGATAATGAATTTTAAGAGGCTAGCCTCGTCATTAAATGGTCCTGATCTTACGGGCCTATGCAATTAAATTAACGCCAAATTTATACCCACTCTTGCATATGGAACCTTGATTTTTAATGACAATATTTCTGTTTGGCTGGACAAAGCCCAATTGAGGTGTTACAGATAACTGTATAACCTTCCTAACATGGCCCCATCGTCACAGATTCACCTGGAATTTGCGCTCTCTAAACAGATATTGATATCTAAAGCAAGATTCCTGGGATACTATGGAAAGTTGAGAACAGCAGACCCAGGGTCATTAAAGGAAATTATCCTTCGAGGCATCCTACATAAATCTCCACCATGGGAACATTACTTGAGGGATACAATGAAAGCCTTGGAGACACCGATTATTTCACTTCCTAACTTGTCCACAAAGCTATCACCAAAAATGTTGCTAAAATCGGCAAGGATCCAATCAAGGGTCACAGATATCCATGAACTGTCCCTGAAGGCTCACCGCAATCTATGCAACCCCCTATATCAAGATCTAGGCAGAGCCGCGTATCTAGCCTCCCACATGAAAATATCAATCAAGAGAGAGTTAATGAGACTGAGATGTGGGCTCATCTCTTTAAAGGCCTACAAATTCGGAAGACTAACTGGGTCTGTTGATCAACAATATCGGCTATGTAACTTCCCGAAGGAAACTTTAGTACACATGATATGTGTCTGCCCAGTTTTAAAAAATCAGAGAGATTTCTGGCTAAAACCGCTGTTTCGCAATCTCGGCATAAGGGACTGCAACACTGCTGTTTCTGCTTTCCTGAGCGGTCGGAAACCACAACTAGCAGCCAGGGGTGTGAAATTTCTTAAGAAACTCAAAAACGTTTGGCCCTCGCACCATCAGATTCTTAAGTATTAATGGTGTTTAAATGTGGGAGAGCTCAAGATCTTTCTTTTGTCTTTTAGAATTGGTTTTAATTCACAGTTGAGTCACTGGCACTTTAGAGGATCTGGTCTTTTTTTGAGTCACGTGTCTGAGTTTTCACTTGTCATTTTTATAATGTTGCATTATTCTACCCAGACTCTTGACATTTTACTGAAGTCAGATTTTTACTCATTGTCATACAATGCATTATTATTCTACTCTGTCTTATTGCACTTTATGGAAATCGCTTGTTAGATTTCTTATCTGTCATTTTTACAATGTCACACTATTCTACCTTGCTTGTTATATTGTGATGGTTTTTAATAACTTGAAACAAAAATGTACCTACCATAAGCTGCTAACTTTGCACACCGACCTTATTGAAGGTTCTTATTGAACTTTATGGTTTGACGGTGCATTTCTTTTAAACAATTTTAGCTGCTAAAAGCAGATGTTTAACAATGAAAAACCATTTTTTAATTGTCTTAGGGGGATATTCACAAGGACTTATCGCCGAGTTATCGCCACCTTAACGCATCAAAAGTGGAGATAGATTTAACGCCCCATTCACAAGCGGGTGCAAACTGCAGACATCGCCATTATTCCCGCGATAACTGCCGCAAATTTTACCCCCACGGGTGACACAACCAACTAACCCTAATGAGATGCAGAGTAGGCGTTCCCGTGCAAAAACACACGAAAACACCACTACACCACTTTCACAATGAACTGCCAGATCTGGGTTGCGAACCAAAAACAGGTGATAAGCAGCGGTAGCAGCAGGGAATTAACACCTGCCTTTTGCTGGTGTTAAGCAGGACGACTACCTGCAGCATGAAAGGGAGCCCAGCCAAGAGCCACATCTGAAGACCCACAGATGCCATGGAGACAATGATCATGCAGCTCGGAGACCCATGAGGGCCACAACACCCACTGCCACCACTCCCAGGCCCCCCCCGGAACCCCCCTGACAAACACATACCGTGCACGACACAAGAGCCACAAAAAGCACATGATGTCGCACAATGACAAAAAGAAACACACATGTGTGGTCAGAAGAACGAGAAACAGTCACTCATCATTGAAGTAACAACCAAAAACTTTATTGAAATACAACACAAAACACCAATGCGGAAGACTCCTGTTGGGTCCGTCCGGGACAACCTTGATGTCACAGCCTGGAAAAAAAAGCACCAAATCAGAACGTGTGTCATGCGCACATCAAAGGAGCGAGACACAGAGAAACAGAGAAGGAAAGAAAGGCAGAGAGAGAAAGAGAGAGAAGGAAAGGAAGGGAGAGAGAGAGAGAGATGGAAAGGAAGGGAGAGAGAGAAGGAAAGGAAGGGAGAGAGAGAGAGAGGGAGGGACACTGCCGCCCCCACGCACCCAGGCACCACTGCTCACCTGCTGCCACCGGTGTGTCTCCAACCACGTGCCGGGATACACTGCAAGCCACCAGGTCTGCAATCTGTAATCGAGGCCAGAGTCAATCATGGCAGAGTCCATCTCACTGCACACGGCAACAACGCCTGTCCGTCCTGTGCACACATGCAGCCGCACCCTACCCCCTCCCGCCAGCCAGCGCTGGCTGTCCGCACTTGCGCACCCAGGCCCCACTGCTCACCTGCCGCCAACGGTGTGTCCACCAGTGGGCACACCACGTGCCCGTGCAAGCTCCAGGCCCCGGTCCCGCCACCATGGCATGCTCCACATCATGCGGACCTGCACCGCGGACCAGCAGGTCCCACACTTGACGCTGAGTCCTGAGGCATCAATGGCAGAGACCACATCAGTGCACACGTCATCATCGCAGGCTGCACACCCGCTCAGCAATTTCGGTGCCACTAACCCTGTGCAACCCCAGTCAGCGCCACGTGGTGGTAGGCCCATGACAGCCGCAAGGCTTCGGGTGCCACTAACCCTGTGCAACCCCAGGCAGCGCCACATGGTGGTAGGCCCGTGACGGCTGCATGGCTTCCGGTGCCACTAACCCTGTGCGCAACAACTCATGGGCCCTTTATGATTGAGAATTGTGGAACGTCCGTCATCCAGTCACCACCGGCAGTGGAGAATGTGACGTTGTCGGCCCCTTATATTGGCGGGGTCACATGGCCTGTGATGCCTGTGCCGGATGGGTGTGGTGTGTGTGCAAACCTGCCCTCAGGGAGTGGCCATGACATGCTGACAACTAGACCAGTGACCTGCAGACCACTAGCGTGTAAACCTGCGACATGTAGCTATGTGCCCCCCCCCTCGGAGCGTAAGCGGAGTGGTCTGGCCTGGCGTACGCCGGACCAGCGCAGGGCTTGCAACAATGACTCGGGGGCTCTGGGCGTGGTTCAGTCCATGTCTGGACAAGGAAGTGACTAATGCGTGTGTCCCTGTTCTAGTGTCTACGGCACCCGGAACGCAATCAGCAATGTAGCACACTGTGACTGGAATCCCACTAGATGAGCATCATTGACGTTAGGGGGAATCACTGACCCTACATTCATCCACACATTCATACATGAATGATAAAAGACATGACACAGCAGTGCGTTTCTGAATGTTTAATGCACATCCAGTGGAGTTTTGCAGCTGGAGCAGTACAGGGCCATGCCAACCCCACTTCACAATATGGGCCCGTGGAGGGCCAGCCAGAGTCCATCGGGGAATGACAAGTACAGCGGAAGAGGAGGGGTACAGTCCGCAGTCTGGTCGCCATGTCATTGGTCACCAAACAGGATATGGCCGTCCATGTCGCGGTCCAAGGTGAGTGCAGCAGAGTGTATCGGGGGTCAGTGGAAGGTCATGGGGCCATGTGCGGCACCAAGCAGCAACAGGCCAGGTGATGGACATGAATGCTAGTGCCTCCTTCTGATCTCAATCCCGTCCACGTCCTCATCCTTGGATGTGTGCTCTGCCCCACCTGTGGGTGGTGAAGTTCCGGCTGCGGCACTGTGTGCCACTGACCCATCAGGGGCTGGAGGTGGATGTCGGCTGCACTGTGTGGCAGTGACACATCAGGTGCCGGAGTGGAAATGCCTGCCGCACTGTGAGGCACTGACACACCAGGGGGTGGAGATGTGGATGGTGTAGGAGCAGCAGCATTCATCTGCGCCACGCCTTGTGGCAGCAATGCCATGATGAGGATATGCAGGGCATGGTAGATCCCAGCTACATTTTGCTGATGTGCAGCGGTGGCTGCCATCCTTTCCACCTCCATCCGCACCATGTCCTCCATGAGCCTCCGCATGTGTGCCAGCTCACGGCTGAGATCGCTGGAGCCACTCTGAGTGGACAGGTGTTCTTGTCTCCGATTCATGACTCCAGCGATTTCAGCCAGGGCTAGTTGGAGACCATGGAGCGGCCTGTGGGTGTCCGTTAGGGACTGGAGGTGGTCCCTGATGGGACTTAGACACCCATGGATGGCGTCAAGTTTGGTAACCATGAGGTCGAACCCCACCCGCACCTGTTCAGCCATCTCCCTCAGGCCCTCCAACACACAGCGTTGGAAGGCCATGTGTTGTTCGGGGGGGTCTTGGGAGACAGCCGGGGTTGTGGGTGCCCCCTGCTGGGTGGTTTGTGGAGTGGGTGGGGTCTCCTCGATGCAGCTGGGCTGCCCTGGTCCTGGAGGTGATTGGCGGATGAGTTCAATGATGTCTTGGAGGGCTTGGGTGTCGATGCTGGTGGTGTCCTCCTCGTCATCAGTGAAGAGTGGCTGGGACTGCTCTGCAGGAGGTGTTGACGGTGCCCATGCAATGTGAAGGGGAGATGCTGTATTACAATGTGTCCACATGTATGTAGCCGCATGGTACATGTTCACATTCAGACAGCATGGCAATGTACATTGTGTCAGTCTGTGGATCAGGGCCATGATCCAGGGTCATTGTGGGTGTGCACTGTGCTCTGCTTGATTTTGCATGTGTGCCATTGTGGCCATCTCCCCCGTCCCCCCAGTACCTGGTGGTTACTCACCCTGTTGCTGTTGTGTTGTGTCGTGTCGAGCAGTGTCCGCTCCCCCAACTCCTGCCACACTCTCCACACTGATGACTGTTGACACCAGCTCCTCCATGTCATCCAGCTCCAGTTGTGGCGCTGGGCTCCCACCTCCAGTCTGCATTGCTGCCTTCTGGTTGCCTGCGAGTTTCTCCTTGGTTTTGCGCTTGATGTCAATCCTTCGCCTCTTGACCTCGTCCATTGACCTCTTGTGCTCTCTGACGGCATTCACCTTGTCCACGATGGACCGCCATATTCCATTTTTGGTGCCCAATGACACGTTGGAGGTGACGAATAGTTCTTGATGGTGTTCCATCACCTCCGTGACCAGGATCCTATTCTCCTGCGGACTGAACTTCGTCTTCCTCTTCTTCTTGTCCTTGCCCTTCCCTGTCCCCGAGGTCCCAGGCTGGTCGTCCGGGGTGCTTGTGGGGTTCCACTCGTCCTCTGCGCCTGCTCCGGCTGCCTCCATGGTGTTTCGATGTTGGTTATTTTGTGTTTGTGTGTTTTTTCTACTTTTGTAGTGATTTTCCCGCCTGCCGTGTGTGTATTGCAGGCCTGGCGCTGCTTATCGCTGATTTCCTCATCGCGGTTTGGCCCATCGCATGTTTTTTTGTGTTGGGGTTTGGGTTTTTAGCACCATCGCGGTTGTTGTATCGCGGACATTGTCCGCGTTTTCGGGAGACTATCGCATGGTACCGCCGTGTTGTGAATTCCACGTTAACACAGGGTTATTTTCCCGCGATAGACTTCGATGTGTAAAGTTGCGTTAACATTTTTTGGAGATGTTTAGCGCACGTTCTTGTGAATATCCCCCTATGTCGCATGATTTTGTTCATGGAGTAATGATGTAACTGGATTTTGGTACCATACTGAACTGTAAATTCTGGTCTACAATCATGGTCGGCTATTCTGAGCAATTGATTGTTACTGTTCGCATTATTGCAATGGTTTTAATTAATCACGCAAATAAAGATATACTTATTACATTGGTAAATTGGGATTCTACACAAACATGGCTATTGACATCAGAATTGATGGCTACATTTTGTAATCAAAACATATCCAAATTGTGTTTAGCATCAGCAATACTGATTCATTCATGTTAAAAGTGACAGATTGGCATGATGTCTTACTCCTACACAAATGTGTGTGTAAGCCAGTCTGTTTTTGTACAAATAATTGTGATAGGCATACAATTTTTGCTGAAACACAGACAGGAATATGAACGCCAGGGGTCTCTAATCTTCTCAATAGTAAGAGCTACTTATGTTCAATGGAAATTATCCTGAGCTACTAATTTCATTAGTGTTGTAACCATCAGACAAGATTATAGTAGTGGCCACCCTATGCAAGATTACCAGCTGCAGCACATTACACCACAGTGCAGGAGTGCCAGAAGCAATGTAAAAAAAGATTTGTTTAATTTGTAATGCCTTTACAACGTTAATACATAACAACAACGGCTGCAATTCCCCTGGCACCTAGGTAATAATACCAAGGTAATAATATTAGTAATAAGCCTCCCAATGCAGGATCATTTATCATTCAAATTGTGGTTTCTGAAAATACACACTTTTCAATGTTGGTATACATATATTAATTCAACCAAGCAAAAGCCTCTAACAATTAGGCCAGGCTGCACACAGGAGAGCTACTCATACATAGATGGGGAGCTTACAGTAGCTCACGAGCAACGCGTTGGAGAAGGCTGGTGTACACATTGATAACAGAGTAACACATACCCAAAACTATTTCTCAATGTCCTTGTCATGTCCAGAAGAAAAATCAATGATGGAGAAAAATGGGAAACTTGGAGGGATTTTTGCAGATGGGATGTTCCATTACATATATGTAGGAGTATCCCATCAAGAAAACTCAAAATCAGGCTCAACTCATGACTCATTAGGCAAATGTTGAAATGCATCAAGGTGTAATATGTTGCATATTTTGATTTACATTTGAATCTTTGAAGTGATTATCATATATGAATCATTCTATGGAAAAATTACTGTGATGTTCTACAACTTTTTGACTACAGTGAAAGGCAGCATATTTAGTGAAACAATTTCACAAAGATACAACAAACTTCAAATAACTAGAGGAATTTAGGAGTGAAATGTGAAAATGGTTTTGCTCTGTACTGTAGTGTATTACAAATGTTTCAAGGGCTATGTGTTTACTTATGCTGTAAAAGTAATTTGTCAATCAACCAAATATTTGTTTCTACTGTCTTCAACAACATATGTATCTACATAGTATGTGCAGGGCCGGCTTTAGCACTGGCGGCGCCCAGTGCGACAATGTTTTTTGGCGCCCCCCAATGACCACCTCTGCCATGGATTCCCTCCCTACCACCCTTTAACAGTCTCCATAACTACTCTCTCTCAGATGCATTTAATTAATTTTATAGCGTCACTATAAAAGTGAAGGGTGTCAGAGCACTTTACAAAAACATAACACGCACATTACACAGAGACTATCAATCATAGGTGTGTCAATCAGTGTATAGGAAATGTTACATAAGACAGAGGACAAGGGGTGGGTTCACATATTATCCATACAGGTAGGCAGTATAGTTGAAGAGTACTTGGTCTGGAGAAGCACAAACTATGATTTTAAAATGTATTACAATGGATTGGGCTCTCTTTAATAACGAACTGATTTGTACCCAAATGAACCCTTTTTGCAACATTAGAATGATGAAAGTCTGGGGGAAAAATCCATATGCTCTAATCTATACCTTGAAGTCTGCATGCAGTTCTTTGATGATAGTTACGAGCTCACTGTAAACTGCAACTAACAAAAGGAAGTCTCTGACAAAAGCAGTAACCCACTGACCTGTTTACATTACATTCACTTTGTGATCTGCATGGTACATGTTCTTTGCAGCAGGCATATTAACCCTCTGCGCTACCTTACCATGAATCAAAACATTCCAGAGTCAAAACTTCTACTAGACAAAACTCCGATCTCGCCTGGAAGAACATTAATCACCGGAGTTTTCTTGACATATTAATTGTTGCCTGAAAATTGCTGGAGGCCAGGAACGTGGCAGCAGGTGCTTTTAAGCACAATATAATCTAAGAAACAGGCGTCCCCATGCGAAGTCAGCACCCAGTGCGGTGGCACTGGTCGCACCGCCCTAGAGCCGGCCCTGAGTATGTGATACATTGCTAGGCTACTTCAGTCCAAATTTAATTTATAATTTTTGACAATTTACATATACTTTAGTGACTTGTAGTAAGTTTTACCATTGTGAAATGCCCAAACAAAGGTAACCTGCTTTCAGGGTATGCTAATATTGTTGCAACATTGCATTATTTGTTGATATACATTTATTCATATTTTACTTATTGAGAATGAAAAGTATGCAGATTTTAGGGCCTTGTGAACACACTGTACAAAGGTACTTTTTGATGACAGTTCACTATTCCAAACTACAAAGGCCAACCATTCAGAGGTGTGAAACAGTTCCTGGACAGACATAATAATGGATAGGAGACAAGATCATACATGATATAGGAGCTATCATGGGGGATGACTTAGCTTTGACCAAATGTTTTCTGATCATGTTTCGTACATGCATGAGCTTATGATAATATAGAAACAACATTTGAGAGCCTTGAAGCAGGTGAAATCTGAAAACTTGGAAACTGTTTTGTGATCAAAGGTCATGATCAGTTCAATTTACAAAGATTCAACAAAACTATTGTATAGGTCATTTCAGCATCATCCAGAGCAAGTGAAGGAGAAGGTGCCAACATAGGTGGTGAAGCAGCTGGCCACTGTGATTTGAGTGCGGACACCACCGTCACCGAGGGGCCCAGTGGCACAGAGGGTAAGTGGAGTGCAAAGGAGGTGGCCAGTTCCCCAACATTTTCTTCGGAGGCCTCCTCCAGTGAGCACTCCCTAGTGGTGGTGGACCCGATAGGAAGTCTACCAACTGCATCCTTGTCTGCCACCCAGAGTACCATATCCACCCTCCCTCTTGTCCCCCACCCCAGTTAGCCACACCCACCCCCCTAAAAGGGGTGGCATCTCTTTTACTCCAGGCACCTCACCCCCTGCTCTGTCCCCCCAGATGCGCTGACTGAGGAGGCTATTGACCTCCTCAGGAACAACTCTGTAGGCCAGACTGCGCTACTGAATGCTATCCAGGGGTTTGGCTGCCAATTGCAACAAACAGTAGTCAACCTGGAAGACATTCACAGAGCTATGTCTGGCCTACAGAGGTCTTTTCAAGGTCTAGCCTCCTCACTGACCGTAGCCTCCCAACCATTCCTACCTTGTACCCCACCTCCAATCCCTTCCCTTCCAAATTTCCTATTCCCAGACCTGTCCCAAGCACACTCACACCTTTGCATGCACCCACTTACACAGACACAAGCAGTACACCCACATAGAAACACAAACACCACAAAATACACAGGTGCACATCCAAACAGACACCACCACCAGAATAACCACAGACACTACAGCCACCACACACACACACACATGCACCACCCCCACAACCAGCACACCCACAGACACCACAGCCACCGACACACCCATATGCACCACAACCACACCCAGCACATCCACAGATACCACAGACCCCATAACACCCACATGCACCATATCCAGCACCTCCACAGACACTGCAGCCACCACCACAACCACATGCACCACACCCAGCACCTTCACAGCACACCCATCCACACACACACACATCAGAATTCACAGACATGAAATTCAAACACCCACACTAATCCAAACAACAGACACCTATAACGCAAGACACACCCAATCATGCACTGCACACACCAGACCCACAGGCACCTGTACCCTCAACATACACATGCGCATCAGAGACTGCCACTCCCTCTACCTCACAAACCCAACTCCCTCCCGAACACACTACCCATTTTCCCACTGAAGATGTCCTTTTTACCCTTGCCCTAACCACTGCCAAACCCCAACCTACCCCTAACATACGCCAATCTACCCCTTCCACTCCCCTACCCACCCCTTCCACATCCAAACCCACCCTTACCAAATACCAATCTACCCCTTCCACACCGCAACTCACCCCTTCCACATCTCAACCCACCCCTGCCAAACGCAATAGCACCCCTCCCAAAACCACCCCCCAACCCAATCCCCACCATGTAAGATATTGGAGGTGCCTGGTCTGCCCACTAGATGCCCCTTCCTGAGGCGGTTCCCCTTAGCAGTGTATTTGGAGGCAAGCTTTGTGCCACTGCACAACAGTGCAGATGTTTAACTTTATGGACTGCCATTTTGCTTAATTTTTCTTTAGAGCGCCTTATCTCAATTTCTGTAATAAATCCATACTTTTGATTTCACTAAATTAGTCTTGGCATTATTTTTTCTTAGCAATTTTTTGATTCCCAGCAATGTTTCTGACTAAAATGTGAAGTACTTATTTTCCTTTACCATGATGGTAGGTAATACAACTGATGTTTTTCAATGTCTACTTTAATAGGTGCATATACTGGTTAACATTGAATGTGATGGTCATTTGAATTTAGGTGCAGGCATTCATCATAGTAATGGGCACTTACACCAACTAATTGATGTTACGAATTTTATTTGGATGTGTTAGTACAGGCGTGTTTGTTTCAACTTGATTACTGATCGGTATGAAATATTTTGTGACTATTGAAACTGGATACAGTACAGGACTTGACAAGGGGAAATGTTACATGGATGTATATGTTGAATACTTCTAATTTGTGACTGACATTGATTTTACAGTTAATTTCTAAGGTAAATGTTACACCTTGTCTAGTGCAATATCTACATCATGTTACATTGCACTTATCCCTATGATGTCAGTTGCATATGTTTTTAATTTTGGAATTTGAGGAATTCCTTTAAACACACGTGTATGGCGACTTTTTGATTTTTAATTGGATATCCTTTTAGTGCTTGTCCTTTTTTTTAAGGCAGCTTGCATCAGATTTATACATACAATATAATCATACAGGTGTGTCTCTTTAAATTTCTTAAACATCAACATTACAGACATATGCATTGCTCATTGATGTGCTATTACTTGTAAGAGAGATTTATGAATGCATGTGTTCTGTGCATATGTTAACAGACAAGTCAATAGGTGACAGATTAAAGTGGAGCTTACCATCGATTTCGTCCACAACAGTGTTGGTTGTGTTCGTCATCAAACAGCAGAGGCATGACTTCGAAGATCAGATCCATGGTGGGACAGAAAGTGTGTAAATGAGAAAAGATGAGTGTTTGCCTTATATCCCTTCCATTCCCCTAACTCAGATGTGGAGGTTTTACTGCCACAGTCACATCGGCAGGAAGGCACATCGTGATTGGCCTGGCAGGGAAACTGGCTGGCCTCCCTCTGATAGCCACATTTGCCTATCCCGCCATCAATGCAGTTGAGATCTCCTGGTGGTGATGCCGGGACCGCTGCAGTCTTTCGTCTATGGACCCGCTAACATTTAAATAGGGCATGTGGACCTCCAAGCCAGCGGGCGGAAAGACCGCAGAAAAAGCCATGGCGAGACTCGATCCACCAAGATCTAACTCAGGCCCTACATTATTTAAAATAGTTAAACATATAAATCAATATAATTTAAGGTTAAAAAACTCAGGGCCTGATTACGATCTTGGAGGACAGGGCTACTCTGTCACAAATGTGAAGGATATCCCATCCGCCAAATTACAATTCCATTATAGTCTATGGAACTTGTAATACGGCGGATGGCATATTCGTCATGTTTGTGACGGAGTATCTTATCCGCCAATGAATACATAATAAACAAATTATATATTTATATTGATATAGTTTCACACTCTTAAATGTGGCTCCACCCCTGTTTCAGTATGTGGTGACAATTAATTCTACACTTTTCAGCAACTTAACACTCGTAAATGGTAAAAGTACCTAAAGTAGTTAAGTTACTCAAAAGTGTAAGAGTAAACTTACAAATGTAAATTATTAACAAGTGGAAGTTACCTTTGTGAATAACTCCCACAGTGTCAGAGAATACAGTACTAGGCACACAAAATTGGGCAACAGAAAGACAAAAAGGCAACGACCAACACACACATAATTAGAAAAAATGGGTCTGTAAAACCATTAAAATGTTCAAATCTCATGATACAAATCTTTTTGTCATCTCGACACACGATAGGTTCCATTTTCTGAAAATTAATATTTTAGCTTGCATTGAGATACAACACATCCACAGTGGACATGCTTTTTCTGAACAGACAAACCAAGTGGTGTTCTTGTCCACAGCAGTTGTTTTTCAGGAACTCCATCTGCGAATGCTGTGTGTTGTCTATTTTTCTTGAGCAATCTTTTCTGAAATCCTGCTGGCAACTATGGAAATAATGTCACAGTGTAAGTGTTAATGAGAAAACATACGAGCACAGTACAACTACAGTACAGACACATGAGGTCTATGCAAAACAGCACTCATAAATCAGCTTATGAGTAGGGGACTACTCCTTAATCTTGGATTGTAATAATTAGCAAATGCAGAGATGTGAATGCCTGTATTATGAAGGCAGGAGTCAATGACTCGTCATTTAAATAACTAATTAGCAAAGTTGTGATATTTCCACTTCAGTGATTCCTATTTATGTTCATGTTTACTTATTTAAATAGCTTTCACCACATAATTTAGCTGGCTTGATGCGCTATAGCAGGAAATGCATCTGATTTACATCTATTCAAAGAAGATTCTCATTCGTGGGAAATCATGTTAAGCAGGTTCTTTGCAACATCATTGCGAGTTAAAAACAAATTATGTAGAAGTTCAACAGAGTAATCTTTAAAAAGTAGCATAGACAGTTATGGTCTTCAGTGTGATTCAGTTTAAAAACAAAAGAACATTAACGCAGGATACCTAGAAGAAACGGTTGGAGAAACAAGGGCAGGAAACACTGGTTTCTCACCCTTACTTTCAGGTACCGTAAGTTAAAGTCCCCCAGAATAGGCAATAACCACATGTACCCAGAATTACTGGGTCAAGCACCTCAGGTTTTCCCATATTGAAGGGACTTTAAGGCTACGGTTACCATGTGCTCAGAGCAGGTAGTAAATGTGGGCAGGGGACACAACCAGTTGTTGTGTGAGGGTTGTGGAATGGGGAAGCTGGGGAAGCAGGGTAGGCTACTGGACTGCTGGGAAGACAATTTAATGCTCCCCGTGCTGTTGGGCAGAGTGGGGTGGGGCCTGGACAGCAGTTGTGTCCTCTTTCTACCCCTTGTTCACTGTAAATTTTCCGCACCTGTTAAAATCAGGCCTTATATCTCCACATCCAATAATTTCAGAAGCAGGAACACCTAGCCCACAGAATCACCCTGTGACTCACAATGAGAGCCTCCAAGGGGCTGCACTTGCATGCAAGGCATGGGTCCAAAAGATATTTTCAAAGAAGGAGAGACCGTGAGTGAGTTAAAGAGCTCAGTTTTACATGAAATCCCATAGGGTGGATGGCATTGCAAACTTTGAATTCGTAGCTATTTCAAAAGGCAAGGTGTAATTGAGAATAAGTGACATCTTCTCTGTTTGTGCATCTGATCCTGGCTGCACTTGGAAGGGAGTAATCATTTGAGAGTAGGCAGTGATGAGAGTGATAATGTTGGAACTTGTCCTCCTGAACGATCAATGCAGGGTTGTCTAGAGCACCTAAGACTCTAAGGGCCAGATGTACCACCCTAAATTGCATGCGCAAACGGGTTTACGACCCGTTTGTGCATGCAAAATGGCCCAGGGCCATGTACAATTCCTAAATAGCGAGTCGCAATTTATTTGCGACTCGCTATTTAGGAATTGCGACTCGCTATTAGGAAGGGGCGTTCCCTTCCTAATTGCGTCCGCAAAGCAATGTATGAATGTTTTGTGACCGCAATTGCGGTAGCGAAACACTCGCAAATTACCACCCTCTTCAAGAGGGTGGTAATGCAGTCGCAATTTGGAAGGGGTCCCCCGGGGACCCCTTCCACTTTGTGACTGTCTCTAAAAATATTTTTTAAGGGCAGGCAGTGGTCCCAGGGACCACTACCTGCCCTTAAAAAAATGAAACAAATACGTTTTTTTAATTTTTTTAAATGCATCCCATTTTCCTTTAAGGAAAACGGGCTGCATTAAAAAAAAAAAACTGCTTTATTTAAAAGCAGTCCCAGACATGGCAGTCTGCTGAGCCCAGCAGGCCACCATCCCTGGGAGGGCCTGTCATTCCCAATGGGCTCGCAAATTGCGAGAGGCTCATTAATAATCATGAGCCTCGCAATTTGCGACCCCATTGGGAATCGCAAACAGTGTTAAACACACGGTTGTACATTCCAAATAGCGCCTCGCAATTTGCGAGGCGCTATTTTGCTGGTCGTACATCTGGCCCTAATTCACTTAAAATTGGCCCTTCATATGAGTATAAACTGTGGGGCTTAATTACAATCCCCTTGCGCCACCGGTGCGTCACGTTGCGTGATGCACTGGCAGCGTAACCTTCTGCGTGATATTTACAAGCACATGTAAAGCCACCCCGCGCGGCTTTACATGTGCTTGTAAATATCGCCCCTTTTCACACAACCCTTTTAGTGTTAGGGGCGTGAGATGGGTGTTGCTGTCAGTGTTCCCATGCAACACCCATGTCCACTGATGCATTTCTAGATTTACGAGCAAACGTAAACCTGGAAATTCGTCAGGATGCTACGCCATCCCATGGGTGGCATAGCGAGGCGCAACGAGGAGTAATGTTTTCATTTCTCCTCACTTTTTTCCTCTTTCAATGCGTGCTGCATTCTACAGCACGCATTGGAAGAGGAAATCACCTCGATTGTTTTTGGGCAGGAAGGTGCCCCTTCCTGCACAAAAACAATCTCCCCACGACGCAGGCATCCTTGCACCATGGTGCAAGGGTGCCTGCGCCGGCGCATGGCAGCAGTTTGTGCTCCAGCACAGGGAAAAGCACAGAGATGCGACATATTGTTGTAAATATGTCGCATCTCTGTGCTTTGAAACTAACGCAGCGCGGCACTGCAAAATGACTAGCGGCACCGCGCTGCATTAGTTTCTCGGAAATGGGGCCCTCTATGTCAATGAAATTTGATGAAGTATTTCTGATCCTTCCTTTTTAAAGATCTGAGGGCTAGAGATGGTGGTATCCTCACTGCCTCTCTAGGAGACCACCTCCATATCATTATTAAAGTAAACAGTGCTAGCTAAATTAAATAAGTGTGATATCTAGATGGTGCTTCCCCTTTAGGAGCCTACCATCACAAAGACAGCTGCAACTTGAAAAATAAGGCGCCAATTTTTTGATGTGCATTAATGTCTGTGAATCCCTAATTAATGATGACGTAATCAGAACTGAGCACTTTATATCTAGGAAACAAGGTGATATGATCTGTAGAGCTAAGTTAAATTTAAAGCTAATCTCTTAGCCATGAAGACAAGTGCTCCTGAAAAACTGAGCCTCAGGCTTAAAGGTAGCACAATGTGTGCAGGACTAAATCAGCTGTTCAGTGTTTCCATGAATCTCCATCATGCCCTTTAACACTGACTAAATTGTAGTTGTCACTCTAATCTAGGGAGAGGGGCAGAATTTCAAGAGTAAACCAGTAACTTCCAGTCACAAAAGACAACGTGCCAGGAAGTATGCAGCAATTTCCCTACGAGATGAAATTGATAGACACCCAGGATGTTCATATACTTAAGAATGACATACAACCGAATTTGATCAACCCATAACACAGACCTTCAGTGACGGATTTTAAATCTAATAATATGGGAAATTGCTAGATCACAACTAAAATAGAATGGATTGGTTTCCAACAATTCCTATCAATTGTTAAAGTGTTTGTTTAATCTCCACAGGCCTATTTCATTGAGCAATATAGAAAAGGGGCTACAACCCTACTTTGCCCCAGTGACAAAAAAGCGCTGAGGCCCTCATTTTTGGGGTGGTTTATCAGACTGGGTCTTATTACCACAAAAAGGAAATAGTCATCTCTTGCCCATCAAATGTCTACACATATGAGCTCTAAGATATGGAAACAATAGTTATTCAGATATTTGTCTATACGGTGCATGGAATAAACAATTATCAAGGAGGTCTGGGGCCATCTCTAATTCCCACTCTGATCGCTATTGTTTATTGAAAAATCCATACGTACCTAAGGATAGGCCAATTTCGATATTGACTTGGGAATTAAACCTACTCCAAGTCAATCTTGTAAACAATTAACAAAAACTAAATTAAGCAATAGTTCACTCCTATCTCACACTTTATATTTTCATTCTTTTCAACAAATGCCTCTCATAGGTAAAGTAAAACACAAAGTAGAATGCATGCAAAAATCTCAGCTAAGGGCAATTGCTCGAGACTGCAACTATGTGCATATTTTTGCCCACAATGCCATGTGCAAGTCAGAGTTGGTCCTGTTCCAAGTGGAATAGTCTAGCCAGAACTGCCACAGGGATCTGCCTCTTTAAACAGAAACCAAACAAATCTAGATCGGTTTCGGCCTTGTTGGGCCTCATCAGTGAGTTCCAGCTTAAGTACTTAACAGCGAGCACAGGACTGGGCACTTCAGTTCGCTTTGGGAAATACTTGTAAGTAATTTGTTGGAGGAGCCTGTGCTAGGACTCAGCTTATGGCACGTTCAGAGTTTACAAATTTTCATCACAAGCATTATTGGCAATCATATATGAGATAAACCTCTGCCTCTACTGTATAATATTAGGCTATTGCAAGTCACCAAGGAGCTCCGTTACTAGAGACCTGAAGCTAAATTGTGGAGTTCCTTTTGGTCACAGAACTCCAAAGTGGCCAGCATTATACTAATGTAAAGAACGGGGCATTTTATCCCTTATAATAGGTGGGCTTTGCTTCTCTTGCTCCCGAAGCTCCTGAGTGGCTCAGGTCATGTTTGACAACTCCAGCCAGGCCTGGTTTTTAGCCATCTGCACTGTGTATGCTGGGATGGCTGAGCCCATACTCTCAGTGTTGAAAGCAAAATTGCATGTCCCACAATGCAACATGCTATAGGCTACAAGAATAGTCTGAAATTTAGCTTTTCTCTGATGTTCGAATTGTGCTTCATGAGTGGAGCAATGACTGTGCTATTAAAGCCCAATCTGAAGAGCACCTGTGAAAGAAGCTATTATCTATTTTCCTTGATGGACAGGTGCCCCTCTGCTGCTTTCTGAGGGCTGCCTAAGACAGCCTGCATTCTAAAGGTATTGGGGATCCTGGAGCAGGGATCCCCAAGCACCACCTCTGGGTGAATGAAAAAGAAATATCTTGTTTTGCAAATTGAAGCCAGTCCACAAACCCAGTGGTCAGGATGTCACACATAAAACTTCACAACTGCTGAGTGAAGGTCCTTGCATTTTGGGGACATCCCTAGTCGCCTGTAACAACTTATTACCAGTGATTGAATTTTTCATGTTCTTATTGCAGGTGCGTTCTGATGTCAGAAAGCGCCTTAAAAAGAAAATAAACACCAGGAATGTGTATTAATATTATTCTCTCCCAATATTAAATTCACAATTTGGACATGTATTCTTGATTGATCTAAGTGGTCGTGCATAACACAGCATGCATGAGCCGGCGATTGCAGAAGGGCCCACCGGCACTCATTTTTGGGGACCAGCATTTATTTTTCTGATCAGACTTTGATCCAGAGAAAGAGAGAGAAAAACATACAAGGGTAGAAGAAGGAAGAAGACAAAGAAGGAAATATGGTATAAAGGGAGTAGGCTAATTCTATTTGGAATTACTCTAGATAGCCAGTCTCTCTGGGGCCCACGCTGAAGCCCAAACAGTAGTTAAGAACTATGGCCTTCTTAAAACTATAAGGCAGGCACTTATTACTAGTTGGCTTGATTATAGTAATGCTTTTTACGTAAGTATGGCTGACGTAGGTATGGCCGACTATCTTTTTACAAAGCTGCAAAGCATTCAAAACATGGCATCGGGTATGATTTACAACCTACCAGCTAGAAACTCTGTGTCTGTTAGTCTAACTTCTTTCCACTGGCTACCCATGCGGAAGAGAGCTATCTTCAAAATGCTCTGCCACTTGCATTGGGCAATTTATCTTATTGGTCCTCTGGCTCTTAGGTGCAGAGTTTGTTTTTACAAGCCCTCTAGACCACTCAGGTCAGCCAATCACTCCATCAGTTCCAGAGACCCATTAACAGGGCTCGCATGGGAGGGCGCTCTTTTACTTATCTTGCTGTTACCTACTGGAATTGTTTTCTTCTCAAACTGCGTCTAACAACTGAATTAACTGCATTTGGAAATGACTAAAAACTTGGTTGTTCTCTACATAGAAGCTGCTTTCTCTTTAATGGTTTTTCATCTGCTTCCCTGACTACTCCCCTTTTTCTTCAGCCAGAACTGTGTCTAGCAGTGGGATATCCTTTCAGGGATGATTGTGAGCTATATAAATATAATCAATAAATAAAGCAGGGACCTGCAAAAGTGAGCTAAAAGGGAGGAGAGACTCTGGTGGTGGATTAAAGAGTCTGGTGATGAATTAAAATGGTAGAATCAAGTCTGCACATGCATGATATTCAGCCCACTGACATTCAATTGCATTGGCCATGGGCTTCTCAGCAAAACACTGGCCCAGCACTTATTCTTTTACAAGCTAAGCATTGAATGTAGGTGAATATCATAACTGATTTAAGTTGTGGGTCCTTCTCAGTATATAGATTAAACATATAGAAATCAACTGCTCAATTGCACATCGATAAATCAGTACAATAAGATGTTAGATACCTACTAACCCATATATCTGGAAATTTATGAGATTTATTTGAAGGCACTGAAATAATGTTTCCAAAGAAGTTGATAAGCCAATGAAAAGTAGGGGCAAATTTGGAGGTGAGGATAAAGATTATTAGGATGGAATTCTTTTCAAAATTTTCTTTCATGGGTCAGAGTCTAAACATAGATTTACAACTTGTTTCTTCATGAACTAAAACCAAGCTTGAGTCTGTTTTAACCCGGTGCAAGCGACCAAGCATTATGTATCATTTATTCCTCTAAATATGATTTTAGAATGTAAGTCTCTATTTCATCCTCATCAGTACGTAATGATCAGGTCTAAAGTAATGAAAACAGATGTGGACTTTTTTTTATTAATTAACTCTCATTTGAGTTAGTATTAAAAACATTTTAAAAAGATTATGGCTGAAAGGACCAATTTTTTAAGTTTATTAAGGCAGCAATGCTGAATCAATCATTTAATTGGACTGGAATTAGATAACACATTGACGATAATGAACTATTATGGGAAAGTGGGTCATTAATAGGTGGGGGTATTCACCCTCAACTAATACACAATTACTAGTAGGTCCACTCAAGTCTCAGTAAATTAATCCTTGCTCAATTCCTGGTAGTTTATGAAACGAGCAATCAGGCTTAACTTAGGAGACAGGTATGTGCAAAGCATTTAATTCCACCAAAACAGTAAATAAGTAAAAGGCACAACACAATAAAAACCCAACACCAATTTATAAAAATGGAGACTATTTTTAGCTTTAAAATGACACCAAATGGCAAAACTCCAAAGTAGGGAACCCGAGGTATGATTTTTTAAAGATTGAATAAAAACATTGGGCATTATAGTGCCAAAAAGCATAAAGCACCACTCGTGGCTATCTGATCGCGCTGGACAGGGACAAATCCAAAGTTTTAGGCCAACTGCGATGGAGCGTGGGCTCGATAGGTTGAGGGCTACATCCCGGTCAAAAGTTTATCTTCAGACTTAGGGCATGACTACAATGCCAGTCGAACTGCCACGGTCTCGTCGGAAGCGGTCTGTTCGACCGCTGAGTTACGATGCATGTATCCTGTACTCCGATCGAATGCTGAAAGACCGCCGACTCCGACAGCTTTTCTCCGACCACTGAGAAGGTGGTCGGAGAAAAACAACATCCATAGGCAGTACAGGGATCTCCGACCAACATCCAGATTACTCTGTGGGTTTCTGACAACCTGACCGTGGCAGTCCAACTGAAAACGATGGATTTGGGGTGCATACTCACCCAAATCAGCTTGTCTCCAGCAGTCTCCACCATGGATCCCTTCCTCCAGGTTCCCCTATACCTTAGCAGCTGCACTCCGATGACTACGATCCCGTGGGTGCCAGAATCCAGGTAAGTCCTTATGCGGTTTGCATCCCCATTGACTGGACTGTGCACATTCCGCCACACTTCAGCAATGGGGTACATGGTGCATAAGGCATTTCCCCACATAAGTCATGCATGTGTGTACAATTCACGTTTTCTGTGATTTTGTATGCATTTGCAGAGACATATTTGGGTTTATGTGCTCCGCCGTAGATGAAACCGCCACGGTAGCAGAGGTTGCATCTTAATGCTGTGAATGGAAACTTCCCGCCTCTGCGATTGGATATGGCCCGCGAAGACGGCGGTCAGACAGTTGTCCGACCGGCATCGTAATCAGGCCATTAGTCTTTTTATCTGGTGCTTTTCTCTTGACGACAAGACCTTGGGGTCCTCGTATCCAGAGTTAGAGTTGACAATGGCATCCGGCTACAGCACGATGCCTCAGTGAGCCTCTGGAAGTCTTTGCTCTAAACATCGACAGCGAGGAGCTCCAGAGCTTTCAGTGGGACAATCCAGTGCAGTCAGGCCGATTTGTGAGTCGACGGCGAAGGCTTGACTCTCGACTTCGAGTCAGTCTCCTCCTGGAACTTTTCTTCAAAACTTTGTAGAAAAATTCTAAACTTTGAGTTCTTTCAGTTCCTTGGTTCCTTTGGGAAAAATACGGGTCTAGTAGCACCAGCCAAGGGTTCAGAGACTCTGGATTGCCTCTTGGGGGGGCTAGGACTCAATTTCCCACAATGCACCTGCATAGTCGAGGAAAAGCCCAGTTGCAACTGGTCAGCCTGGTCTATACTCTCTTTGGCTTAGCAGGTGACTTCGTCAGAGTTCTGTTGTACCTGTTGCTGATCAGGGAGTCCAATCCTTTTCCTTTGAGTCAGGAACAGTCTTTCTTTGTGGAGCCTTGTGAGTGCAGCAGGTGCAATCCTTCTGAGTGCAAGCCATTTGTGGCGCAGTCCAAGGGTCGAGCAGAGCAGTCCTTCTTCTTCTGATGTTCCAAGCAGTGATCTGAGGCCGTCCTGCAGCTCTCCAATATTTATCTTCCATTCTGGGCTGGCAGGACTGGGGACTCCCTAACCATTAGTGTTAAAGCTACCACTCCCTGCTATGACCACTTCCTGTGAAGTGTGGCATATTTTTGTGGCACAGAATGCACTGTCATACAAAATAGAGAAATTCTCTCCTTGGTGTGTGTGAGAAGTTGGTCTGGTTTATGCTGTCCACTAATTAAAGTGGGCACCTTGCACCAGTCCAAACAAACTTATTGATGATTAGGTTAAAGACAACCTTTATAGAAAGCTATCCTAGTGGTAGCTGTGGAGAGCAACCTTCAGGCTAAGTCTTGAAGGAATGTAAAGCAGCTTGTTTTACCAGTATCTAACCTCTTGAATGACCAAATGAAAGGAGAACCACACAAGGTATATATAAAATATATGTATTTATTACTAAACACTCTCTACTAACCTCTTTATGAGATTAGAGAACAAGGCACACAATATTACAGTACTAGAACGACAGTAAATAGCACAATACACAGTGGGCTCCAGGGGGAGACCAAACCATATATTAAGAAAGTGGTATAACAACCACGACTTGACTAGACACAGTGCCTAGAGTACGTAGAATCGCTGGGGCCCCAAGGAACCACCCAAGGTAGTGACACAGGGGACCAACGGAGGACGGGTGCAGTGTGGGAACACAGACGCGAGCTCCGTACAAGTCTATGAGAAAGTCGTGGTTGGAAATTTAGAGTTTAAGGACACTTCGGAGAGGACTTCAAGCAAACCCAGTTAAACTTAGAAGGTTCTAAGGCCAGCACCATTGTGAGTACCGAGGTACCCGTGTTACCTAGCCCAGGGAAGCCGGGTGCATAGGGGTCAAGTGGTGTCGGAAACCCTTGTTGTTTTCAATGGCGTGATGCGAAGAAGTGCTGCTGCCGTGGAGAAGAAAAGTGTCCAGTGTGACCCAAGCCTGGATCAGAGATGAGGAGAACCTGAAAGCAGAGGGGACAAAGTCTGGGTCACTTCACGTGACCAGGAGCGGAGCAATCCAATGCCCACCGATGTCGGGTGCTTCAGGTGCAAAGAGGTGAAGCTTGACTCTGCAGCCACGGGGACCAGGAGACGTCGACGACAAGCAGGATCCACAGGCGAGCTGTCCCACAAAGGATGTCGAGTGCTGAGGGGTCAGTTTCCAGATTGAAGACCAACAAGCCTTGGCAACTGCAACCCACGCGGTCAGAGTACTGATGCTTCTGTGAGGACCAGCAAGGTCCTGGGGACTCCCCAAGTGATGGAGAGTCAGGGCACGTCTGGAGCAACCAGGAAAGCCCACTGAAAGTTAAAGTTGCCTTCTCAGGGTCCCACAGGTCAACAGACCAGGGATCGTGAAGGGACCTCAAGAGGAATCACACAATACCAGCCCACGGAACACTCGTGGAGTGTAGGCCAGTAATCTTCGGTGGAAACACTGCTCAGGGCTTGGGCTACAAGTAGCCCAAAGCACAGTCTCAGGTATTGCCTACAAGCATATTCTGCTTCAAATGTGCACGGTGTCCAGGGGTTCGGGTTGCACAGTCCCCACGAGGGCTGCGGGTCTCAGCTTTGCTGAGAGCACTGGTCGTCTTGGGGAAGCTTGGGCACCCACCTCCTGTGTTGCAAAATCTTCGGAGTCCGTCGGGAGCTGCGTAGATGCAAACCGGTCAGATGCGTTGAGGTGCCTGCCTTGCAGGGGAGTAACTCCTTTACTCCAAGGGAGATTCTTCAGTCATCCAGCAAAGCGTAGATCATCAAAGGTTACTTGGTTTCTGTAGCAGAGTTTAGTCCAGGTAATATCTAAAGTCCTGTAGTCAGGGTGCCTACTTTATACCCAAGGAAGGGGTGGGACAAACTCTGGGGACCCACCTATGGGAGGGTCAGGACAGAGGGGTGGCTACACCCATGTCCTTTGTCCAGTTTCGCGCCAGAGCAGGGGCTGATAGCCCCTGCAACCGGTTTGAGCTGGACTATGCACAGGGACACCAGATGTGCCCCCAGTGCAGACATCAAAGCACTCTGAGAGTGCACCCACCCAGCCCCAATACACTAAAGCCTGTCTGGGAGGTGGTCACACCTCCCTGTGACAGGAAACCTATTGCCCAGCCTCCCCTGCCGGAGTTTCGTCCAGGAGCAGGAGGGCAGACTCATGTCTGTGGCTGGCAGCATCCATTTTGTGATGCCAGGGCTCTGTGAAGCTGGTACCGGGTGTACCGGTGCTGTCATATTTCTCCCTCTAGGAGGGAGGAATCATACCTCCCACACCAGTTACTGGTGTGGAGGTATGATTCCAAGGTGTTTGACACCAAACACGACATAATTCCTTGCAGCCGTTCTAAAGTTAGCATTTACCGCGAGGTTATAATGCACTTAAGAGTATATGGTTGGCTGCATCACAGACAACCCCGGAATAGTGGTTCCGAAGGCTGCAGAGGGGCTCTGCTCATGCATGGGCACCCTCTCACATAAAACCCAGCACCCTGCCTTCAGGATTGATAAGGCCTGCCATAGGGGTGACTGATAGGCTTATATGTGCAGTGATTAGGATAGATATAGTGAACCTATATCTAAGGAAGGGGTGCATGCACCACCTTACACAGGCTGCAGTAGCAGACCTGTTGTGTCATTTTGAATGGCCTCTCAGGGGTGGCAGCCCCTGGGAGGCCTCTGGGGTACCTATGCCCTGGGTACATAGTATACCATAAACTAGGGACTTATAAGGGTACCCCAGAATCCAATCTGGAGTGTACCTAAAGTACATGCACAACCAATTTAGGGAGTAAGCAGATAGACTGGGGTCCTGAATAGCAGGATCCCAGTCAGACTAAGTTGAAAACCAGCAAAACACCAGGGAAAAAGTGGGGGCAACCATGCAGTCAGATTCCACCATCCTACATAACCCCCAAACGAAAGGAGATAAGGCTAACCTTGTCCAGTTAAGCCTTTATTGACTAAGTGGCCATATAAGGAAGATCCTGCACTAGCATGGATACCCCCTGTCTTATGGTCCACTAAGCAGTCCCTACCACTAAGGGTATGGGATGGTCTCCAAAAGTTGGGATCTCTACCTGTGGGGTGTTTTGGCAAAGTAAAAGGCTGGTGGGGTGGCTGAGTAGAGAAGTGAGGCCCTAATAAAGTTGGCCTCAGCTTCCTCAGATCACTGGTCACCATGGAGGCCTTTCTTTCCATGACTGAGTTGTATCTGGCCCTAAGGGTCAACCTCTGGCTGCCTACAGCTGGGGGTTGGGTCCCTCTGGTTGGAACACTGGAGGGACATGGTAGGTTTGGAACCACTTGGTCCCAGGTTTGCCTTGGCGCAACAGAATCCATCTGGGGGAGGTCCCTATCCAATGGTAAGAGGGATCCCTCAGTGGGTTGAGGAATTTTCACCTGGCTAGGGATACTAGACTGGGTGCCCCTAATCTGTGGATGAGGGGGTTTCTCTGGACAATGGGCCCTAAGGGGTCCACTGACCTCCCTGACCTCTGCAGCCCTAGGCTGAGTGAGGTAGGGTAGAGAGGGGACGGATACCTGCTCCAGACTGGGTACCACCTTGGAAGGGACCCCTGCCAGCAGGGGTGTTGCCAGGCCAGGCCTGACCACCTCTGGGGCAATTCCTTCACTAGGGGTAGGATCAGATCCCTGAGGAAGCTGACCCTTACCTATAGTCTGGGGGGTAGAAGACTTTTCTTCCACCCTTCTGCTCTCTGGTGGAGTAGAGTGGGCCATTCTTTCAGGCTCCACTTCTCCAAAATTTCCCTGGGATGGGGCTGAGGCCCTAAGAGCCCCACCAACTTTCTCAGGGAGGCCTAACATTCTTAAATGGGCCTGGTATTCAACTTCAGCCCAGGCTGAAATCTCCAGATCATTGCCCAACAGGCAATCTACAGGCAAGTTTGGGGACACTGCCACTCCCTTTGGGCCAGTGACCCCTCCCCAGCTGAGATTGACTATGGCCATGGGATGATGTGTTTTAATACCATCAATGTTGGTCACCTGGTACTTAAACTCAGGTAAAAGCTGTTGAGGGGGGACTAGTTTCCCTGTCACCATGGTGAAACTAGCCCCTGTGTCTTCGAAGGCCACAGCTTTTTGACCATTGATCAGTGGCTCCTGTCTGTACTTGCCCAAAGAATTAGGACTGACAGTAAAAGTGGCAAATCCCATGCCACCATCACAGACTAAGGAGGCCTGGGAGGAGAACCTTGATAAGCTGGGGTCTACCTCAGTTCCCCATACCAACGCACCTAACTTTTTGGGTGCATTACTACCACCTGGGGGATTACTACTTGTAGTACCAGGAGGAGTGGTAGTATTGCTGGGAGGAACATTTTCCTTATTGCTGGCCTTAGGGCAACTGGGGTCATTTTTCCAGTGGCCAGGCTTCTTACATATATGGCAATAAGGTTTCTTTTCAGGGGAGGAAGGAGTTTGGGACCCACCCCCAGAAGAGGACTGTTGGGGCCCTGTAGTGGATTTATCTTGTGATTTATCCCCACCTTTCTCTTGGTTTTTGGAAGAATCTTTCTTCTGGTCACCACCCTGATTCTTTGGCTTTACTCTGGTTCTGACCCATTTGTCTGCCTTCTTTCCCAATTCTTGGGGAGAGGTCAGATCAGAGTCCACCAGGTACTGGTGTAAAAGCTGGTTTTGACAATTATTATGGATCTGCTCCCTCATAATCAAATTGTACAATCCTAAAAAGTCATGCACCTTGCTGCCATGTATCCAACCTTCCAGAGCCTTAGTAGCACAATCTACAAAGTCAACCCAGTCCTAAGTCTGTGCCTTTTGGGTGTCTCTGAACTTTATCTTGTATTGTTCAGAGGTTAAGCCAAACCCATCAATCAGAGCACTCTTCAGGACTTTGTAATTATCAGCATCCTCTTCTCTTACAGTGAGGAGCTTGTCTCTACCTTTGTCTGCAAAGGAGAGCCACAAGATTGCTGCCCACTGCTCCTGAGGGACCCTCTGTACCTTACAGGCCCTCTCCAGTGCAGTTATCCATTTGTGGATGTCAGCCCCACTCTGGTAGGGAGGGACAATCTTGTTCGGGTTCCTATGGTGATGAGTATCTTCTCTACTCCTAGGGACACTGTTGCTGCCACCATGGGGCTCTAGTCTCAACTTCTGAGAAGCTCTCTGAAGCTCCAGGGATTCCCTATGTAAGGCCAATTGCTCTCTCTTGATCCTGAGCTTAGCTCTCTCAAACTCAAGCAGTTGGCACTTCTTCTCATAAGAAGACTCCCTTTTATGAGAAGCAGAAGTCCTATGAGAAGCAGAGCTCCCTACAGATGTACCAGAATGATTAGATTCCAGAGAAGGAGATCTGGATCTTCTTGGTAAACTGTTAACCCTTCCAGGTGGGGTAAAGAGAGGCCCACTGGGGCCTCCTTCCTCACCTTCAGGAAGGATTGGCTGTTCCAGGTTAGAATCATTTTGATCCTCCTGGCCAGCATCAGAGTCCAGGTCATTGAGGTTTTCACTCCCTGGCTTTTCCTCTTCTGCTGTCCCACCCCCTTTGCCTGCCTCATCAGACCCTGGGGTCTTTCTGAGGTCATCTAAAAGCAAAGTCACCATGAGCTTTTGGGTGTTTGGGTTTTTCCCTGTCTTCAGTTTCCTTGATGCACACATGTTTCTCAATTCTTGGAATGTGAGATGGTGATACTTAGTTGGCAAGGAGTCACTGACTTCAGGCCTTGAAGACATTCTAGTGTGGTGTGGTGTATGCACCTACCTACTCTAGTGGGAACTGAGACTCTCTTGAGTTGGAGAAAGGGTGTGCTAGACCCTTGACTTAACCAACTCTAAGTTCAGTAGAACTTACCTTATTCTAGACTTGATTTATATGTACCTAAGAACCTTTAGTGGTTTTCAGTTAGTCACTCACTGAGATTATCTGGTAAAACAATAGCAAGCTTGAATCCCAACCGCTGCACACCAATGTGAGAAGTTGGCCTGGTATATGCTGTCCACTAATTAAAGTGGGCACCTTGCACCAGTCCAAACGACCCTTATTGATGATTAGGTTAAAGACAACCTTTATAGAAAGCTATCCTAGTGGTAGCTGTGGAGAGCAGCCTTCAGGCTAAGTCTTGAAGGAATTTAAAGCAGCTTGTTTTACCAGTATAAAACCTCTTGAATGACCAAATGAAAGGAGAACCACACAAGGTATATATAAAATATATGTATTTATTACTAAACACTCTCTACCAACCTCTTTATGAGATTAGAGAACAAGGCACACAATATTACAGTACTAGAACGACAGTAAATAGCATAATAAATACACAGTGGGCTCCAGGGGGAGACCAAACCATATATTAAGAAAGTGGTATAACAACCACGACTTGACTAGACACAGTGCCTAGAGCACGTAGAATCGCTGGGGCCCCAAGGAACCACCCAAGGAAGTGAAACAGGGGACCCACGGAGGACGGGTGCAGTGTGGGAACACAGACGCGAGCTCCGTACAACTCTATGGGAAAGTCGCGGTTGGAAATATAGAGTTTAAGGACACTTCGGAGAGGACATCAAGCAAACTCAGTTAAACTTGGAAGGTTCTAAGGCCAGCACCCTTGTGAGTACCGAGGTACCCGTGTTACCTAGCCCAGGGAAGCCGGGTGCCTAGGGGTCAAGTGGTGTCGGAAACCCTCGTCGTTTTCAATGGCGTGATGCGAAGAAGTGCTGCTGCCGTGGAGAAGAAAAGTGTCCGGTGTGACCCAAGCCTGGATCGGAGATGAGTAGAACCTGAAAGAAGAGGGGACAAAGTCTGGGTCACTTCACGTGACCAGGAGCGGAGCAATCGAATGCCCACCGATGTTGGGTGCTTCAGGTGCAAAGAGGTGAAGCTTGACTCTGCAGCCACGGGGACCAGGAGATGTCGACGATGACCAGGATCCACAGGCGAGCTATCCCACAAAGGATGTCAAGTGCTGAGGGGTCAGTTTCCGGATTGGAGACCAACAAGCCTTGGCAACTGCAACCCATGTGGTCAGAATACTGATGCTTCTGTGAGGACCAGCAAGGTCCTGGGGACTCCCCAAGTGATGGAGAGTCAGGACACGTCTGGAGCAACCAGGGAAGCCCACTGAAAGTTAAAGTTGCCTTCTCAGGGACCCACAGGTCAATGGACCAGGGATCGCGAAGGGACCTCGAGAGGAAACACACAATACCAGCCCACGGAACACTTGTGGAGTGTAGGCCAGTAATCATTGGTGGAAACATTGCTCGGGGCTTGGACTACAAGTAGCCCAAAGCACAGCCTCAGGGATTGCCTAAAAGCATATGCTGCTGCAAATGTGCATGGTGTCCACGGGTTCAGGTTGCACGGGCCCCACGAGGGCTACGGGTCTCAGGTTTGCGGAGAGCACTAGTCGGCCTCGGGGAAGCTTGGGCACCCACCTCCTGTGTTGCAAAATCTTTGGAGTCCGTCGGGAGCAGCGTAGATGCAAACCGGTCAGATGCGTTGAGGTGCCTGCCTTGCAGGGGAGTAACTCCTTTACTCCAAGGGAGATTCTTCAGTTGTCCAGCAAAGCGTAGATCATCAAAGGTTACTTGGTTTCTGTAGCAGAGTTTAGTCCAGGTAATATCTTAAGTCCTGTAGTCAGGGTTCCTACTTTATACCCAAGGAAGGGGTGGGACAAACTCTGGGGACCCACCTATGGGAGGGTCGGGACAGAGGGGTGGCACACCCATGTCCTTTGTCCAGTTTCATGCCAGAGCAGGGGCTGATAGCCCCTGCAACCGGTTTGAGCTGGACTCTGCACAGGGACACCAAATGTGCCCCCAGTGCAGACATCAAAGCACTCTGAGAGTGCACCCACCCAGCCCCAATACACTAAAGCCTGTCTGGGAGGTGGTCACACCTCCCTGTGACAGGAAACCTATTGCCCAGCCTCCCCTGCCGGAGTTTCATCCAGCAGCAGGAGGGCAGACTCGTGTCTGTGGCTGGCAGCATCCATTTTGTGATGCCAGGGCTCTGTGAAACTGGTACCGGGTGTACCGGTGCTGTCATATTTCTCCCTCTAGGAGGGAGGAATCATACCTCCCACACCAGTTACTGGTGTGGAGGTATGATTCCAAGGTGTTTGACACCAAACACGACATAATTCCCTGCAGCCATTTTAAAGTTAGCATTTACCGCGAGGTTATAATGCACTTAAGAGTATATGGTTGACTGCATCACAGACAACCCCAGAATAGTGGTTCCGAAGGCTGCAGAGGGGCTCTGCTCATGCATGGGCACCCTCTCACATGAAACCCAGCACCCTGCCTTCAGGATTGATAAGGCCTGCCATAGAAGTGACTGATAGGCTTATATGTGCAGTGATTAGGATAGATATAGTGAACCTATATCTAAGGAAGGGGTGCATGCACCACCTTACACAGGCTGCAGTAGCAGACCTGTTGTGTCATTTTGAATGGCCTCTCAGGGGTGGCATAATACATGCTGCAGCCCCTGGGAGGCCTCTGGGGTACCTATGCCCTGGGTACATAGTATACCATATACTAGGGACTTATAAGGGTACCCCAGAATCCAATCTGGAGTGTACCTAAAGTACATGCACAACCAATTTAGGGAGTAAGCAGATAGACTGGGGTCCTGAATAGCAGGATCCCAGTCAGACTAAGTCGAAAACCAGCAAAACACCAGGAAAAAAGTGGGGGCAACCATGCAGTCAGATTCCACCTTCCTACAGTGTGTGTGTCCGTGTAACCCAACACAGAGGTGTGGCTAACATCTGACTACGTTCCCCTTCTAGCCCCTCTCCTATTCGAATTAGGGGGGCTCCAATCCCACTGGGGATCAAGGAAGTGGTGGCTGGCTTGGGTCCTACGACATCTGTTCTCCTGCCTTTGAAGTCCAGCTTATCTCCCCACCCCCCTTCCTCTCCCTGGCTTCTCCAGGAAGCAAATCTCCTCCCACCAAATGGCTGTATTGTTGCAGCCCCAGGCCGCTTTACACCTACTCATGTAGCAGCTTGGCTCAGGCTGTAAAAGGATGGCCAATTAGAAAAGTCTGCTACAGGGCTACTTATGGTAACTTCAAGACAGTAAGTTCTAAACCTACTTCTCTGTAACAGTTAGAATAAATCCGACCTTTGGCAAGTTCATGGATTTATTGTAACCATTGTTTTGATACTTTGAACAATCTGTCCAGCTAGCTCCAATCAAAAGTTAGACTTTATTAAGTTTAATAAATACCTTCCCATGCTAGCCTATGGGACTAGCGGCACTACAACAGAAAAAAACGACTTTGGCTGCTTTTCCTTAAAACATATTTTATATTGTCCCTACTTTTAGAACAATGCACCCTACCGTTGGGACACCTAGGGCAGACCTTGGGGGTGACATAAATGTTATAAAAGGGTAGTTTTGGATTTTGGCAGTACTTTCAATTCCAAAGTCGAGTTTGGACACAGTTTTATTTTAAAACCAGCCTGCAAGGCAGACCTGGGTTTAAAATTACACCAGACACCACAGCAGTGCACACTTAAGTGCATTAAGTCCACTGGGGTCTCTAAACCTACATGCCCTACAATATACTATGGACTTACAGGTAGGTTGTCTTTGCCAGTTAGAATTATACCAATTACCAGATACTTGAGGAACTTAGTTTCACTTCCTTCAAGCACACCATTACTTCCTCTCAAATTAGATATGGGCATCAGATCTATAAAGGAAATGGCCAAATTACGTCCCCTCTTGTTTTGGCTGAGATTTCATTCAATCTCGGATCTGCACCCATATGCTCTGGCTTGGGAGGAAGTATGTATTTTAGACACCCACAAGAAGATAGTCTGGATAAGGAATTTAAACACCTTACTAAAAAATATTGGGCTAACAGGAGGTTGCACTCATCCCCAAGACCTCCCCATAAAAAAACAATTAAAATCCATGTATTGGGATTGGGTATTCGGAAACGAGACCAGGAACAGCAACTTAGGAAGACTAACAGGGAATTCTTAGATTTTAAACCACAGTGTTCGTTGGAGAGTTTCCTATCAGCCGAGATAAAGGTCCCGGCTGATAGAAAGCTTTATATCTAATTTCAATATGGTTCAATGCCTCTGAATACATTTACAAGTTCTTGGTCAGGTAATCCCACTGCCAGTAGGGGCTGTCCATGCTGCTCTGCTTCTAGAGAAACTATAGGTCATGCCTTGTTTGACTGCCCAAAGAACACACAATTGATGGACGGAATGCAGAACAAATCAAAACATTCACCCCCAGTCAAGAGATCTGGGTTAAATCCATCATTCTTTTGCTCTCCATGCCACCCCAGTTTAGACCTGGCCATATGCAAATCAGTCTTGACCCTGTGCCTCATGGGAACAGTCCAGCCCGAACTGCCAAGCCAGGTCCTCCCTGGACCGGAAACAAGCATCCTAGGACCGGTTTCGGGGTTTCACCCTCATCAGCAAGGATAGCTTGCCTCAAGTGGCATGGAGAGGACAAGACCCAGCATATTCAGTCCCTAGGAGCAGGTGGCTCGTTCTCATATGCAAACAACTGGGCATTAGGAACCATAGTGAGGCACTTCGCATTCTAAAAACTGATGCTAGACCTTTGAATGTTTGAGCGACTGCTAAGTTCTTAAGTCACATGTGGGTAATCAGAAGGAAGGCACGATTGAAGCCATCTACTATGATAACTTGCTTCAATATAATTCCCTAATCCTGGACAGCGAACAATAATTTGCACTGTTTTAAAGTACACAATGCACCAACAAATTAAAGCAGAAGGCCTGGGGCACATTGACCTATTGTCTTACATGTAACTAGTATTAATCTTTGTTTATGCACGTTGGCACTTTCAAGATGTGTTGCAAAGGAGTAGAAGGGAGTTATGATTGTTACTATATACCTTGACAAATTGTTCTACTGTGTTTGTTTAACCCTGGCCAGTGAATAGGCGTTTGGATTGTCCAAAAGTATATAATGCATTAACTTATAACAGTAGAAGGCCTGAGACCCAATAATCCATTGCTTCATAAAATTTTATCTTTTTAGCGAAATGATTCTAATGGATATAGCTTCCTTTTTATCTTTTTTAATACATATGTAAATAACATGTCTATGTTTTGATGAGCTTTTTTTAAAGTATTTAATGAATTAGAAACATGTAATTAGTAAAAATCTATGTATGTCTATGATGGTGCTTTTAAGGTCTATTTGACCGAAAGAAAGTTTATATATATATTCATATACCTTTAGAGGACAGCGCAGTGGCCCTGGACCTGATTAGCAGTGCCAGGGCACTTTCAGAGTCAGTAACCACCAGCACGAGTCAAAAAATGGGGGTGATCAGGGTAAAAAGGATGACTTTACTACAATTATCAAAAGAACACTTTTCTTTGATAAATAAAGGGCAATTGATGACAAGAGCACGAGTAGACCCTGTCCGGCATGTTATTGCGGAGCATCCAAATAAATATTGGGCTTACACACATAAAAGGAAACAAATATCTATACAACACTTGGGGACTTCTTATGAGTTATCCGGTAACCCACCTGGTAACTCGCCCCGAGTTTTACCAATACCATGGGCATCTTTACCTCTTGAAGAAGGCGATATAGGGATTACAAATTTGACCCTGATGGTCTCTGAAGAACTTAGAAATTACCAGGAGAATTCAGCAATCCCATCTCAATCAGCTGGTACTCCACCATGGTGGAGAGTCTGGTTGAAAGACATGAGAAGCAAAGAGTTAGGTGTGATCTCATGCCTCCCATGAGGCTCGCATTTCCTCTTACCAACCCCACTGGACTTAAAAAGTGACTTGAATTGAGGGCCATGAGTGGCTTCAGAAATGCAAGAAATCAGCTCCACATTTGATTGTATGAAACACATGCATACATGTATATCTGTTGGTGTGTGTGTAATACCCTTGCCACCCAAAACCCAATACCCACCCTAAACCCTAAAAATGCCATTGCCACCCAGAAACTCATACCCACTCAAACCTGAAAAATGCCCCTGCCACCCAAAACCCCATACCCACCCTAAACCCTAAAAATGCCCTTGCCACCCAAAAAAACATACCCACCTGAAACCCTAAAAATGCTCTTTCCACCCAAAAACCCATACCCACCCTTAATTATAAAAATGCACTTCCCACTCAAAAATCCATACCCACACTGTGTATATATATATGTATATATACACACACACACACAAGACATTTTAAATGACGAGCTATTCTGGTTGGGATGCAAAAGTTCATGTTTATTTGGCAGAGAAAACAAGATGCGTTTCGACCTCACACGTGGTTTTGGTCACATGACTATCGCTTTCTTTTCGAGTCTTTTAAAACTAATGTGTCGCAGAGGACACGACGATGAAAGAAAAATAGAGAAAAACTTCACGTTTATGGTCCTTACAATGTTCAACATTTGTAGTCATTCTGTTAATGTTTCACAGAATTGAACACGTGAGCAAAGAAGCATACATATTTTCTGCACATGATAGCCAAAGGTGATAGATTTTGAACATGGTTTCCCATTTCACAATCAATTCCACAAATCAAGATTATTCCATAAGGTGGTATAATGTTCCCATGCTGTTTACATCAGGTGGCCATGACTCTCAATGAGATTTCTTAGTATTGTGTCATACTGGATATTGGTCCCAAATATGCTCAGGAAAACAAATACGTACTGGGTCTGACACAACTCCTTTGGGTATAGTACCTGGAGGCTATAAAGGTAAGCAAACTTTTTAGTGGGCACTTTCTCACATCTCTTTCATGTTCTCATCATCACCCTAATAGTGATAATTATTCGTGAACAGCAAACACCTTAACGCTTTAGTAGCTTCAATTGGTTATTACTGTAGCAATTTAGGCAGACATACATGGCATCATATGAGGTGACAATATTCTAGTACTAGTTGATATTCTGAATAAGGAGAAGTGATTGTTTTGCAGAGCATCCCCATTCTCCGTTGTTGTTAACTGCCTATGAGTGGCTACTCTGGATTTCATGTCAGGTTCACCGTAATTATCCTGTAATAAAAACAAAACACGGTAATCAGTTAGACATTTGTTTCTGAGCATTAGATTCTTGCTTAACTTGTTTTTCAGAACATTTATACCATTCTGGAGTAAAATTCCACCCTTCTAAACATCACAGATAACTTCCATCAAAAGGAGTCTTTTCTCAAGTTTAAAAACAAACTGTACTCTTCCATAAAAAACTCATGAAGTCAGGGTTGGGAGGGACATATAGCTACTTAAAGATGCAAGTGTAACTCTTCGTCATTGTTCATCCCCTGTGGGAAAGTAGAACCAGCCTGTAAAATAAACCAGGACTCTAATCTGCATAGTGTGGATAGACGGTTACCACCTCTCAGATGTTTAGGGACCGAATCCAAGCCAAAATATTTGGCTGGTGTCTAATCCCCATTGTGCGCTTCATGGAAGTGCTTTGCAGTACTAAAACTGTAATCCTTGTTTGTTATGGCTCACCAGTGTACAAAAATAAGTTTCTTTATCAGATAAGTGGTGGAGCCTATATACCATTTTCCACATGGGCAGACTACGGCATGTACAACAAATTCTGTCCCACAATTTATTGATTTAGGGATCCACCATTTTCTATTAACTCTTTGCAAGGTTACCTCCTGGATGTTCTGATTGTGTCTGCATGCCTTACATTGGCCACACCGGCGGAAGCCTCCACCCTGATCTAGCCAATTGGTTTTACATGATGTGAGATGTGTACTAACATGTCTTCGAGAGAAAGGTCCTTTTGATAAGTAATGGAGTGGACACTTCCTATCTTTCCTTTCAGGATTGGACCATGGGTCAGTGTATCTCATCTATGCTTCAGATATTGCTTAAATTCTCCTGTCTGGTTGTTGTATTTGGTTATAAACCTAATGGGGCCTCCCGCCCCTTCTCTGTTTTTCTTTGGGTGTGGGGGTTGGAAGAGGGCATCCTCCCTCTTAATGATTTCAGCTTTCTGGTTAGCTTGTTGTAGGGCTTTACAGGGATATTTTCTTGCCTTGAGTCTCCCAATCATTTCACCTTTGTTTTTTGAGTATGTCTCCTCCGAGCTAGAGTTTCTCTTAGCCCGGAGGAACTCACTGAATGGAATGCACCACCTAAAACTGAGAGGGTGGCAACTGGTCGCATGTAAAATTGAATTACCTGCCATTGTTTTTCTGTACAATTCAGATGTTAAGACTCCATCAATGATTGTGAGTCTTAGATCTAAATATATATATATATATCACCTACTGGCAATAGCCAGTAGGTATTTATAGTTAGGACCAAAGTTTCCATAAGAACAGCATTTTTTGTTTTGCCAATAACTTTGGTGCCGCTTGACCAATCTTCACAAAATTTTCAAAACGAATACTTTTGTCAGTTCAACTGCTGTGTTAAAAGGTTTCGGGGTGATCCATCAAGCGGGGGCTGAGAAAAAAAGGGGGTCCCAAAATTCTTGGATTTTGCATCCTTGGAACACTACTACAGCCCGAACTGCTGAATGGAATCACATCAAATTTGGCAGAAAGCTACATTTGGTTATGCAGATCATGCTTTCAGTTATTTGGGGTAAATCCGTCCAGTAGTTTGAGAGATATTAAAGGTTAAAAAATATTCTCCGGTGGATCTGCGAATCCAGGCAAGGCCCTGATTGGCTGGTCGCAACCTGTCAGAAAAGTTGCAGCCGCCATTTTGTTTGTTGCATCGGCTGGTGGGTGGGAAAGATGAGTGCAAAAACATGAAAGGGGTCAGGATACATGTATCCTGATCCCATAGGACACAGAGGGGTCCCTTATGGACCCCTCGTGGGTACAAAATTGCCCTATTGGTTTTTTTTCATCTGTTCCTTGTATCCGTGGATCCACCTGCAGATCCGTGGATCCAGAGAAAAATGAAGAAAAAAAACCACCCACTGCATCCAACCCAATGTTGGGCACGGCATTTGGGCTTGGGTTTGGGTGTTTGCGGCAGGGTTGGCTCTGGTTAAATTAACATGCCAGCTAAAAAAAATATTGAAATTCACTGAAAAAAACAAAGGTTACAGGGACGTTATAGTTAGGTTCTGAATTTACTAATTTTATAGAAATTCAGCAGTTATAATTATGGTTAACTCAAGTAACTATAACTCGTGCCCTAAAGTAACTATAACTCATGCCCTCACCATGCACAGCTAATCACTCCACATATTACATCATTGATGACACCTTCCATGGCATCCTTGATATTATCACTCCAACATTTGCAATAAAATTATTGCTGAGAAAACTGTACATGGCGGGGGAGCGAGTTATAGTTACCTGAGTTAACCATAACTATAACTGCTGAATTTTTATGTTTAGTGCGAGCCAATTCAGAACCTATGTATAATAGCCCTGTAACCTTTGTTTTTTTCAGTGAATTTATGTGTATATATATATATATATTATCTACTGGCGGTTGCCAGTAGATAGTTATAGTTATCCATAGGAAATTCATAACATTCTTTTCCCAATAACTTTGGCGCCGGTTGACGAATCTTCACGAAATTTTCAAAACTTATGGCCCGCTCCGGTCCACTCCTATCTTGAACATTTCGGGGTGATTCATCAAGCGGGGGCCGAGAAAAAAGGGGGGTCCCAAAACATGTTTTCTCCATGTTAATTCCCATAGGAAATTTTAGACACGGCTACAGCCCGAACTGCTGAACGGAATTACACCAAATTGGGCAAAAAGGTAGCGCTTGGTTCAGAAAGCGACCTTTTTTTTTAAATGATGTAAATCCGTTCAGTAGTTGCGGAGAAATTAAAAAAATAAGAGTAAAAAAAATCAATTTCCCATAGGAAACTTTATGCAAGGCTACAGCCAAAACTGCTGAACGGAATTACACCAAATTTGGCAAAAAGGTAGTGCTTGGTTCAGAAAGCACCCTTTTTAAAAATGGTGTAAATCCGTTCAGTAGTTGCTGAGAAAATCACAAAATAAAAGTTTCGATATCTATGGCCGCGGTGGATCCGCGCACCCTCCCGACCACGAGCTGCATGCTAATTGGCTGTCAACACTCCAAACCAGGAAGTGTTGGCAGCCATCTTGTGACTCAGTAGAACCGAGGCACAAGAAAAGAGAAAAACAGTCGCGAAAAAAGGAAAGGGGGTAGGGTAGAAACACCCTGACCCCCTAGGCCTGCTCAGGGGTCCCACAAGGACCCCCAGGGCCCAAAAAAGCATTTTTAAAAAAAAAAAAAAAAAATAGGCAAAATGCGTGCCGGATCCGCGGATCCGGCCGCAAAACAAAAAAAACCAGTGAAAAAAAAAGTGTGGGGGGGCCCCTCCATAGTAATAAAAAAAAAATATGGCCATGCCCCGGGGGATGGGGTCCCCGGGGCCCGGAATTGGCCACGGGAGGGGGGCCCACGCGGCCCTCTTCCCGTTAATAAATTTTCTTTTTTTTTTTTAATTGGGGGTCAGGCCCTGGGGGATGGGGTCCCCAGGGCCCCAAAAAAGTAAAAAGAAGGGGGGCCACACAGCCCCCTCAACAAAAAAATAAAATAAAAAAAATAAACGCGATTGTGCATAGGCACCGCCCCCTCCAAGCAACACTCTGCAAACGCGCCCTGTGGCGCGTTTTAAGTTGGGAATAAAAAAGGTGCAAGGACACAGCCCTGCCTCACCCCTCTCTCTATGCTGAATGGTCTTGTACATTCCCCCTTAGTCCCATATCTAATCCTAGCCTTAGTACCAGTGTATAAGTCCCTCAGGAAGGAAATAATAGCGGAATCCACGCCCAGATCACTCATGATTGCCCATAACTTTGAGTGGTTAATGCAGTCAAAGGCGGAAAACAAATCTACAAACCCCAGATACAAGTTTCCGCCTTTGATCTTCGTGTATTTCCCAACTAGTATACTCAGGTTAAGGCTTTGTTCTATAGTCCCCATCCCAGTATGAAACCCGTATTGTATGTCCGCCAAAACACCACTGGAATCGGCCCACTCTTGAAGTCTGTTCAGGATTATTTTACCCACTATTTTGACTAGTGAATCCAGCAACGAAATCGGTCTATAACAGGCCGGATTATGTCAATCCCCTTTTCTATATATGGGTACTATTGTAGATTCAGCTCAAGTTGGAAGAAATTGTAAGCTACAACAAGCCCTTAGGACAATAGTTAAAATGGGCCCCCACAAAGGGATGTTAGCTTTATACAGGTCTACCGGAATAGCATCAGGCCGGGTGCTTTTCCCCCTTTGCTAGACGTTATTGCATCAGTCACTTCACTTAAAGTGAATGGGGTAATGCTAGGCGATTGTTCAATGTCTGGGTTACCATTGGTGTTAAAAGGCCGGATAGGGTCAGACTCAAGGATCTGTGTGGAGTAGATAGTAGAGCAGTGTCTGATCCAGTCATCCTCGGGTATTGCAACCACGATCCCAGGACCAAGATCCTCTCTCAGCGGGGCAGGATTTACTATCCTCCAGAAGGTGTTATTATCGTTCTTACTGCTTGCTTCGCATAATGCGACCCAGGCCTCTTCCCTTAACTGACTTTTCTGCTGTTTCAGGGCCTGTCTATATGCTAACCTACACTGCTGGACATCAACTCTGCACCTGGGGTTTCTATGTTGTGCCTCTTTAAGCCTCTTATTAGCCTTGGTGCACTGTGAATCGAACTAGCCATTTCTAGCTTTGCTTGTTTTCCTAACTGATTGCAAATTCTCCTTCACTGGCTTACTGATGAATAGAAAAGAGTTTATAATCTCCGTTGGGTGTGCGTTATCATCTAAACATATCTCAAAGGCTTCCCCTGCATCGCATATTAATTTTCCCAGAAAACCCTCGGGGGTGATCTGGTGCCATCGCAGCGAGAAACCATTAAGTGTGGCTAACTCTAGTTCTCCACTCTGAGCTTGGCCGGGCCTATTCTGCTCTCTTGTTAAAAGGCCCTATGTGATTTGAACAGATTGAGGGTAATGTCACTTAGTAGTATAGAATGGGTATTAAAATTGAAGACATAAGAGCTCAGATTATTAGAAGTTAAAACATAATCAATAATACTATGGTTATTTCTCCCGTTAAAGGTACACCTGAATGGAGCATATGGTAATGACATTTCGTTTGAAAATGATAAATCCAACGTATAACTAAGTTCATTTAGTTTGTCTCCATAATAATTATGAATAAAGTGCGATTTACTTGAACCATCTAGATTGTTCATACCACATACTTTCTCAGTTAGTGAGCTACACAGTTGAATGTTAAAATCCCCTCCCCACACAATCAATACCTTTTTCTTGTTGCTATTATCCTGCTTTTCCAGGTACATAAATGCATTATCATTTCACCACTAGGGGCATTGTTATGAAAGTTGACCACCACCAACTTAGTCGAGCCCGACCCTTCACATAGGATCACTTGGTAGTAGGGATTAGTTAATTCTTTTACTTGTTTTATTGGTGGTAAGCTATTAAAGACAAAAATACATAAACCGCCTTTAGGTCTACCGTGGATCACTGGAACAGCAGCAACATGAAATGTTCTAAAACCATTCATATGAAGAGGTTCCACCAACCAGGTCTCCTGGAGACAGATAAAGTTATAACCCTCTACCAAGTCTAACCATTCCGGATTGTTAATTTTGTTCCGGAGTCCTGCTACATTCCAGTACAAAAAACCAATACAATCGTTAGAATTATGAAAAGAGCCCCCTGCAGCAGTAGTTTGCCTTGCGTCTGTGTCAGGCCTAACGGCGTACTGTAAGGAGTCAATGCCAGGTTGAATAGTTGGCTTGATATAACATCTCAATTAAACAAATATTAATAAATAAAAAATAATCAATACATTTAATATATTTAAATTACTTCCCACCTTATTCCCCTATAAGCCCACAACCTACGCACACAAGCACGGCATATCTGGACGATAACATAAGGAAGAGAGTGGAAGGCATTAAAAGTCTGTTGCCTTCTGGAAAGAGCTCCCATTGTCTCCAATGGGTAGAGTAGCATTGACTAAAATGGTCATCCTACCGCGATGCCTATACACCCTACAAAATTCCATATATAGAGTCCCGCACAAGTATTTTTCTCAACTTGAAAGCCTGATAGTGGAATTGATGTGGGGACAAAAAAGGAAGAGGATAAAGTTGAGCCGCTTACAGAGGGGGTGGTGGCAGGGTGGTCTGGAGGTCCCGCGATTAGATTTCTACTACATGGCCGCACAACTCCAACACGCGGTGCACTGGTTTGATGAACAGGACAACTGGGAGGGGCAACTGCTGGCGGGCACGCATCGGGGGATTCCCCTCCCCGAGCTTTTTATGATGGGATCCAGAGTACCCGAGTCTTTTCCAAATATAATAAGGCATGTTGCTTCGATCGGGGAACTAACGGTACAGAAGGTAGTTAAGAGAGCACCCTACGCCCCAGAGACACCACTATGGGTGGTAAAACCTTTCAAAATTATAGGCAAACAATGAACGTCAATAAGTGGAAGGAGGATGGCTGTCACACGATGGGAGATCTATACATCACTGAGCGGTTCATGATGAGAGAAGGAGAGAACACATTTCAATTAAGCAGGGGGCAGTTCCTACAATATGCAAAGATCTCTGCGGTGGCCAGGGAACTATGGCCGGCATTCCTGCAGGAGCCGCCGGTCACAACAGTATTGCAGATGATAACCACCCTGGCAGGGGGACGAGGACTGGTTTCGCACATATACAGAGCACTACGGGAGGATCTCCCTATTAATCCCCTTCCAATACATGCAAAATGGGATGATGTACTGGACGAGTCACTTACAGTAATAGAATGGAAGAAAGTACATGAAGGGGTCAAACAGATAAGCTCTAACACAAGATTTAAATTGACACAATATAATATAATACATCAGGCATACCTAACTCCCCGAGTACTCCATAAAATCTACCCGGAACGTGCAGACTCTTGCCCTAAATGTAGGCATTCAGATGCACACTTTGTTCATATGGTGTGGGACTGTCCCGAACTGGCATACTACTGGGGGAAAGTGATAGACAACCTTCAGACTGTCACGGGATGGACAATACCAGCCACTATCAAAGGGTTGGTGTTGGGGCTTCTTCCCGGACCAAAAAACAAAAAACTCACTATGAAATTCATTCAATTGGGCTTAGTACTAGCAAAAAGAAGAATAGCAATCCGTTGGCTGAGTCAGACCCTCCCACAGTTGAGAGGTGGGCCAGGGAAATGCAGGAATTGGCCACCGCAGAATTAGTCCGAATGAAAAAAGTCAGAAAGGACGACAAACTGGAAGAGGATGCGAGGGTTTGGTATTTAATGATAACAGATATAACTAAAGAAAAAGACCCCCCGGAGGGGGAGGTAGACCCATTACAGTCCATTCAGGGTAGAAATGACACACTGGCAACACCTGAGGTCCCTCCTATACCAGATAACAGCTCAGACAGGTGAGGTATAAGATAAGGAGGCGGCTTCCCAGTTTCCGGGAAAACATAGTAGCCCATGACCGGGCGGGGGGGTAAGTTTAAAGTTATTGTTGTTTACAGTTGAAAACATGACAATGATATATGCAATTTATGTGATAAAAATTGGAAGATAAGAAGAGATGTAAATAATAACCTATGATAAGTGAAATTGTAAAAAAAAAAAAACCCACAGCCTGCTACAGAACTAAAAACACAAAATTCAAATACAAAAAATTAATAACTACTAAAAATGTAACACATATATTAAAAATACAAACAATTCTTCTACAAAAAACATACATCACATACATATAAAATATATACTAAAATACATAACATTAATAAAAAAACGATATTTTTGACAACTGTATTTTTGCAAACGATATTAAACACTTCCATATTTTTAAAATCGATATTACTTACCTTAAATCGATATTCTTGACCACGATATTCTAGCTGTCGATATTTCTGACCCACGATATTAATGACTCGATATTTGTGCAACTCGACATTTTTTACTCGATATTCTGTCTCTGCACCGGTTTGGGGGTGACCCTGCAGAGAGGGCCAGGACCAACAAATACCTTAAGGGTTTTAACAGTTCTTGTTTAAAAAGTGACCAATCATGTATATAGAGCATGATAGGGACCCACTTCAAAGTCAGATTTTAATTACTGTGGTGTCCAAGGCATGGCAGGATCTGTCTACTTAAAGCCCTGATTAGAAACATAACAAATATTTCTGCAAACTATTTTTTCCTTTCTTTAAACCTGTTATATAACGCAGACTTTCCAAAGTGAGTGAGGAGTAACAATTGGTTTCTTAAAATGGAGCTTGTGGTCCCACTCAGTAAGCTTAGCTACTATGCAAATAACAAGTATTACCGTTCACCAGCTCAGTGGCAGTAGCGGCCTGTGGTGGGAGTGCTGACGGGTGGTGGCGTGGGCTGGGGGAGGGGCAGGGTGGGGGGTAGTAAACTACGGAATACGGTCGAATAGAGGTAAGTAAACATATAAATAAATAAAACGAATTCCGTTGCACGCGCTGCATCGCATTTGGCATATTTGGCATATTTCCTTGTATGCGAAATCTTTAATTGCGAATCCCAAATTGCGACTCGCTATTAAGGACTCGCAAACACATGCATGAAAAATCGCAAATAGCGATTTTTACGAAGGATCACAATCAGGTGGTAATCATGAGTAAAAATGCCATACAGGTGCAAATCATCAGAAACCTACTTAAACTGACCCAGGAGGCTTCTGAACCTTTCTCAATGGCAGCGCTCTACCTGATGGCGAGGAGGATGAGGCTCCATGCAGCAGCCCAGCAAAGAAGGAGAATACAGGAGCGCATTTTCAGAGTGCGCATCACATTGTTTGGACAAACAGATGAATAAATCTACGACAAGTACAGGCTGAGTGGTGCCATGATCCTTGACCTAATTACAGAATTGGAACCCCTAATGCAGCACCACACTCGTAGGACCCATGCCATCCCCACTCATGTGCATGTCCTATGTTGCCTACACCTACTTGCGTCCGGCAGTTTCCAGGGGGTAGTAGCTGTTGCTGGAGGGGTGTCACAAAGTTCCCTTTCACGTATCTTCAATTCTTTCCTGAACGCCATGATGACAAGGATCCACAACCACATTTGCTTCCCCACAACCCCACAGGAATTGAATAAAACCAAACTGGACTTCTACCAGGTAGCCCGGTTCCCACATGTAATAGGTTGCATAGATTGTACGCATGTTGCCATTTGTCCCCCAGCAGTGAATGAATACATTTTTAGGAACCGTAAATCCTATCAGTCACTCAATATACAAGTAGTCTGCAACGCAAACTATATCATAACAGACATTGTGGCTCAATACCCTGGAAGCACACATGACTCCTATATATTTCGACACAGTGGCATACACACCCGTCTGCTCAGGGGCGATTTTGGCGAAGGACATCTGCTTGGTAAACATAAATAATGATTCCATTCACACAATGGCCAAATGGCAATACATAACTGTCACTAACCCTTTGCTCACTACCCTGTAGGTGACAGTGCATATGCTGTGCGAAACTACATATTGACGCCATACCTCATCCCAGCCACCCCAAATGAGCAGAGGTACAATGCAGCACACATCGCCACATGAAATATCATCGAACGCACCTTTGGGCTGATGAAAAGTCGCTTTCGCTGCATCCAGAGTGGCGGAGCATTGCAGTACCGGCCCGAGACCTGCTGCAGAATTGTGGCTGCATGTGCCATGTTGCACAATATTGCTACCAGGAGAGGCATACCCATTGAACTGACCGACAGTGAACCTGAGGAGGACAACCAGCAGGGGCCACAACTACGGCCAGCACATGGGGCAAGCTCAGAAGAAGGGCGAAGGAGACATGCAGAAATTACACAACATTATTTCTGAGGTGAGTAATGATGAGACACGACACATCATGTTTGAACTGTACTGTATTTACTATCATTAAATCATGTTGTTGTGTTGAAGCACACATAGCAGGTGCCAAGTAGCACAGGGATTGAATGCATAAAAAAAATACAATAACACAATTATAGGACTTGAATCTCAGTCACTAGTAATGGTAGTGTCAATGGTTACCTCACCATGGTTGATTTGCTCTGGACATGCCTGTCTATCTCTTCCTACCACGCACCCCCAGACGCCTTTCGCCGGAATCATCTCCATCCCTCATGGAGGCTCCGGAGGGTGTTGTGCTCCGAGTGGTGCGGCTCCTGCAAGTGGGAACTGGCACTGACAGGCTACTGAGGCTGGAGGCCTCCTCACTCCCCTCTTCCCCGTCACATTGCTACCCCCAGCATTGGCAGCCTGCATTTGTTCCACAGCATTGGTTACCTGGCCCAGTGCCTTGGCCACATCCCCACAACAATGGGTCATCCCAATATGCATGGTCACGGACCTATTGGACAGCAGTGCAGTGTTGGTGCTCAGGCGATTGTTCGATTGAGTATAGCCGTGTAAGCGCTGCATTAACTGGCGATTCATTCTTCTCTGTGTCACCTGGCCCTCCTGCATCACCCTGCTCAGCTCCTTTATGGCTCTATTTGACTGCCTGCTGCCTTCCACCACAGCTGTTGTGAGTTCTCTCACGCAATCGCTCATGACTGCAATGTTACTTGCCATCTTGCTGAGTTGTGCCTGCATTGACCTCATATGTTTTGCCTGCAGGCGCTGCACCCTGAGCATCTGGCCCTCCAGCCCACCCCAGACATTTGTACATTGGTCCTCCTGCGGTGTGAAGCGTGACCTTGATCTGCGCCTCCGGCTTTGGATTGTGCTGTGCCGAACCTGTGCTTGGGCTGTCATTGTGGGGGTACCTCGTGGCTGGCTTGTCTCTGGAGCTGGTTCTGGCTAATCCTCAGTTTCCATGGTCTGCAGTGGTGGAACTGTGGCGCTGCGTATAGTGGGGGCACGGGCTGTGATTTGTGGGACCACAGGTGTTTCAACGTCAGCCACAGCCGGAGTGTCCTGGGTGTCTCTGCAGTCACTGTCCTCAGACTCTCCTTCTGCTGCATCTGTGATGTTAAACAGTGCAATGTTTATTTTTTTAAAGGGTAATGTTTGTCACATTAAGCATACTTTGGCTCTCATTAAATTAGTGACTGTCACACAGTGTTCACGTGTTTTACATTCTTATAGTGTGTTTGCCTACCAACCTGCCTATACCTGCCTGTAACTCCCATAATGCATTTGGGTGTGGGAGGAAAATGTGGACTGGAGTTGGTTTCTGTACACTTGAGCTGAACTGAGGTGATGTGCACATTTTGATATGTCTCTTGAAATGGACACTTGCATGCATCTTACCTTGTGATGTACTGGCCGCTCCGGATGTATCCAACTGGGTCACTCCCACCACAGCTTCAGGCTGGAGTGTGGACTCAACCAGGTCCTCCACGGGTGTGTTCACAGGCAGTGTTGCTGGTCCCCCTCCAGTCTTCGTGGCCTGCTTCAGCCTGTCAGCAATCCTCTCCTTGGCACGTCTGCATATGTCGTACCAACGTTTTTTCAGGTCGTCTATTGTGCGGTGGGTGACCCCCACTGCATTCACTTTATTCTGGATCCTGAGCCAGATTTTCCTTTTCTCTGCCTCTGGTACCTTGAGAGACAGTTTTCCAAATAGCTTGTCGTGGCTCATGACAACCTCCTCTATGAGGGTGTCACTTTCTCTCTCACTGAACTTCAGCTTGCGTTTCCTGGTTGGTGCACTCTCCCCTGATGCTGAGGGATCCATTTTTTAACAATAGACAGGTCTGCAAGCAAAGAAGTTGGTTGTCCTGCTCTGCTCCTGCACTCAGCCTCCTCCTCTCACTCTCTCTGAGCACTGAATGAAGCATGGGCTGGATGACTTCCTGGTTGTGATGTCATCAGCATGCATCACAAGCGACTCGCTATTTGCGATTTCGCTAATAGCGATTTCGCAATTTGTGATTTTGCTAATAGCGATTTCGCTATTAGCGATTTCGCTAATAGCGAGCTCGCAAATAAGTATTTCTCTATTTGCGCGTCGCAGATGCGTTATCGCTATTTGCGATTGCGAATTTTTGCGATTCGGTATTTAATCGCAAAAACGGTCATGCATTGGAAATAGCGATTTCTTAATAGCGATTCTTTATTTTTCGCTATTTAGGAATCGCTAATTCTAAGTTTGATGCATGTGCCCCATAGTGTTCTACAGTGTACTTTCAAGCTATTTACATATTTACTTTAAGAAATTAACACAGTAATACGTAAAAAGTCCTGCACTACTTAGAAATTCTTTTTTTTTAAATATTAATTTGTAAAAAAAATTACACAGTGCTACACTATATTTCCCAAATATAGTGCACTACAATGTATTTTGTATTTTTTAGAAATGTTTTTTTTTTATTTTCCGGTAACTACCACAGTATTTTGCAGGTACTAGCTCGTGGCTTCGCGAAACATTTCTTAATATGTAAATAGAAAAGTATAAATAAATGTCCCTACCTGTTACCACTTTAATAACGTTGAAATGGGTTGGGAACAACAGTGAAATATACTACTTACCTATATCTAAGGCCCTAACCCAGAACACAGCCAAACTGTGGTCAAAAATACATGGCTGCCTTTTAGTTTTATAAACGCAACCATTACCCAATGGTATACTGCCTATGATCGGCATCTACAGCGGTATATCGCAAAGTTACTATGGTATACCCCGGGGCAATATATAACTAAATATTTTGTTACTTATAACTTTATTAATCCTTCACCAGCTAATACCAAAAATTACAGAAAAGGATGTCTGGACAAGTTTTTGTGTTCGTACTGATTCAGGAAAAAATTCCAGTAGGCTGATATCAAGGTGAAAATTCTTTATATGAAGGTGATTTAGGAATTCTGTGTAGGTTTAGTAACGGGTGAAAAACAGCCAACACGTGTTTCGCCCCCTTACATGGCCATCCGGCCTGGGGCTTCTTCAGGGCTGTACATTGACACAAAATGCATATGAATTTGTGGTCCAAGGTGACGGTGCCCCATGTGATTGGAGCATTAACATACATACATAGATTGGTGGTGTACAAAAACAGAGTGAGATAAAAAAGAAGGTGTGGGAGAAAAGAATACGTAGGGCATAACATCACATATTTGCATACAGCAACAAATGAAATAGGGTATATATAGGTGGGCATGATCCACATGGGGACCGTGGTGTAACGTCCAAACAGAAAGTGTTCAGGGGAGACAAACATTATAACGGCATGGTAAAAAGTCGGTGGTTTAGCAAGTCATAGCATAGTATTAGAAAGCAAATCGCGACATCGTCATTCAGAATGGTACATTTGCAAAAAATAGAGGCACAATCATGCCCAAGGGGGGCGAGAGGTGGTAGGGGCAATTGCGCGCACACAGACAGTGCGTACGGGGAGCATGAATAGAGGAAGGGGGCAGGATAGAGGAATGCGCAATGCGGCGTGTAGTAGCGAGTCCATATAAACCAATCATCGCAGAGCGTGAAACCGGCGTTTCAGACAAGTGTGGTCGGTCAAAAAAAACATTAGTGACAAATACATGGCATTGTATAGGGAAAGAAAGAAAAAGTATATTTACGTTGCTGGAACCACATGGGTAGGGTTGAGTTCGGGAAGAGAAGGTAGAGCGGTAACTTTGTTAGTTGACAGGTGGCACGGTGGATTGCAATTAAGTGACAAGTCTGTAATCGGCTACTGAAAGTGTGTATGGGAGATTACTCATGCCCAGCCAGTATTGAGAGAAAAAAGGGGATCAGCCCCAGCGCGCGTCCGGCGTAAATTTACAAAGGGTGGGGTGTGCGTAGTGGGGCGCTGGTAATGTTAATCTAAGATAGCCGTGTGTGTGGGGGAAGTGGGAGGGGGGAAGGAGGGATAGGGTCGCTGCGGGGGATGGTGTAGGAGGAGGTTGGTGCCAGGGTGGTAGGTGGATGAAACGGATGCTTACCGTATCAGGTGATCAATAGAGCAAACGGGTCTTCTAGAAATGAAGCGTACAGAGATCCTAAGTCGATCTGAGGGGAGAAACAGGAGGGAATAAGGTGGAATCCTCGGCTCCGACGGGCAGACGGAAGAGGCAAAGGCCTCCTGTGTGTGCTTACCTAATTGTCTCGGGCATAATCCCACCGGCGTGTCTTCGAGAGAAATGCAGTTCGGCACCTCATTACGGGGGAAGTTTAAATACGGGAAATTGCGTGGTGTATTTCCGGGTCAATGGAAAACGGAGATCTACAATGAGCCGCGTGGGTGGTCGCCATCTTGGAGGGGTGAATTGTTCAGAAGTACACATCTGCTGTGACCTGATCAGACGGGTCAGGGTCGGGTAGAAAGGGGGGTGTTATGTCATGGGGCCCTATTGGCTGCATATTTAGGTTCAGTGGTGTGCTGTGGGATGATGAGATAGGGTGGCATAGCGTACCGTGCGAGGTCTGACTATGGGTGCCATCTTGGAACGGGGAAAGTGCCATGGAGAAACGTGGATGTATGTTTTACGTCATGTGAAGCACTGTTGTACCTACTTGGGCGCTATGTTGGGATGGGGGCCATGTTGGGACGAGGAGAGGTACTGGGAAAGTGAGATTATGTGTGTCAAGTTCCAGAGGATCAAGGGATTATGAGGGGGTTAGATACAGGGTGAGGAGTCTAAAGATGACGGACTCTAAAGGGTCCTGAGAGTCATGGGTCTGGGGAGGTGGTGACGATGGGGTCTGTGCTGTGTAACAGGACCTAGTTATGCTGAGTGTGTCTTATCTCACGGTAGGGCGGTCCAAGGATCAAAACTGAGTGCAACATACCGTCAGTGGACAGGGGAGTAGGGGGGTCTGACGTGTGCACTCCTCCCAAGTTAGGTTATGCACTAAGCGCAGCACACCACTCAACATAAATATGCTGCCAATAGGGCCCCTTGACATAACACCCCCCTTTCTACCCGACCCTGACCCGTCTGATCAGGTCACCGCAGATGTGTACTTCTGAACAATTCACCCCTCCAAGATGGCGACCACCCACGCGGCTCATTCTAGATCTCCGTTTTCCATTGACCCGGAAATACACAGCGCAATTTCCCGTATTTAAACTTCCCCCGTATTGAGGTGCCGAACTGCATTTCTCTCGAAGACACGCCGGTGGGATTATGCCCGAGACAATTAGGTAAGCACACACAGGAGGCCTTTGCCTCTTCCGTCTGCCCGTCGGAGCCGAGGATTCCACCTTATTCCCTCCCGTTTCTCCCCTCAGATCGACTTAGGATCTCTGTACGCTTCATTTCTAGAAGACCCGTTAGCTCTATTGATCACCTGATACGGTAAGCATCCATTTCATCCACCTACCACCCTGGCACCAACCTCCACCTACACCATCCCCTGCAGCGACCCTATCCCTCCTTCCCCCCTCCCACTTCCCCCACACACACGGCTATCTTAGATTAACATTACCAGCGCCCCACTACGCACACCCCACCCTTTATAAATTTACGCCGGACGCGCGCTGGGGCTGATTCCCTTTTTTTCTCAATACTGGCTGGGCATGAGTAATCTCCCATACACACTTTCAGTAGCCGATTACAGACTTGTCACTTAATTGCAATCCACCGTGCCACCTGTCAACTAACAAAGTTACAGCTCTACCTTCTCTTCCCGAACTCAACCCTACCCATGTGGTTCCAGCAACGTAAATATACTTTTTCTTTCTTTCCCTATACAATGCCATGTATTTGTCACTAATGTTTTTTTTTGACTAACCACACTCGTCTGAAACGCCGCTTTCACGCTCTGCGATGATCGGTTTATATGGACTCGCTACTACACGCCGCATTGCGCATTCCTCTATCCTGCCCCCTTCCTCTATTCATGCTCCCCGTACGCACTGTCTGTGTGCGCGCAATTGCCCCTACCACCTCTCGCCCCCCTTGGGCATGATTATGCCTCTATTTTTTGCAAATGTACCATTCTGAATGACGATGTCGCGATTTGCTTTCTAATACTATGCTATGACTTGCTAAACCACCCACTTTTTACCATGCCGTTATAATGTTTGTCTCCCCTACACACTTTCTGTTTGGAAGTTACACCATGGTCCCCATGTGGATCACGCCCACCTATATATATACCCTATTTCGTTTGTTGCTGTATGCAAATATGTGATGTTATGCCCTACGTATTCTTTTCTCCCACACCTTCTTTTTTATCTCACTCTGTTTTTGTACACCACCAATCTATGTATGTATGTTAATGCTCCAATCACATGGGGCACCGTCACCTTGGCCCACAAATTCATATGCATTTTGTGTCAATGTACAGCCCTGAAGAAGCCCCAGGCCGGATGGCCATGTAAGGGGCGAAACACGTGTTGGTTGTTTTTCACCCGTTACTAAACCTACACAGAATTCCTAAATCACCTTCATATAAAGAATTTTCACCTTGATATCAGCCTACTGGAATTTTTTCCTGAATCAGTACGAACACAAAAACTTGTCCAGACATCCTTTTCTGTAACCACTGTGCTTTTAAGGGGGTCAGGGGTCTCCCCCTGTCCAGGACAAGTACTCCAAATCAGAACTGCCCAAATCTACACGGCGAGTAAGGAATTTGGACCCATCACCCCTTCTCTTCTACAATCTTCCATTTAATCAAATTCCTGAAAAACCGCAGGGCAAAAATCTCCAGAATAATCTTGGACTCTTACAATTGGTAACCTACCAGGTGAACACCCAATCGATGGCATCTTGCCAGGATCGCAGAGCACAACACTCAACAAGAATTGACGAAACCTTCTCTACAAATCCAGTGACTGCCAGGAACACAACCAGCAAACCTAATCCCACATCAGCAAGAAGTACTTTCCTGACACTAGAACGTGCAGTAAAAAGAGAAACCACCAAATGGTGGGAGGCAGCATCACTCAAAAAATATCTAGAAGCTGATAGAATCCCCCGTGGATTAAGAATCTTAATCTTCCCACCGTCCGATACTACCAGTCCACAATACATAGAAAAATGGGAAGAAAATCTAAAAGAATGTTCTAACAATATGATCAGAGAACTAATCGATCACGCAGAAGAAGAATACAATAAAGCTAAAACAGAGGTGGACAAACTTACTAAACACATCGAGGATTCCAATTGGGGGGACCTGACAAACAAAAACTACGAGATCCTGAATCAAGTAATTGATGAATTTGAAGAAGACATCATCAAACGAAAAAACCGCAAGTTTCGCCGGGATCTTCTAAAATTTGGTCACCCAAAATATTTTAAGAAGGTGAGACTGAAGATTTTAGTGGCAGCAATTAAGCTTTGGTCTCAGGTGAGACGTATCTTAAAGATTCCATATTACAACGATGCAACACCGATTTGGGATTCTCCTGGCACCCCGGCCTGTATGGAGGACGCTCTTGCTGTTCCCCTTCGATCATGTGGTATCCATACATGGGGACAACTTATTGTGGACACAGAACTAATCTCATGGCCACACTTCTCTGCGATTTGCGAATACTCGGTTTCGAAATTCAAATATTACCAATTGCTAAGTTGGGTAAAATCTTTAAGAAACGAGTTGGAAGGGAAAACGGATTTGGGGTTAAAAATCTGCACAAATCAAAAAATATCGAGAGAAGTTGCAGAATGGTATTGGCTGCTGGTCCAAGGCGGAGAAGACACGCAATTCTCATTTACAAAGATATGGAAGAAGGACCTGCCGGATGATCTGCCGGATGACGATCTTGAAAAATTAGGGCAAGTATCTATGTCACTTTTATGGTCTTGCGTGAATTCTGCACCTTTAAAAAAGAACCATCTCTTCACAGTATATAAAGCATACTGGACACCACAGAAGTTATCAAGAATAGGATGTGGAGAGATCAAGAAATGCCCGAAATGTGGAGAAGATAGAGCAAATGAGGTGCATATGTTTTGGTGCTGCCCGACAATATATTCCTTCTGGCAGAAAGTGGGTAAGACCATATCTAGAATTTTGGGCCAAGAGATAAAATTAACTATACTGTCAATAATTTTTGGGGTAATACCAGGGGATATAGACGGTCGAACCTTAACAAAAAATCATAAAGCCCTTTTTTTTATACTCATTTTATTAGCTCGGAGAGAACTTTGCATTAAATGGATTTTACCCTGTCCCCCTATGGAAGAAGAATGGATATATTCCATTCAGAGGGTATCTGCATTAGATCGATCTAGTAAACAGGTCAAGAAAACCAGATTTTGGGAAATTTGGGATGAATGGGTGGAGAAGTCAGCGTAGTCTATACCGCGCTGAATATTATGTTTCTCTTACACGTGCAGAATGTTTTGTCTTCTTTCATTTCTCTTTCATTTCTTCTATTCTTTCTCTATCGTTATGTCTATATGGTCCAATTATTAAGAATATGCTAAAGAGGTTGCTTGGTGGCAGGTCCACCGGTATCTCAGAAAGGGAAAGCACCTGTTTGAAATATCAAGATTAGGCGTTACCTCCTCACCAAGAAGCTAAATCTGTTAACCCGGAGATAAAAGTTATCTTTCTCTCCCTCGTGGAGTGACCGGGGATAAATAACACCTCGATAGCTTGGTTTGGTTGATATACTCCTTTCTTGAATTTAAAGCATATTGTGTATAAATGAGGACAAAAAAAAAAAAAGTTTCGCCGGGATCAACTCGACTACCAGTTTGGAAGAGTATACACTTTTGCAAAAAGATACGATGCCAAACCACAAGACAACATTGACGTAGACAAAAGTGCTCAAAATTCAGGAGCCTCATCCAGCTCGGAAATCGATTCTCCAGCAGGAAGCTTGAAAGGAGACAATTCACGATGCAAGGTGAATTTTTTCGAGGAGGTACTGCGCTACAGACTCGGTATCAGAACAACAAATACCAGAAATACTACAACATCGGTCGGTTCCCAACAATACGGACGACCTCCGACCCCAACAACAGGCGTTACTACCAGGTCCAGGAGAAAGGAACTAGAAAGAAAGACATAACAACAGTTGACCTGATTAAGAATCTATCATCTATCCAACTCTCGAATCAGGAAACCAGTGTGCTCAACAAAGGACTGTCCTTCTGCCCAACAGCATCATGGAATCTAACTAAAACCCAAATAGACCTGTTTAAATTCACACGCAAACTAAAACTAAAAGCATTCTTCGCGGACAGAGCCAACCGACAAGAAGTACAGTCGCAGACCACACTTTCGGACATGTCAATCCAAGACCTCACTTACATTGACCTACTTACCAATCTCAGTGAACCGGAAACGAACTCAGACTCACTAGTCAGAACGGCAACTGAACTAGGAATAACAATCAACAGATCGATGGATACTGAACTTGCCAAAAAATCCACCTTCACCCCACAGCTACCATCAGGCAACAGCATTGACGCATTCCATCTTGCTGTCACACACGACTTTGAACGAGAATTCGCCAAATATCAAAAGAAATCTAAATACTTACCCCAAAACATTACCCGGGACGAAAGAACTGCCATCCAAACTCTCAAAGACAGAAAGGACCTAATCGTGAAAGAGGCGGACAAAGGAGGCAACCCAGTCACATTACATATAGATGACGATATCCTAGAAGCCAATCGTCAACTTGAAGATGAAACATGCTATCAGCTCCTAACGCAGGACCCAACACCTGGGATTCTCAAATGCATCAGTGAGAAAGTCAACGAGTGGTACAGTAAAGGGTTAATATCATCAGCAGAAAAAGCCTTCCTCTACATAGCTCATCCAACTATGCCTACATTGTATCTTCTCCCCAAAATCCACAAGGGCACATACCCACCACCAGGGAGACCGATCGTAGCAGGCATTAACTCACCATGCTCAAGGCTGGGAGAATATATTGACAAAAAACTGCAGCCTCTTATGAAAGAGATACCCTCATTCATTCAAGACACTAAAGATATCCTCCTCAAACTACAGAACATTACGTGGGAACCTGACTTTGTACTCGTGTGCATCGATATCGTCAGTCTTTATACTTCGATCAAACATCATGATGGAATAAAAACAACACAACAAACACTCTGGACCCAGCCAGCTAATTTCTTGGAGAGCAATAAAATGATTCTAGAGATGTTACACTTCTGCCTGGACAATAACATTTTCAGCTTTAACGGCAAGATATACAAGCAGATACGCGGAACAGCCATGGGAGCTAAATTCGCACCGCCGTACGCCTGTATTTTTATGAGCCACGTAGAGAAATTCTGGCTCTGGGGCTCAAACAATGAAGAATTCACATCCCACATTATAATGTGGCGAAGATATATTGACGACATTCTGTGCATCTGGCAGGGTGACATAGCCCTACTGCAACGATTCCTTGAGGAACTGGACGAAAATCCCTGGGACATTAAAACCACATACACCTTCTCACAAAAGGAGATCAACTTCCTGGATTTGACACTCTGGGGCCGATTCCGATTCGGGCCGGAAATCTCCCCGACCGAGCCGGACCCGGTGAGATTTCCGACCGAATCGGACCCGTGCAGTCCGACCGAACGAGTACGATGCGCACGTATGCCATCGGACTCGAGTCGGTCGGACTCCCATTGAAGTCAATGGGAGCCTGACGTACAACGCGTACGCGGGCTCCCATTGACTCAATGGGTGCGATGCGGACAAGTGCGCCCCCTACAGCGTGTACGCGGCGAAGCGATTCGCACCGTACACGCACAGGTAGGGGGGACCCATGGGTCCCCCCTGTGTGCGACTCGCGCGGGTACGCGTACAGGGGGGTCCGACACGGACCCCCAAAGTACGGCTCCGACAGCTCTTTCGAGCCGGAGTGCGCGGCTCGGTCGGATTGCTCGCGGTGCGCATCGTACTTACCCGGCCGGGGAACGTCTCCATTGCGCGGTGCGAGTCGTGTCCGTGCGAGTCGGTCGGTGAGGTTCGACCCGGGATCGAGTCGGTCGGAGCAATCGGGACGCCCGGACGAGTCGGTCGGCGAATACGCATTGTACTCGCTCGCCCGGACGCGCGTACGGATCGGTCGGGAAATAGGGCTCCGAATCGGATCCGGTTAAGCCGAATCCGATTCGGAGCCCTACCGGCCGAGATCGGAATCGGCCCCTCTATGTCAAAGACAACACACTACATAGCAAACTCTACCGGAAGGAAACAGCGGCCAACTCTATACTAAGAGCTGACAGCTGCCACCCAAGACATAACGTCAGAAATATCCCCAAGGGTGAGCTACTAAGAACTAGGCGAAATTGCAGTGAAGAACACATGTTTATGGAGAAAGGAGCAGAGACAATATCACGACTGGAACTACGAGGATACAACAGAAACTCACTGACAAAAACATTTAAGTCAATCTCAGAAGTTGACCGGAGGACCATCTTACAGCCGAAGAGGAACCAGGAGGAGAACGCGATTCGCTTCATCACAGACTATCACAATGGACATAACCACATAAGACAAACCTTGAATCGCCATTGGCATCTTCTACAACATGCGCCCAGTCTCAATGATCACCTCAAACACCATCCTGAAATGACTTTCAGAAGAGCTCCGAACCTAAAGAGCCAGCTATGTAAATCGGAATTTGAGGACAAAAGAAAGCCCACTGCTACATTCCTGGCTAGACCACCTGGCTTCCACACATGTAGGAATTGCAGCATATGCAAACTCAGCATCAGCAAAACGACAACAGTCAACATGACCCAAGGAAAACAATTCAAGATAACAGAATGGATCGACTGCAACAGCAAATTCACGGTCTATGTCATCTTCTGTCCCTGCAACAGCCCATACATTGGGAGCACAATTCGACCACTACGAACCCGGATACAAGAACACTACCGGAATATACACAAATACAACACGGTCACCCCCTGACAGAGCACTTTCACCTCAGGCATCCACATCAGAAAGACTTCACCTTCTTTGACCTGGAAATAGTTCACCCAGCAAAAAGAGGAGGAGATCGTGAACTGAAACTCAGAAGAAGAGAAAGCGAACTTATCCTCAAATTCAAGACAGTGACACTCGGCTTGAATAAGGATGCTGAAATGCATGTATGGTTGGGAGACTAATCCCTCATCCTCCTTTGACTCTTTCCCTTCTTTCTCGTGCATACTGCGCTTAGTGCATAACCGAACTTGGGAGGAGTGCACACGTCAGACCCCCCTACTCCCCTGTCCACTGACGGTATGTTGCACTCAGTTTTGATCCTTGGACCGCCCTACCGTGAGATAAGACACACTCAGCATAGCTAGGTCCTGTTACACAGCACCGACCCCATCGTCACCACCTCCCCAGACCCATGACCCTCAGGACCCTTTAGAGTCCGTCATCTTTAGACTCCTCACCCTGTATCTAACCCCCTCATAATCCCTTGATCCTCTGGAACTTGACACACATAATCTCACTTTCCCAGTACCTCTCCTCGTCCCAACATGGCCTCCATCCCAACATAGCGCCCACGTAAGTACACCAGTGCTTCACATGACGTAAAACATACATCCGCGTTTCTCCATGGCACTTTCCCCGTTCCAAGATGGCGCCCATAGTCAGACCTCGCACGGTACGCTATGCCACCCTATCTCATCATCCCACAGCACACCACCCAACCTAAATATGCCGCCAATAGGGCCCCTTTACATAACACCCCCCTTTCTACCCGACCCTGACCCGTCTGATCAGGTCACCGCAGATGTGTACTTCTGAACAATTCACCCCTCCAAGATGGCGACCACCCACGCGGCTCATTCTAGATCTCCGTTTTCCATTGACCCAGAAATACACCGCGCAATTTCCCGTATTTAAACTTCCCCCGTATTGAGGTGCCGAACTGCATTTCTCTCGAAGACACGCCGGTGGGATTATGCCCGAGACAATTAGGTAAGCACACACAGGAGGCCTTTGCCTCTTCCGTCTGCCCGTCGGAGCCGAGGATTCCACCTTATTCCCTCCCGCTTCCCCCCTCAGATCGACTTAGGATCTATGTACGCTTCATTTCTAGAAGACCCGTTAGCTCTATTGATCACCTGATATGGTAAGCATCCGTTTCATCCACCTACCACCCTGGCACCAACCTCCTCCTACACCATCCCCCGCAGCGACCCTATCCCTCCTTCCCCCCTCCCACTTCCCCCACACACACGGCTATCTTAGATTAACATTACCAGCGCCCCTCTACGCACACCCCACCCTTTATAAATTTGCGCCGGACGCACGCTGGGGCTGATCCCCTTTTTTTTCTCAATACTGGCTGGGCATGAGTAATCTCCCATACACACTTTCAGTAGCCGATTACAGACTTGTCACTTAATTGCAATCCACCGTGCCACCTGTCAACTAACAAAGTTACCGCTCTACCTTCTCTTCCCGAACTCAACCCTACCCATGTGGTTCAGGCAACGTAAATATACTTTTTCTTTCTTTCCCTATACAATGCCATGTATTTGTCACTAATGTTTTTTTTGACCGACCACACTCGTCTGAAACGCCGCTTTCAAGCTCTGCGATGATCGGTTTATATGGACTTGCTACTACACGCCGCATTGCGCATTCCTCTATCCTGCCCCCTTCCTCTATTCATGCTCCCCGTACGCACTGTCTGTGTGCGCGCAATTGCCCCTACCACCTCTCGCCCCCCCTTGTGCATGATTGTGCCCTATTTTTTGCAAATGTACCATTCTGAATGACGATGTCGCGATTTGCTTTCTAATACTATGCTATGACTTGCTAAACCACCCACTTTTTACCATGCCGTTATAATGTTTGTCTCCCATACACACTTTCTGTTTGGACGTTACACCACGGTCCCCATGTGGATCATGCCCACCTATATATACCCTATTTCGTTTGTTGCTGTATGCAAATATGTGATGTTATGCCCTACGTATTCTTTTCTCCCACACCTTCTTTTTTATCTCACTCTGTTTTTGTACACCACCAATCTATGTATGTATGTTAATGCTCCAATCACATGGGGCACCGTCACCTTGGCCCACAAATTCATATGCATTTTGTGTCAATGTACAGCCCTGAAGAAGCCCCAGGCCGGATGGCCATGTAAGGGGGCGAAACACGTGTTGGCTGTTTTTCACCTGTTACTAAACCTACACAGAATTCCTAAATCACCTTCATATAAAGAATTTTCACCTTGATATCAGCCTACTGGAATTTTTTCCTGAATCAGTACGAACACAAAAACTTGTTCAGACATCCTTTTCTGTAACCACTGTGCTTTTAGGGGGTCAGGGGTCTCCCCCTGTCCAGGACAAGTACTCCAAATCAGAACTGCCCAAATCTACACGGCGAGTAAGGAATTGGGACCCATCACCCCTTCTCTTCTATAATCTTCCATTTGGTCAAATTCCTGAAAAACCGCAGGGGAAAAATCTCCAGAATAATCTTGGACTCTTACAATTGGTAACCTACCAGGTGAACACCCAATCGATGGCATCTTGCCAGGATCGCAGAGCACAACGCTCAACAAGAATTGAGGAAACCTTCTCTACAAATCCAGTGACTGCCAGGAACACAACCAGCAAACCTAATCCCACATCAGCAAGAAGTACTTTCCTGACACTAGAACGTGCAGTAAAAAGAGAAACCACCAAATGGTGGGAGGCAGCATCACTCAAAAAATATCTAGAAGCTGATAGAATCCCCCGTGGATTAAGAATCTTGATCTTCCCACCGTCCGATACTACCAGTCCACAATACATAGAAAAATGGGACGAAAATCTAAAAGAATGTTCTAACAATATGATCAGACAACTAATCGATCACGCAGAAGAAGAATACAATAAAGCTAAAACAGAGGTGGACAAACTTACTAAACACATCGAGGATTCCAATTGGGGGGACCTGACAAACAAAAACTACGAGATCCTGAATCAAGTTATTGATGAACTTGAAGAAGACATCATCAAACGAAAGAACCGCAAGTTTCGCAGGGATCAACTCGACTACCAGTTTGGAAGAGTATACACTTTTGCAAAAAGTTACGACGCCAAACCACAAGACAATATTGACGTAGACAAAAGTGCTCAAAATTCAGGAGCCCCATCCAGCTCGGAAATCGATTCTCCAGCAGGAAGCTTGGAAGGAGACAATTCACGATGCAAGGTGAATTTTTTCGAGGAGGTACTGCGCTACAGACTCGGTATCAGAACAACAAATACCACAAATACTACAACATCGGTCGGTTCCCAACAATACGGACGACCTCCGACCCCAACAACAGGCGTTATTACCAGGTCCAGGAGAAAGGAACTAGAAAGAAAGACATAACAACAGTTGACCTGATTAAGAATCTATCATCTATCCAACTCTCGAATCAGGAAACCAGTGTGCTCAACAAAGGACTGTCCTTCTGCCCAACAGCATCATGGAATCTAACTAACACCCAAATAGACCTGTTTAAGTTCACACGCAAACTAAAACTAAAAGAATTCTTCGCGGACAGAGCCAACCGACAAGAAGTACAGTCGTAGACCACACTTTCGGACATGTCAATCCAAGACCTCACTTACAATGACCTACTTACCAATCTCAGTGAACTGGAAACGAACTCAGACTCACTAGTCAGAACGGCAACTGAACTAGGAATAAAAACCAACAGATCGATGGATACTGAACTTGCCAAAAAATCCACCTTCACCCCACAGCTACCATCAGGCAACAGCATCGACGCATTCCATCTTGCTGTCACACACGACCTTGAGCGAGAATTCGACAAATATCAAAAGAAATCTAAATACTTACCCCAAAACATTACCTGGGACGAAAGAACTGCCATCCAAACTCTCAAAGACAGAAAGGACCTAATCGTGAAAGAGGCGGACAAAGGAAGCAACCCAGTCGCATTACATATAGATGACTATATCCTAGAAGCCAATCGTCAACTTGAAGATGAAACATGCTATCAGCTCCTACCGCAGGACCCAACACCTGGGATTCTCAAATGCATCAGTGAGAAAGTCAACGAGTGGTACGGTAAAGGGTTAATATCATCAGCAGAAAAAGCCTTCCTCTACATAGCTCATCCAACTATGCCTACATTGTATCTTCTCCCCAAAATCCACAAGGGCACATACCCACCACCAGGGAGACCGATCGTAGCAGGCATTAACTCACCATGCTCAAGACTGGGAGAATATATTGACAAAAAACTGCAGCCTCTTATGAAAGAGATACCCTCATTCATTCAAGACACTAAAGATATCCTCCTCAAACTACAGAACATTACGTGGGAACCTGACTTTGTACTCGTGTGCATCGATATCGTCAGTCTTTATACTTCGATCAAACATCATGATGGAATAAAAACAACACAACAAACACTCTGGACCCAGCCAGCTAATTTCTTGGAGACCAATAAAATGATTCTAGAGATGTTACACTTCTGCCTGGACAATAACATTTTCAGCTTTAACGGCAAGATATACAAGCAGATACGCGGAACAGCCATGGGAGCTAAATTCGCGCCGCCGTACGCCTGTATTTTTAAGAGCCACGTAGAGAAATTCTGGCTCTGGGGCTCAAACAATGAAGAATTCACATCCCACATTATAATGTGGCGAAGATATATTGACGACATTCTGTGCATCTGGCAGGGTGACATAGCCCTACTGCAACGATTCCTTGAGCAACTGGACGAAAATCCCTTGGACATTAAAACCACATACACCTTCTCACAAAAGGAGATCAACTTCCTGGATTTGACACTCTATGTCAAAGACAACACATACATAGCAAACTCCACCGGAAGGAAACAGCAGCCAACTCTATACTGAGAGCTGACAGCTGCCACCCAAGACATAACGTCAGAAATATCCCCAAGGGTGAGCTACTAAGAACTAGGCGAAATTGCAGTGAAGAACACATGTTTATGGAGAAAGGAGCAGAGACAATATCACGACTGGAACTACGAGGATACAACAGAAACTCACTGACAAAAACATTTAAGTCAATCTCAGAAGTTGACCGGAGGACCATCTTACAGCCGAAGAGGAACCAGGAGGAGAACACTACGATTCGCTTCATCACAGACTATCACAATGGACATAACCACATAAGACAAACCTTGAATCGCCATTGGCATCTTCTACAACATACGCCCAGTCTCAATGATCACCTCAAACACCATCCAGAAATGACTTTCAGAAGAGCTCCGAACCTAAAGAGCCAGCTATGTAAATCGGAATTTGAGGACAAAAGAAAGCCCACTGCTACATTCCTGGCTAGACCACCTGGCTTCCACACATGCAGGAATTGAAGCATATGCAAACTCAGCATCAGCAAAACGACAACAGTCAACATGACCCAAGGAAAACAATTCAAGATAACAGAATGGATCGACTGCAACAGCAAATTCACGGTCTATGTCATCTTCTGTCCCTGCAACAGCCCATACATTGGGAGCACAATTCGACCACTACGAACCCGGATACAAGAACACTACCGGAATATACACAAATACAACACGGTCACCCCCTGACAGAGCACTTTCACCTCATGCATCCACATCAGAAAGACTTCACCTTCTTTGGCCTGGAAATAGTTCACCCAGCAAAAAGAGGAGGAGATCGTGAACTGAAACTCAGAAGAAGAGAAAGCGAACTTATCCTCAAATTCAAGACAGTGACACTAGGCTTGAATAAGGATGCTGAAATGCATGTATGGTTGGGAGACTAATCCCTCATCCTCCTTTGACTCTTTCCCTTCTTTCTCGTGCATACTGCACTTAGTGCATAACCTAACTTGGGAGGAGTGCACACGTCAGACCCCCCTACTCCCCTGTCCGCTGACGGTATGTTGCACTCAGTTTTGATCCTTGGACCGCCCTACCGTGAGATAAGACACACTCAGCATAACTAGGTCCTGTAACACAGCACAGACCCCATCGTCACCACCTCCCCAGACCCATGACCCTCAGGACCCTTTAGAGTCCGTCATCTTTAGACTCCTCACCCTGTATCTAACCCCCTCATAATCCCTTGATCCTCTGGAACTTGACACACATAATCTCACTTTCCCAGTACCTCTCCTCGTCCCAACATGGCCCCCATCCCAACACAGCGCCCACGTAGGTACACCAGTGCTTCACTTGACGTAAAACATACATCCGCGTTTCTCCATGGCACTTTCCCCGTTCCAAGATGGCGCCCATAGTCAGACCTCGCACGGTACGCTATGCCACCCTATCTCATCATCCCACAGCACACCACTCAACCTAAATATGCCGCCAATAGGGCTCCTTGACATAACACCCCCCTTTCTACCCAACCCTGACCCGTCTGATCAGGTCACCGCAGATGTGTACTTCTGAACAATTCACCCCTCCAAGATGGCGACCACCCACGCGGCTAATTCTAGATCTCCGTTTTCCATTGACCCAGAAATACACCGCGCAATTTCCCGTATTTAAACTTCCTCCGTATTGAGGTGCCGAACTGCATTTCTCTCGAAGACACGCCGGTGGGATTATGCCCGAGACAATTAGGTAAGCACACACAGGAGGCCTTTGCCTCTTCAGTCTGCCCGTCGGAGCCGAGGATTCCACCTTATTCCCTCCTGTATCTCCCCTCAGATCGACTTAGGATCTCTGTACGCTTCATTTCTAGAAGACCCGTTAGCTCTATTGATCTCCTGATACGGTAAGCATCCGTTTCATCCACCTACCACCCTGGCACCAACCTCCTCCTACACCATCCCCCGCAGGGACCCTATCCCTCCTTCCCCCCTCCCACTTCCCCCACACACACGGCTATCTTAGATTAACATTACCAGCGCCCCACAACGCACACCCCACCCTTTATAAATTTACGCCGGACGCGCGCTGGGGCTGATCCCCTTTTTTTTCTCAATACTGGCTGGGCATGAGTAATCTCCCATACACACTTTCAGTAGCCGATTACAGACTTGTCACTTAATTGCAATCCACCGTGCCACCTGTCAACTAACAAAGTTACCGCTCTACCTTCTCTTCCTGAACTCAACCCTACCCATGTGGTTCCGGCAACGTAAATATACTTTTTCTTTCTTTCCCTATACATTGCCATGTATTTGTCACTAATGTTTTTTTTGACCGACCACACTCGTCTGGAACGCCGCTTTCACGCTCTGCAATAATCGGTTTATATGGACTCTCTACTACACGCCGCATTGCGCATTCCTCTATCCTGCCCCCTTCCTCTATTCATGCTCCCCGTACACACTGTCTGTGTGCGCGCAATTGCCCCTACCACCTCTCGCCCCCCTTGGGCATGATTGTGCCTCTATTTTTTGCAAATGTACCATTCTGAATGACGATGTCGCGATTTGCTTTCTAATACTATGCTATGACTTGCTAAACCACCCACTTTTTACCATGCCGTTATAATGTTTGTCTCCCCTACACACTTTCTGTTTGGACGTTACACCACGGTCCCCATGTGGATCACGCCCACCTATATATACCCTATTTCGTTTGTTGCTGTATGCAAATATGTGATGTTATGCCCTACGTATTCTTTTCTCCCACACCTTCTTTTTTATCTCACTCTGTTTTTGTACACCACCAATCTATGTATGTATGTTAATGCTGCAATCACATGGGGCATCATCACCTTGGCCCACAAATTCATATGCATTTTGTGTCAATGTACAGCCCTGAAGAAGCCCCAGGCCGGATGGCCATGTAAGGGGGCGAAACACGTGTTGGCTGTTTTTCACCCGTTACTAAACCTACACAGAATTCCTAAATCACCTTCATATAAAGAATGTTCACCTTGATATCAGCCTACTGGAATTTTTTCCTGAATCAGTACGAACACAAAAACTTGTCCAGACATCCTTTTCTGTAACCACTGTGCTTTTAGGGGGTCAGGGGTCTCCCCCTGTCCAGGACAAGTACTCCAAATCAGAACTGCCCAAATCTACACGGCGAGTAAGGAATTGGGACCCATCACCCCTTCTCTTCTAATACCAAAAATTACCCTTTGCACCCCTTAATATATATTCCTACCAGATGTATCTACATCCGTGCAACCACTTTCACACTACGTCTCTTTATACTACACTCTACTAGACCACACGCCACTCCAGTCTATGCCACTCCACTGTATGCCTGTACTCTCTACGCCAGTCCACGCTATTCGACTCCACACCACTCCACTGTACGCCGCTCTACTCTATGCCAGTCCAATCTACGCCATTCCACTCTATGCCACTCCAGTCTATGCTATTCCACTCTATGTCACTGGACTCTGCACCACTTTATACCACTTTACTCTATGAACTCAACTCTATGCCACTCCACTATACGCCACTCCAGTCTACGCCACTCCACTCTATGCGATTCAAATATACTTCAGTCTACTCCACGCCACTCCATTCTACGCCACTCCACAATATGATACTCCAGTCTACAACACTCCTCTGTATGCCACAACACTGTACACTATCCTACTCTATGCCACTCCACTCTATACCACTCACCCTATGCCATTACAGTGTACTCACACACACTCTCAAACACCCACACAACCACTCACACACCCATTCACACATCCATACACCCATTCACACACCCACACAACCACTCACACACCCACTCACACACCCATACAGCCACTTACATATCCACAAAACCACTCACACGCCCACTCACAGATCCACACATCCACTTACACACCCACTCACACACCCACTCAAACACCCACTTAAACACCCACAAAACTCACACACCCATACAGCCACTCCAACACCCACTCACAGTCACACACTCACCCACAGACCCACACAACCACTCACACACCCACTCAAAACTCACACACCCACTCACACACCCATACAACCAGTCACACACCCACTCACACACCCATTCACAGAACCACACAACCACTCACACACCCACTCATACATCCATACAACCACTCACACACCCACTCACACACACAGTTACACACCCACACAGTCACTAATAAAGTCATTCACACAACCATATAGCTCCTCACACACCTACACAGTTACTTACACAGCCACTCACACACCTGCTCACAAACTCACACAGGCACTCACACACCCACTCAGAGACTCACACACCAATGTACACACTCATACAGCTAGTGACACACCCACTCACAAACCCACACAGCCACTTACAGACCCAGGTGCCCCTGAGTTGGCTGCTTTTCGGTGGGTTGGCCACAGAGCCTGGCCGCACGCCAGGTTTTTGACCAACCCCCCACTGTGCACTGCACCAAAGGCCGAGTGCAGCGTGGGGTTGGTTATATGCAGATGGTTGGCCACAGGGCCATGCGTGGCAGTGGTTGGATTAAAAAGTGGTAATTAAATATTGCTTTCTGTTAAAAACACCCTAGAAATTCACTGAAAAAAACAGAGATTACTGGGACATTATAGATAAGATATTGCATAAAAAAACTGTAGCAAGTCACGGAAAAAAACAAAGGTTACGAGGACGTTATAGTTAGAAAATAGAATTCAAAAAACCTTAGAAATTCACTAAAATAACAAAGGTTGCAGGGACATTATAGTTAGGTTCAGATTTTACACACATAAAACCATAGAAATTCAGCAGTTATCATTATAATTTTCTCAAGAAACTATAACTCATGCCCTAAGGTAACTATAACTTGCGCCCTCACCATGCACTGCTAATTGCCCCACATATTACATCATGACATCTTCTATGACATCACTGATAATAACACTGCAATATTTGCAATAAGATTATTGATGAGAAAACTGTGCACAGTTGGGGCACAGAGAATGCCCCAGAACCCCTGTTGGGGTCACCTAAGGGCAGAAACATGTTGACATTCTGTAGGGGTATATTTGCTGATAACCCTTAGTCCTCTAAGTTTTTAATCCTGCCCCAGAACACCACGGAGCAAAGGTTATATGCCTCTGAAGACAGTTTTACTCTTTATCTTCCTTTGCACTCTGCCCTTCACTCTCTCCACTATTGCTCTCAAGTTTCCTAAAACACCTCAGCTCCTCCTAACTCTTTGAGGAATTGTAGCCCACACCAATGACCTTGCAGCCTTGGTTTGTGGAGGGAACCCACTGATGAAGCATGTCATCCTCGGATGAGTGAGGGTTCTTGTCTTTAAAGATGTTCTCTCCTGCAAAACTCTTCTCCACTTGGTAGTGCAACACAGCCAGGTGGAGAAATGCTAAGTGTGCATGTTAGTTTGGCCATCCAAAGATGACTGACCAAACCATCATGCACACTTATGGTGCCCACCACTCCTCCTCCCTCCTCCATCACGATAGCTTAGCCCAGCCCACCCCACCGTAGACTGCCTCAGTACTGAAAAATAAAATAATAATTACATTGTTTTATTATCATTTTGTTTTTCCTGTTTGCACTGCTGAGAGCAGTGGGGCGACGCTCCTCCATCTTAACGGAGGAGCCGCCTCTAGTGAATACTGTTTACAGTACCCACTTCTCTACTCGTATCAACTTCATTTCTCAATTGTAGGTTCGGTGAATGTCAGGGATATCATTCAGATTAAAGCTGTCTGCAGTAGGACATTCATTTTGAGACAGGTGTTCAGTATTTTTAAGAACTTGGTTTTCTCTGAAAAGTTGCATACAGATTGAACACCGTATGAAATGAGGGTTTCCCATATATCTGTGGTTGATTGTTTATTTGAACTATGCTACCCGTGAAGTGTAGTGTAGGGTCAATGTGGCACATAACCCATGCTTTCTACACCTAAGGGAGTTGTTTCTGTGATGGCATTAATGATGCCTCATATTCTTCTGAGCAATTACTTTAAGAGCTCTAATGCTATACCTTTTACAGAGCAATGTGTACAAAAGAAGGTTGGATGATGTTGTCAGTGATTAAATGTATATATAAGGACTCCCTGCTACTTATATGTATTCCCATGGCAGAGAAAATACAATTGTTCAAAACAAATCCCTAGACAACTTTTATTTTATTAAGCATTTGTTAGAACATAATTGCTACACGATAATGGAAAAGGCTAAATGTACACAAAGTAATGCATTATAAAACCTTTTATTCATACAAAATGGCATAAAAACTTACTTTTTATGTCATTTTGTTTTTAATTGCCTGTGAGATCTCTCAATGCATAGAACCAACAAGGATTAATTTCATGATTCCATGAAGATCCATCAATGTTCAAGGCCACCACATTGTGTCTCTCAATTTGAATATATACATTGGAAAACATTTTCCTTCCTTTTTAGATTTAATGTTTCATTTTAGTATCTCTGACAATTTTGTTCACATTCATTAGTAACACTGTTATTATCCAACATTATCATGGTTGCGTAATAGTGATGAATGTATTGAAAGTATTTGAACAGGATTGTATTTATTGAAAATATATACAGGAAATGTATCCTTGTTGGTTCTATGCATTGAGAGAACAATGAGATTGAGATATTCATTGTTTTTAATTGCCATGTGATCTCACAGGCAGTGTTCGTCCCAAAATTAACTCTGTTTTTATGTCATTTTGTATGAATAAAAAGTTTTTATAATGCATTACTTTGTGTACAATTAGCCTTTTCCATTATCGTGTAGCAATTATGTTCTCTAATGCTTAATAGAATAAAAGTTGCCATGGGATTTGTTTTAAACAATTGATGTCATCAGTGATGTCATTAATGATGTCATTTGAGATGTCATAAATGATGCCAAAAAACATATCATGAGCAATGTAATATGTGAGGTCAGAAGCAGTGCATGGAGGGGGCCCAAGTTATAGTTAGCTCTGCTAACTGTAACTAGTGAATTTTTGTGGGTTTTTTTAAGTTTAAAATTTAAATGTTGTCACTTACAAATTCAATTACCTATAACATTACTTTAACCTTCGGCTTTTTCAGCAAATATATATATGTATGGGGTTTTACTTACCTTACTTATACTTACCATGTGTGGTAAGGGCATGCATGGTAAAGGTATCCGTGTGCCAGAAGCTGTGTGGAAAAGGCACGTAAAGTATAATGGGGCAACCCAGTGTCCCTCAGAACCTGGGTATATATGATAATTACTACAATGGGTTCTGTCGGGTCCAACAATTGCTTAGTGTTTGAGGAGAACTAATCACTATTAAACATTACAAGCTCAAAAATGACAAGGATCAGTCGGGACACACCAAACAAGAAAACACAGTAAATATGTTTTAGACTTTATATATCCATTAAATGTTGCATGGAATATAAGGCTGTTGTACAGTGTATTCATAGGACAAAAATAAAGACAAAAATAACACAACATATAATGTGGTAGTGCAACATATATATATATATATACAACAAGTAACTGATACACAAATCAAAAAATATCAACAGAAAGTTAATGGAACTAGCCGTCCAACTGTTAAATATGTGGTTCAAACTAAACCCTGTGTAATCCTTCACACTGATTTTAAGGGTGTAGTGACTTTGGAAGTGATATCATTGAGCGTCAACGTTTCGACCCAGGATGTATGTGTTAATGAAGAAACATCACAGGGTCTTCTTCAGGACTGTGAACTGTCCCGCCAACAGCCAATCGAAAATATATAGCAAGTATTAAAGGTTCTTCTCATTTCCGGAGGAATCTTGTAGGACAATGCTGTATGCAATCATGTCCTGCAAGCGAATTACTTGAAATCCTTTGTATTGGTGTTCCAGAAAGGTAACACTGTTGATTGGGTCCTTCTATGGTCATCGAAGGGTTAAACAATTTCCTATTTGGGCAATTTCCTTAGTCAAATGCGGGTAAGGTCCTGGCTGGTGTTGCCGAGTGACCTTTACACCTGCAGGCAGCTAATGCAGCGAAAGCACGGCTCTGTGAATGTGGAAAAGGCAAGCATGGTAATTGCATACGTTGTACAGTCATATATTGTCCATGAGCAATTGGCGCTTGGACATAATTAAGTTGTAACTTGGCATCACAGTGTGTCTTATGAGCAACGAGCCCAAATTCCATAAGGCATCTTGCCCATGGGCACATTGCTTATGGCCTGGTGCCCCTGTGTAGGTTGCTCATGGGGTCAGGGAGGCACACAACGTGTGTCCAAACTTACCCGGAACACTTTGACACTGACTATCATCTACCCACCAATATCTACAATGTATCTGATGATTACAGATCTATGTAATGGAAGGGTCAGAGTGAGTGTGTTTTTATTATACTAATCAAGATCAATATTGCTAATCATGATTTTTGACAGTTAAGTTCCATAATTATAATGACTATCTCTACTGTAGTCATAATGTATGATTTTTTAAGTGACTTTTGGGTATTACACCTGTTCAGCTGTTTTAGACGCCATGATCAATTTGTTCAATAAATGTACCACTTTGCTCACGTTTGGGGCAGTTTATGATTAGGGAAAGTTAGAGCATCTTTTTTGCTCCACTTTGAGACCAGAGAAGCTGCTCTTGGGTTGACCTCCTGTGTGGGTGTTTCCCTTTGCGTAAACAACCCTTCCCTGGCCACTGTTGTTTTTTTTCATATGGTAATGGGCCAAGTTGTCCACTCTCCCTCTTCATTTTGCATACTTGTACAACTGGTGATTTGTCAATTGAACATTCGCAAACAACATGCATGTGTTTTCTAATCATGCACATTTTGCGCATTGGTTAGTTCCCGTTTGTGCACCAGTGCAGGGGATGGCGGCCAATTTTTAATAAATACAGATGCACAACTTTCTTCCCCTTGTGCAACGCTGTGCAGGAAATTTGGTTGATGTCTTGTGCTAAAAATACATATATCTGCCCCTTGATGGATATTATTACATCACAGCCATGACTTAAAACTTAATTTTAATGTGACACAGACCCATTCTCAAAGTGATGTTTTTTCTCCTCTTGACGGAGCTAGAAGAGGAGAAGGGAAGATGAAAGAAAAGAGGTCAAGAGAGGAGGTGTGAGAAGGAGAGGGTGGTGTGTGTGAGAGAAGAGAGGGCAGGGACAATATTGGAGGTAGAGAATACTAGGTGGATGCCTAGGCTGTAAACAGCAGTACGTCATAGTACGAGTACAAGCAACAAATATGGCACCACTGACTGAAAGGCTATTACACAAAAATGTGGCATCACCTGGGATGACAAAAATATGTGCACTGAACTAAACTAAAAGTGCTCAGTTTTAAACCACTATGCAAAAACTGTATTTACATTTTTGCAGTTCTTTACTTCCATGGAAACGGAACCAAGTCTTGTTGTGAAGTGAGAAGAAGTGACTTCTAATTTGCCCTTAGCATGTCTCCCGGATCTCTTCCAGAATAGTGTGCTCAAAGCAGAGCCCCCAAATCTGTTCACTTCATTTTCTGAAGGAGCACCCTTCTTCTACCTCATCCTAGGACTCCAATATCCACTTGCAGCACATCCCTAATGTTAGTCAGCCCACAGTAGCCTAACAAAAATGTGTGAGTTTGCAAAATTTGGCGACGGGCACCCCTAATCTCACTTAGGCAGGTCTCCAGCCGAACAAGGACCCCGAAGAGACGTGCAACACAAAATGGTGTGGTCGCGTGCAGAGTGTGGTGAGGGGGCTTCAGAGGCCCTCCCCCCCGCATCTCACAGATGTTCATAGGCCTTCGGCTGATTGGGGGGTGACTGAAGGGTGGGGGACCCCTGCGACTCGGGGTGCTGGAGCAACATGGGCGTACGTTACATCCTGAACGAACGCACAGCTCGGTCTAGGGAGTGGCTGCCCTTTGACCTAAAAAAGTGTCTTCGTTACCTCTACTCAGACAACCTATTCTATTTTCTAAAGCGGGGATTGTTGTTCATTTCAGAGAATAAGCACTTCTTTTTAAACCTGATGGGTAGGAGTGGTTGAACTGACCCCCGCCTTTTTCTGTACACACGCATTTGTTATTAAAGGGTGGGACAGGCCGACGGAGAAAAAAACCTAGTAGCTGTTCCCCAAACAAGTTATTCAACAGATGGAACGTGTTATAGGATGTTTGGAGGGAGATAATTACAGTGTTTGCAGATCAGGAGCACATGTAACAAAAAGGTCTGCTGCTACCTCTCTAGCCTCCGCAACATGTGGAACTTGGTCCCTGATAAAATGCGAGATAAATGCTGTGCGCAGGAAGCTCGTAATGTGTACTGTAGAATTAACCTTTGCTGTAAGTGCATACTTTCCGAGCGTTTCCCATTCTGATGTCAGGGGATAATTACAGATCTGTCCATGAAGGAGCGCGCGGCACGCCCTGTCAACAACACTAGGCAGAAAGATGTATGTAGGAGTCACAACAGGTGACCAGCTAATACGATTGGCCGGCTGCTTTGGCATTTACCCAATAATATTTCGCATACGAAATGAGTCATAACTAAGAATTTTAAGAAAACTATCAAAACGGGAAATGCGAGGAAATGTAGTCAGATGCCCTTTGCAGAGTACCGTCCTTCTATCACGCGACACGAAGCCAAAAGTTACAAAACGTTTGTTTGCAGGTAATGTGAAGAGTGATTAGTTGACCACATTTAAGCTAACAACACGTTTAAGTGGTTAATAATATGTATACAGAGTAAAAGGCAAGCCATTGCTTCTACAACTACGCCAAAAATAGAATTTGAAGTTTCTTTTCTATAGATTGCAAATAATTATTTTAAATTCTATTACTTTACATTTACATGTAAATAGTGTAGATATTTCAAACTTGCCTGAAAATGGGCTTAGTAAATATTAGGAAATTACTGTAAAAAGTGCAGTGAAAGTAATACCAATATTGGTGATGCAAGTTTGCCCCTAGTGTGGCAACTCATTCTAGGGTAGAATCCAGCGAATCAACTGTGAATGTCTGGGTCAGTGTGTGGGATCTTAACACAAAATACATAGGGCCTGATCACGAGTTTGGCGGTGTGGGAGCGGGCCAACATGCCACCGCCTCGCTCCCACACTGCCAAACTCGTCTGCACACCGCCCGCCAGATTACAAGTTAATTCATGGTCTGGTGGGCGGTGCTTTGGCGGTACCAGGCGGTGATGCCTTTCCAAAGGCACCGCAATGGGAGCGCCAAAGAACGTTCCTGCACGGCATGGACTGTGAAGTCCATGCCGGTCAGGAACTGGGGCGGATGCAGACGGGGGGCACACCATATGCCCCCCTGCATGCATCCCCTGGTCCACAGGCAACAGGGTGCCCTGTAGGGCCCCCTTAGTTTCCTCACCGGCACAGTTTTCATGGTGGGCTCACTGCCATGAAAACTGTGGCTGTGAGGAAACTCATAATATTCTAGGCGGTGTCTCAAAGGCACGACCAGCATATTGCTGGGCCAGACCGAATATATGACGTTATATGGCATGGCAGCACAACGCATGCCATTACATCGCGGTTGTAACAACGCAAGTGCTGTTACAACGCACACTTTTACATGGCATATGCCTTTACCACGCATGCCGTTACAACGCAAAGGCACGCGTGGTAAAGGCATATACTTGGTAAAAGTGGTTAAGGTAAGTAATGGTATATATATATATAATATAAACTATATATATATATATATATATATATATATATATATAAATAATATTATTTATAGTCATATAGATACTTTGTCAATTCACCAATGATTTTAAACATAACATCAGTGGGCAGTTTTTGAAAAAATGATGATGATTTTTTCATATTGATTATTGAACTGTGCTGTAATGTGTTTTTTTACTACTAAATATTTATACTGTTTTTTAAATGTATTTAACATTTATTAGTATTTATATTAACATGTTTACAATTATATGTATTTTTGCTATTTATTGCTGTTGATTTGCACAAATGTAGATGACAAGGATTATCAGATTAAGTATGTTGTCTATGTTTATTGATTTGCTGCATCACGAGTTCATGGTACCGTGACTTTAAAAACTTCACTTAGGCTCTAGAGACGCGTCATGTGATCAAGGCCGAGTTTGGCCGAAACGCGTCATGGCAGCAATGGTGGCGCACTGAAATAAACACCTGAATGCACCAAATCTGGGTTCGTCGTCCGTCTTTTTTCCGAGCAAGGAGAAGTGTGAAGCGGAGTGTGGAGATATTTATACCGAGATAGCTTCCTCGGTACTGGCGAACCCCCTCCTTGTTTTGGGCGGAGTGACAAGAAGCTGCTTCTGGCCTGTGCCGGAAAAACTTTGGGAGTCTCTGAGCGAGAACGTTACAACCAGCCCCCGGATATCCAAAAGTGCTTCCCGCCGATTGTGCAAGCAGCGGGATACGAGCCGGAGGACGCGCAGACCGTCAGCAAGGCACAAGGTAGGAAGCGTGAGTGAATTTTCCGGTAGAGGAGGTGTGCAGTGATAGAGCACGGCAATTTTCGCGAGTGTGCTCGTGTAGAACGCTGTAACCGATTTCAGCGTCTATATTGATACAGTGTTGCCGCCATGACTGCGGACGCGCTCAGGAGCCGCGAGGCAACGGCTGAAACAATGTTTGATGATGCCCCGAGTACACCACAACAAGTATTGGCTCATAGTAGCCAGAATACGGAAGGGCACACAAACGTAAAGGAACTATTTAAAAAACTTGAGAAAGCCATGCGTATGGAGCAAGCTAAGTGGTGGGAACACCGATCACTGAACAGATATTTACAAGTTGGGCGGATTCCAAGAGGGCTACGCATAATGATTGCCCCAAGCTATGAAAACCCAGATCCTCAGATGTTAAGTGAATGGGCAGAATGTAATCTGGAATCTTCCAGAAGGCTGGTGACAATACTTGTCAAGTATGCAGAGAGTGATCGAGGGAAATTACAAAAACAAATTGACGACTTGGAAAGTGAAATAAGTAAGCTGGTAATCACACCACAAATAACAAAATACCGTGAAGACATGTTGATTAGACTGGCAAAAGATGAAGACGTAATAAAAAAACGGAAAACATATAAGTTCCAGAGGGATAAGCAAGATTACGAACAAGGACAGATCTTCACGTTCGCCAAAAAATTTGATTCCATCAAAACAGCTACAAAACTTGTGGTTCATGATGACCAACAAACAGGTAAACAACTAGGTACGGCATCATCCACATCAGTTTCTGATTTAAGCTCATGTATGGGAAGTGACTCAGACACTGAACAACAAAGAGCAAGGTCCAATTTGGGGTTTCGCAAATTTACCCTAGGGGAGGAGGTAAACTGTCTCAGGCAGGATCGCAGAGACACACTGCGCCCTCGCAAACAATCAGACTTAATCGCAAACGCAGAGAAAGGCGCAAATGTAATAAGTGGCGCCAGCAACAAAAAACCACAATACAACAAAAAAAGATGGAATCGCAAATAACAATAAACGGTACAGAAAACAATCAAACTGTCGTCAATCTATCCACAGTGAGTTTAAATGCAGCAGAGATCAAATTATTGGAACTGGGGTTGTCATTTTGTCCATCAAAAATTTTTTGACTATGCCCAAACTCGAGTGGATGTCTACAAGTTTGTACGGAAACTTAAGCTTAAAAAATACCACTTAAATAAACCCAAACAAAGCAGCAATAACAACGCAACTGATATTAATGGAAGCAGTAATCTAACAGCTGCGGATGCAGAACTATTAAATAACTTACAGGAGCTGGAACGTGAAAACAGAAATGTGAACAGCAGAAATGAAGATAACGATCTCAACACATTTGGTACAGTTCCAACTAAGTTTAAACCAAAATCTACATTTCAACCTATAACTCTCAGAGACTCACTAGATATATTTACCGAATTGGTCACTACAGAGATAAAGAAACTAAAAATTCAAACCTCTAGAAGAATACAAAGACAAGATTATCAGCAAAGAGCATATAATCGACTAATGGAGAAATTACAAAAGAACGATCAGATTGTAATCAGGAACTCTGACAAGGGTGGAAATATTGTTGTGTGGTCAAGGGACGAATATATCAAAGAGGCTACACAACAATTGGAAGACGCAAATTGTTACAAAAGGACCAATATCCAAACTGTAAGAGCATCTTGGATTGAATATTACTCTAAGCTCAGTGCCTGGAGAAGCATGGGACTTATTAGCATGGATGAGTATAGATTCTTAAAGACCGAACACCCAGTAATGCCAATTATGTACTTTATTCCAAAAATACACAAAAATGCCACCACCCCACCGGGGAGACCTATAATTTCAGCTATAGGGGGCTTTTTGGAAAATACTACAAAGTACATTGATTTCTTTTTACAGGAATTTGTTAAAAATCTACCATTTTTTGTGCAAGATACGGGGGACTTCCTTAGACAACTGACGGATATAACATGGGAGCCTGATTGCTTATTAATGTGTTTGGATGTTACCTCCCTATACACAAGTATACACCACAAAGATGGTATTAGAGCTAGACAATACTATTTGGACACTAGACCTTTACATCTGGTCCAACATAACAAAATGTTAATCACAATGATTACGTACTGCTTGAATAACAACTATTTTTTATTCCAAAACCAGGTCCTGCAGCAGATAAGGGGAGTAGCTATGGGAGCTTGTTTCTCCCCTAGCTACTCTTGTCTACATATGGGCTGGTGGGAAGAGGTAATCCTGGGAAAAGAGTTTAAAACTGTCAGGGATACTCAGATAATAATCTGGCTACGCTATATCGACGATTTGTTCGTGATATGGCGTGGGACAGCAGAGTCAGCTCATGATTTTGTGCAAAAGATGAACAAAAATAATATCAACTTGCAGTTCACAGCTACCATCAGTGACCAATCTGTATGCTTCCTGGAAGTGGAAGTATACATCAAAGATAATAAAATTGAAACCAAACATTTTCGTAAACCCACAGCAGGCAATAGTCTGCTGCATGCCACTAGCCACCATCCTCAGCATCTCATCAATAGTATACCATTTGGTGAGATGCTGAGGATACGCCGTACATGCAGCAGTGACCAGGATTTGATAGCAGCACAACAACTTAGCAAGACCAGATTTCTACAAAGAGGGTACAAAGCTCAGACTATTGATCATGCTATTTCCAAAGCTAATGCCAGAGATAGAATGGATTTCCTTAACAATAAGACATTAAATATCTCTAATAGGCAGGATAATCCCAATGAAACTAGATTAATCCTCACATATAGTAAGCAGCAAAACACTCTACGTAGAATTATTAACAAAAATTGGTCTATTGTACGTAGTGACCCTATTATTGGACATGCTTTATCCAAAAACCGAGCATTACTTTCAGAAAATCCAAATCCATGAGAGACTCTATAGTCAAAAGCAGTCCAGAGGTAGGAATCTCCAAAAATTGGCTAATGGGTAGAAAAGGATTTTTTAAATGCAACAGTTGTCGAGCATGCAAGTATGGGGTAAACACAACAACTTATATTTCCCCATTCACTAAGGACCCCATTAAAATAACTAAATTTCTGACATGCAAAACGGAATATGTGGTCTACGTATTGACTTGCCCTTGTGGGCAGCAGTATGTGGGAAGTACCAAATTACAAGCCCACAAACGTATACTGCAGCACATGAGGGCAATTACTAATAGTGATCATACGTATCCGTTTGCACGGCACTTTAAGGAAAGGCATGCAAACAACCTCCAAGATTTCAGATACTTTTTAATCGATTGTATACCATTATCCAGACGGGGGGGTGATCGGGAAACCAAACTCCGACGCCTTGAAACAAGGTATATCCTCGATCTAGATACAAAGAATCCTAATGGTCACAATTCAAGTGAGGACTTTTATACCTGGTTATAATCAATCTGGGATCAGATTTGATTAGATGCTTTACCAACTTATCAGTAATGTAAATAATGACATCTGTGGCTTTCTCATTTTTAAGAAATATTGTTTGTCGTTTTTCCTTGAAATACTTTATTCAGCACTCTCCGTCTTGCATTATGTTTTTAGTACATCATTTATATTTACACTACACATTTTTTCTATCTAGTTATTATGGTATATGTACAGAGGATTTTTTAGGAGGTCTGTTTGTATTTTATCCATGGTTTTTAAATTTTATATGCACCAGCACTTGTTTGGCACTTTGCACTTTAATTTTATACACTCTTTTATAAAAATGTACAGCATTATCAATTATGGAGAGATGGTTTATATTCTATTCCATATATCAACAGCAAATATACATTGATTGACTCCCTTATCAGGATATCTTAAATATGAAGGAAGAAATGGATTTATCCATTTATAGTCATATAGATACTTTGTCAATTCACCAATGATTTTAAACATAACATCAGTGGGCAGTTTTTGAAAAAATGATGATGATTTTTTCATATTGATTATTGAACTGTGCTGTAATGTGTTTTTTTACTACTAAATATTTATACTGTTTTTTAAATGTATTTAACATTTATTAGTATTTATATTAACATGTTTACAATTATATGTATTTTTGCTATTTATTGCTGTTGATTTGCACAAATGTAGACAACAAGGATTATCAGATTAAGTATGTTGTCTATGTTTATTGATTTGCTGCATCACGAGTGCATGGTACCGTGACTTTAAAAACTTCACTTAGGCTCTAGAGACGCGTCATGTGATCAAGGCCGAGTTTGGCCGAAACGCGTCATGGCAGCAATGGTGGCGCACTGAAATAAACACCTGAATGCACCAAATCTGGGTTCGTCGTCCGTCTTTTTTCCGAGCAAGGAGAAGTGTGAAGCGGAGTGTGGAGATATATATATATATATGTATATATATATATATATATAAAAACAGCTTGGTTGCGTGGAAACCCGAGCCTCTTACAATGGCGGGCAGTGGCAGGGTCGCAAATCCTTATAATCAAAAAACAGCGCCGTCCCAAATACTCCAAAAGGACAACACACCTTGGCCACAAACTTTTTCCAGCGTGATTTTATTTCAGCAAAGTCACCCTACGCGTTTCGGAGCGTCCGCTCCTTGCTCACGAGTAATGTGAATGCAAAAAATAAAGTATTTAAATAAATCATGTGATACTACAAATCATAAACAGTGAAAACAGACTTCATGGAATATTTTACGAACATATTCGTGGAAATAATACAACAATCACTGCCACAATATTCACAGTAATTTTACCAACAGTATACATAAATTCATTGTATGACTATTTATACAGATAGAGTTTAGCAAGTGTGATATCGGTGTCTGTAGAGCATCACCATATTTTCTATTGGTCACGCCTCTGCGTGGACTACATTTCCCATGAGTCTCAAAATCAAATACTAACAACTTTATTTAGAGTCCATTAAAGATAACAACCCCAGCCATCCACAGTTTTGCCTTGTTATATATAACTATAAATCAAACAAATTACCAGTCTACAGCCCCAGTGGGCTAATTCCTTAGTGGTTGCGTTTAATTTACCAAACCAATATAAGCTATTCTGAAAATACGTCTATGCTACGCATTCAATTCATGTCTCATCCCAGTGGATAAAAAGTAAGACAACTTTAAGTGAACACCGCTGCCACCGATAGTAAATTTATTTAGATAAAATAAAATAAAAAACCGAACATGGCAAAATTAACACAGTTCTGCCCCAGTGGGCTAATGACGTACTGCCCCAGTGGGCTGATCATTATGTGGCTCAAACCAAATCCAATTGGTAAATTTCGGAATCACCAAATTCTAGTTGATAATCATCAAAACATCCAGACGGAATAGTCAACACATTTATAGGCTCATTTCAAAAAGGTCGTCTGCTGTATCAGACCCGCCCCCACACCATATTTCATCACCCTAGTGGGTTACTATATGCACTTAGTTGCTCCTATTAAATGTCTCAGTAAAGACTTAAACTTTCATTTTCCCATGATGAATAGCACATCCATATTAGAGTTCTAGTTTACTGATGGAGAATATTCAATAACAATTTCTGGCAGATATTGTACTCAATTTGCCTTCCACTTGCTTTATGACATATCCCAGATCTGAAAAATAAAATGTGACAAAAAAGTGAATATCATGTACCATATATCATCCTTATTTTACATTTACACATCCAATTCAATAGACAGAAGAAAGTGAAGATAAAAACATATTTTAAAATCAATTTGTATGATAGCAGTTTCATTTTGAGAACACTCCTTTCGGGCAATCAGCCTCTTAACCTAAATGTATAGCTAGTGCTTCATCACTGTTATGCCCTGTTGGCTGCATTGTGTGATACTTTATAATCATCCTAGATTCTAGGCGTCTTAATTCTTTTACTCTATCGCCTCCTCTCTCCCTTCTAGGAATACTATCCAGTACAATGAATGATAGTAACTTATTATTCTGGTTGTGATGGGTAGCAAAGTGTCTTGCTATTGGGTATTGTTTATCGTTATGTGTTATTGCCCTCAGATGCTCCAAAACACGTTTTTTGGCTTTATGTATTGTACTTCCAATGTAATACTTATTACAGGGGCATCTGAGGGCATATACCACATATTCCGTATTGCATGAGAGATATTTTTGTATTTTAAACAATTTACTTTCAATAGAAAGCTTAACTTGCTTACAATTTGTACTGTACTTACAGGCCTTGCATCTGCCACATACATAGAACCCTTGTACAGTATTCAATGATTTTTTCATAGGAAGTAGAGCAGGACACATCATATCTTTAAATGATTGTGCCTTTCTGTATGTTACCTGTGGGTAATCATCAAGATTTTTATTAAGATCCATATCGGTTTTAAGGACATTCCAGAATTTCCCTAGTGATTTTTGCACTTCCTTCGACTTATTATTGTAGGTCGTGATAAACCTAATATTAGTAGTGTCACTTGGATCTATGTCTCTCGATATCCTTAAATTTACTATCGGTGGCAGCGGTGTTCACTTAAAGTTGTCTTACTTTTTACCCACTGGGATGAGACATGAATTGAATGCGTAGTATAGACGTATTTTCAGAATAGCTTATATTGGTTTGGTAAATTAAACGCAACCACTAAGGAATTAGCCCACTGGGGCTGTAGACTGGTAATTTGTTTGATTTATAGTTATATATAACAAGGCAAAACTGTGGATGGCTGGGGTTGTTATCTTTAACGGACTCTAAATAAAGTTGTTAGTATTTGATTTTGAGACTCATGGGAAATGTAGTCCACGCAGAGGCGTGACCAATAGAAAATATGGTGATGCTCTACAGACACCGATATCACACTTGCTAAACTCTATCTGTATAAATAGTCATACAATGAATTTATGTATACTGTTGGTAAAATTACTGTGAATATTGTGGCAGTGATTGTTGTATTATTTCCACGAATATGTTCGTAAAATATTCCATGAAGTCTGTTTTCACTGTTTATGATTTGTAGTATCACATGATTTATTTAAATACTTTATTTTTTTGCATTCACATTACTCGTGAGCAAGGAGCGGACGCTCCGAAACGCGTAGGGTGACTTTGCTGAAATAAAATCACGCTGGAAAAAGTTTGTGGCCAAGGTGTGTTGTCCTTTTGGAGTATTTGGGACGGCGCTGTTTTTTGATATATATATATATATATATATATATCCACTCTGGCAAACAAAGTAGGAAGTCAAAAAACGGGCGCACTCACGGATATGAAGGTAAAATACTTCTTTTAATGTGCGAACCTCCCGCACCAACAGACGCGTTTCGGCGTAGAGCCTTTTTCGATGTTGGTTACCACATTTACACGTCATCATTAAATGCAACCCATTGTGTCTCGTGTTTACATATCAACAGCAAAGACGGCATACTGATGTAATACTTTCTCCAAATTCATGGTGGCCATCTTTAAAAGGTGTTTAAAATCATAATGTGTATAATACCAGTGCAAACAAAATTAAAAAGCAACAATTGTATCCAAAGGTAATCATGTTCATACATGGATATGCTAACTCCAAGGCGATGGTAAGTGTGGGTTTTAAATCTTAATGCATTCTGTACGTTTCTTGTGATCACAGTTCCACATATAACCCTCAATTTCTACGATAGCTCACAATTGTGCCCATAATGGGCAATCGTTTCCAAGGAGATGAATGCATATGTTTGATTCACAGATATCCAATCATATGTATGAGAACAAATTCCAATAAATATCAAAATTGATCGGCTCACAATTGCGCCCTGAATGGGCCATCTCCATATTGTCACGGAAACATTTCAAAATTAATAATATTAAATGACATTAGGATCTTTCCATATCTTTTTCTAGCTATAACCTTATTAGCTAAAATCAATATAGTCAATTCATTTATATATACAAATTCTGCGGCTTGACGTTATTATGTCACAATTTTCACCTAATGTACATATTGAAATGTGGTGAAATGCATAGCTTATTAAAGACAAGGTACCGGTCTAAAACTACAGGGACCCAAATGACTCCAGGACGATGGTGCCACCCATTGATTAATCTGGGTGCACCCACATTTCTTCATCATTGTTAAGACCTAGGGGGGCCATCGTTTGTAGTTTTATTATATATTTTGATTCCAGGATTCGCAACTTTCTAATCCTATCCCCCCTCTTTCGTCTTTGGGTACTTGATCCAAGCAAAAGAAGCTTAATAGATCCCTGTTGCTTTTGTGTGTGTTTTCAAAGTGGCGAGCTACTGGGTAGCTGCTGTCCTTGTTACTAATTGCCCGCATGTGTTCTAAAATGCGTCTTTTTGTAGGGTGAATTGTACTACCAATATATCGCTTATTACACGGGCATACCAGGCAGTAAACAGTATATTCGAAGTTGCAGTTTAATAATAAGTTGATTTTCCATGTTGTTTTGGGATCTTCCTCTTTTATTCTGCATGTAGTTACTTTCTTACTGTACTTACATGCCTTACACTTTGTGCAGGGGTAAAAGCCTGTAATGATGTCTTTTTTAGGTGCTTTAGGGCGAAAATGGCTATGTACTAAGTGATCCCCTAAAGACTTGCATCTCCTGTATGTTATAGTTGGTCTTGATGGGATTACTTGTTTTAAAATATGATCCGTTTGTAAAATATGCCAATTTATTTTGAAGATCTGCACTATATTTGACGATCGTTCATTATATTGTGTGATCATCCTAATAGGTTCCGCATTTATCTGTTCCTGTGTTTCACTATCCTTTTTAACTACAAGCAGTTGTGATCTCATAACTTGGTTTACCCTAGTTTCAGCTTGGCGTAGGCTATTTTTGGTATAGCCTCTGGCTTTGAAGCGTTGTACGGCTTCAGTTTTTGCTTCCTGGTAGTCTAAATCTCTAGTGCAGTTACGCTTCATCCGCAGTAATTTCCCATAGGGGATATTACTAATCAGACTCTTTGGATGATAACTCCCTGCATACAGGATCGTATTTCCTGACGTCGGTTTTCTGTATAATCTAGTCTGTAGATTGTCATCTTCTACATACACTTCGAGGTCTAAGTAACATACTCTCTCTTTACTGATATTTGCTGTGAAAATCAGATTTAACTAATTGTTGTTCAGTGATGTAATTCTTCTTCGGCCGAAGAACAGCTGCCTCGCACCACGATGAACAGGTCCTCAATATATCTTGCCCAAAGGGCTATATTGTCGACCCATTCATCGTGTCTACCTGCCCATGCCGGAGTTCTGCAATATATATATATATATTCACTGAAAAAAACATAGGTTTCAGGGACGTTATAGTTAGTTGGACATTTCACTAGTACAAAACCAGAGAAATTCGGCCATTATAGTTAGTTCAGCTAACTAAAACTCGCGCCCCTGCAATGCACTGCTGATGACGTCACATATTACATCATTCATGACATGGTCAGGGACATCACTGATGACATCACTGATGAGATCTCAAATGACAACACTGATGACAACTGAAATGTCCAACTACCTATAACGTCCCTGAAACCTATGGTTTTTTCAGTGAATTTCTACGTTTTTTAAAGGCTAATTTCTAACTATAACGTCCTTGAAACCTATGATTTTTTCAGTGAATTTCAAAGGTTTTTTAAATGCTAATTTCTAACTATAACGTCCCTGAAACCTATGGTTTTTTCAGTGAATTTCTAAGGTTTTTTAAGTGCAAATTTCTATCTATAAGGTCCCTGAAACCTGTGATTTTTTCAGTGAATTTCTAAGGTTTTTTAAATGCTAATTTCTAACAATAACATCCTTGAAACCTGTGGTTTTTTTTCAGTGAATTTCTAAGGTTTTTTAAATGCTAATTTCTAACTACACCTATATAGGTAAGACATGTGCAGAAAGAGAAAGAAAGGTGCAGAAAGAAGCAAGAGAAGTGCTGAAAGAAGCAAGAGAAGTACAGAAAAAGGCAAGAAAAATGCAGAAAGAGGTGCAAAAAGAGGAAGAAAGGTGCAGAAAGAAGCAGAAGTGATGAAAGAGGCAAGAGAGGTGCAGAAAGAAGCAAGAGAAGTGCGGAAAGAAGCAAGAGAGGCACAGAAAGAAGCAAGAGAGTTGCAAAAAGAAGAGAGTGAGGTGCAGAAGGAGGAAGAAAGGCACAGAAAGAGGCAAGTGAGGTGCAGAAAGAGGCAAGAGAGGTGCAGAAAGAGACAAGAGAGGTGCAGAAAGAGGCAAGAGAGGTACAGAAAGAGGCAAGAGAGGTCCAGAAAGAGGAAGAAAGGTGCAGAAAGAGGCAAGATAAAGGAAGAAAAAGGAAGAAAGGTGTAGAAAGAAGCAAGAGAAATGCAGAAAGAAGCAAGAGAGGTGCAGAAAGAAGCAAGAGAGGTGCAGAAAGAAGAGAGTGAGGTACAGAAAGAGGTTAGAGAGGTGCAGAAAGAGGCAAGAGAAGTGCAGAAAGAGGCAAGAGAGGTGCAGAAAGAGGCAAGAGTGGAGTAGAAAGCCAAGAGAGGTACAGATAGAGGCAAGAGAGGTGCAGAAAGAGGCAAGAGAGGTACAGAAAGAGGCAAGAGAGGTGTAGAAAGAGACAAGACTGGTGCAGAAAGAGGCAAGAGAGGTGCAGAAAGAGGCAAGAGAGGTGCATAAAGAGGCAAGAGGGGTGCAGAAAGAAGAGAGTGAGCTGCAGAAAGAGGCAAGAGAGGTGCAGAAAGAGGTAAGAGGTATAGAAAGAGTTAAGAGAGGTACAGAAAGATGAAGAAAGGTGCAGAAAGAAGCAAGTGAGCTGCAGAAAGAGGCAAGAGAAGAGCAAAAAGAGTCAAGAGAGGTGCATCAAGAGGCAAGAGAGGTGCAGAAAGATGAAGAAATGTTCAGAAAGAGGCAAGAGAGGTGCAGAAAGAGGCAAGAGAGGTGCAGAAAGAGGCAAGAGAATTACAGAAAGAAGCAAGAGAGGTACAGAAAGAAGATAGTGAGCTGCAGAAAGAACCAAGAGAAGTGCAGAAAGAGGCATGAGAGGTGCAGAAAAAGGCAAGAGAGGTGCAGAAAGAGGCAAGAGAGGTGCACAAAGAAGAGAGTGAGCTGCAGAAAGAGGGAAGAGAGGTGCAGAAAGATGCAAGAGAGGTGCAGAAAGAAGAGTGAGCTACAGAAAGAGGCAAGAGTGGTGCAGAAAGAGGCAAGAGAGGTGCAGAAAGAAGAGAGTGAGCTGCAGAAATAAGCAAGAGGAGTGCAGACAGAGGCAAGAGAGGTGCATAAAGAGGCAACAGAGGTGCAGAAAGAGGCAAGAGAGGTGGAGAAAGAAGAGAGGTGCAGAAAGAGGCAAGAGAGGTGCAGAAAGATGCAAGAGAGGTATAGAAAGAGATAGAGTGGTGCAGAAAGAGGCAAGAGATGTGCAGAAAGAGGCAAGAGAGGTGCAGAAAGAGGCAAGAGAGGTGCAAAAGAGGCAAGAGAGGTACAGATAGAAGAGAGTGAGCTGCAGAATGAGGGAAGAGAGGTGCAGAAAGAGGCAAGAGACGTGCAGAAAGAGACAAGAGACAACTAGATTGCTAACATTCTATATTTATTACAAACGTGTGGCACGCTTGACGTCATCTTGATGTAATCAAAACTGTAATACCTAAAGCATTTCCTTTAGAAATTATAGAAATGAGAGGGTCTTATTTGCATAGAAATTATGGTTAGTGCTCTAAAAAACTAAAATGAGGACATATTTTCTGAGTTCTCAAATAGCGACAAAGCACTTTTAAATTATTTGTTATCTTTATGTTTTTTTATCCAGTTGACCACTTGATTAAATGTTACGCTTAGGGGAGAGAATGTGGTGTTACTTCTAGAGCTGCAGACTTTGCAACTGGGGAACCAAGTTGGAGTTTCTGCTTCAGCTCGACATTCTGTGATTCTGGTCAAATCACTTAATCTCCCCATGCCTACAACCAAAATGAGTTTGTCCTTGTATGATGTAACCAATGCTCATGTAAAGCACTCCAATATCTGACCAGCCTGCACTATATAAAACTGCAAAAAAACAAAGGATAAAACGTGTTTTCCACACTTCTGTCATTGGGCTATATGCGGGCTACATCTGGGTGATATTTGTGCTACATTTGGGCTCCTTTTTCTCTGATGGCCATCTTGGGAGACTTCAATTAAATTCATTAAACTTTATTCGATCTGATTTAGAAACATAGATCATAAAAGTGTACATAAAAACAGTAAATCCTCTTTCTTAATACAATACAGTGAGAATTAATTAAAACCAGTAGGTAAACACGGGTGTTATAAAGCCCGGTTCAGAGCAACTTCAGGTTAACAGAATAGTAAAGTTCAATGTTTCGCAAGATCAATCTCATGTACTTCGTGCAAAATACGCAATAAGGGGTGCAAGTAAGAGCAACGCTCCAATACCTGACCAGTCTGCACTATATAAAACTGCAAAAAAACAAAAACTAAAAAGTGTTTTGCACACTTCTGTCATTGGGCTATATGTGGGCTACATCTGGGTGATATTTGTGCTACATTTGGGCTCTTTTTTCTCTGGTGGCCATCTTGGGAGACTTATTTGTTATCAAGTTTCCTTAATTTCCTAATTTACTGCAGTCACCTCAGTAGGAAATGCTTTCAGTTTTTTACTTTGATTTCACCAAGAAGGCATTCAGATGTGTCACACATTTGCCATAAATTCAGAATTTTAGCACTCTAGTTGCTCATTAGATCACTGTAGTAAAGCTACTGCTCACCAGGGAGTTAACTGGAAGTCTACTGCTGGTATTGAAAGTGATTGTTTCAGTCTGCATGTCAGAATTTTCTAATGAAATAGAAGAGGATTTGAGATCTCACTTAAAACATGCCCTAATTTTTCATTCTGCAGCACTAACCATAATTTCTATGGCAAAATGAACCCCCTCATTTTGTTCCTTTTTAAATTAAATGTTTTAAGTGTTACCAGTTTATTCCAATCAAGATGGCTTCAGGTGTGCCATCATTTTGTCATAAGTGAGACTGTTAGCGCTCTAGTTGTTCTTTAGAACACTCTGGGAAGCTGCAGTAGAACACAAAGGAATCAACTGACTGGCTGCTCCTGTTGAAATATAACAGGAAGATATTTGAGATCTCACTTAAAACATGTCCTAATTTTTCTTTCTACAGCACTAACCATAATTGCTATGACAAAATGAACCCCATCATATTGTTCCTTTTTAAATTAAATGTTTTAAGTGTTACCAGTTTATTCCAATCAAGATGGCTTCAGGTGTGCCATACTTTTGTCATAAGTAAGGCTGTTAGTGCTCTAGTAGTTCTTTAGAACACTCTGGGAAGCTGCAGTAGAACACAAAGGAATCAACTGACAGTCTCTGCCCTTGTTGGATGTACATGTTTTACTGAGAATGTCAGACTTCATTCTCACATGACTGAGAAAGATAATGTGAATTTACAGAAAATATGCTCTAATTTTAGCTTCTGGAGCACCTTCCAAGCCTCTATAGGACAAGCATGAGAAAATAGTTTTCTCTCAAACATGATTCATGATATCCCAGCAGAAGGTTTTTCACAGGGTAAAATCACCTTAGAATACACCTCAATTCCTAAAATTAGTATGGTACCATCAACAAATTAATTCTAATGTAACTAAAGTCTGTTATCACCCTTTATAGTTCTCCTTTTGGTGACCCTCAAAATCTTCTATTCACTACAATGCATTTCAATGGGGTGCTATCATGTATATTGGTCCCAAGATGGCTGCCAGCAATTCCAGGATGAAGTGCTGACAGCCAATCAGATCTCACAATGAGATGTGTGGTTAGCCTCTGCCCAGATATCGATATTTTTTTATTTTTGAATTTCTTAGAAACTACTGAACGGATTGACACCATTTAAAAAAAAGGTCGCGTTTCCGAACCAAGAGCTACCTTTTTGCCAAATTTGGTGTAATTCCGTTAAGCAGTTCAGGCTGTAGCCGTGTCTAAAGTTTCCTACGGAAATTAACATGGGGAAAATGTGTTTTGGGACCCCCCTTTTTTCTCGGCCCCCGCTTGACGAATCACCCCGAAACTTTCAAGACAGGAGCTGACCGGAGCGGGCCATTAGTTTTGAAAATTTCGCGAAGATTCGTCAAACGGCGCCAAAGATATTGGCAACAGAAAAAACGCTTTTTGAATAGAAACAAGGTCCTAACTATAACTACCTACTGGCGACCGCTAGTAGGTAATATATATATTTTAAATCCCCCTAAAACTCCAAAACTACCCCTTGTACCCCAATAAACATACCCCCCCTAAAATTCTAAAATTACCCTTACCGCCCCAATACCATATCCCCTGAACCCTAAAATTGCCCTTGGCACCCCAAAACCCAAACCCACCCTGAAGCCTAAAATTACCCTGGGCACCCCAAAACCCAAAGCCACCCTGAACCCTAAAATTACCCTGGGCACCCCAAAACCCAAACCCACCCTGAACCCTAAAATTACCCATAGCACCCCAAAACCCAAACCCACCCTGAACCCTAAAATTACCCATAGCACCCCAAAACCCAAACCCAGCCTGAACCCTAAAATTACCCTGGGCACCCCAAAACCCAAGCTCACCCTGAACCCTAAAATTACCCTTGGCACCACAAAACCCAACAAACCTTGAACCCTTAAATTACCCTGGCACCCCAATACACATACCCACCCTGAACCCTAAAATTACTCTTTGCACTCCAAAACCCATACCCACCCTGAACCCTAAAATGACTCTGGGCACCCCAAAACCCAAACCCACCCTAAACCCTAAAATTACCCTTAGCACCCCAAAACCCAAGCGCAACCCTGAACCCTAAATTTACCCTGTGCACCCCAAAACCCAAACCCACCCTGAACCCTAAAATTACCCCAACACCCCAAAACCCAAACCCACCCTGAACCCTATAATTACCGTAGCACCCCAAAACCCAAACCCACCCTGAACCTCAAAATTACCCTTAGCACCCCAAAAACCAAACCCACCCTGAACCCTAAAATTACCCTTAGCACCCCAAACCCACCATGAACACTAAAATTACCCTTAGCACCCCAAAACCCAAATCCACCCTGAACCCTACAATTACCATTAGTACCCCAAAACCCAAACCCAACCTAAACCCTAAAATTACCCTGGGCACCCCAAAACCCAAACCCGCCCTGAACCCCAAAATTACCCTGGGTACCCCAAAACCCAAACCCACCCTATAATTACCCTTAGCACCCTAAAACCCAAACGCACCCTGAACCCTAAAATTACCATGGGCACCCCAAAACCTAAACACACCCTAAACCCTAAAATTACCCTTTTCACCCCAAAACCCAAACTCACCCATAACCCTAAAATTACCCTGGGCACCCCAAAACCCATACCCACCATGAACCCTAAAATTACTCTTTGTACCTCAAAACCCATACCCACCCTGAACCCTAAAATTACCCTGGGCACCCCAAAACCCAAACCCACCCTGAACCCTAAAATTACCCTTAGCACCCCAAAACCCAAACCCACCTTGAACCCTAAATTTACCCTGGGCACCTCAAAACCCAAGCCCACCCTGAACCCTAAAATTACCCCTGCATTCCACAACCCAAACCCACCCTGAACACTAAAATTACCCTTCGCACCCCAAAACCCAACCCAACCGTGAACCCTAAAATTACCCTGGGCAGCCCAAAATCCATACCCACCCTGAACCCTAAAATTACTCTTTGCACCCCAAACCCATACCCACCCTGAACCCTAAAATTTCCCTTGGCACCGCAAAACCCATACCCACCTTGAACCCTAAAATTACTCTTAGCACCCCAAAACCCAAACCCACCCTGAACCCTAAAAATACCCTTGCTACCCCAAAACCCATACCCATCCTAAAACTGAAAATTACCCTTGGCACCCCAAAACCCAAACCCACCCTGAACCCTATATTTACCCTGGGCACCCCAAAACCCAAACCAACCCTGAACCCTAAAATGACCCTTACTACTCCAAAACCCATAGCCACCCTAAAACTTAAAATTACCCTTGGCACCTCAAAACCAACATCCACCCTGAACCCTCAAATTAACCTTGGCTCCCCAAAACCTATACCCCAAAACCCAAACCCACCCTAAACCCTATACTTACTTTATACTTACATGTAAACCTCATATGCCTTTACCATTCATGCCTTTACAACAAAATTCGTTGTAAATGCATGCGTGGCAAAGGTATATGCATTGTATTGCCATGCGTTGTAATGGCATTGCGATGTAATGGTAGTTGCGTTGTGTTGGCATGCGTTGTAATGGCATGCATTGTAATAAATTCATTGTAATGGCTGTTTCCCAGCCAGACCGCCACACCACAGCTGAGGAATCATGGATCCCCGCGGGTTGCAGTGGTCCTGTGGTGGTCGGACTGCCGCCCTCGTAATGTGGTGATCAGACTGCCATTGCGGCAGTTCCCGCCACGCCACCCCGAGGCCAAACTCGTAATCAGCCCCATAGCGTTCACAAACACTTTCCATAGGTTCATTGATAACCTTTCAGGTGCTGATTGCTGTATTCAGGTGTTAAATTGGTACTAATAAGGTGGAACATTCATCCAGACAGTAATAACGGATGCTAAAATAGCAACACAGTGAATTAATACTACAACAGATTGTACTACATTATACCTCTTAATTTGCCATTTCATGCTGCATAATGTAGCCAACACTGCCACATAATTTATTTCTTCATGGCCTCATAATTCCAGTGTTCCTGCTATTCACCATTGCCTGCTTGTCAAGATGTCTGAACCACAAAAATGTGGTTGTCAGTTGGTCTACAATAACCCTGGATTTAGTCATCAAGCACCTTCGATCAATGGGTCGTCTATATGATCAAGAGAAAGCCTCACACTATCAGTTCAAAACCATGCTTGGATTGTTTCTATTTCAATATGCTTAGAACTGAATAACAAGACAAGTAGGGAATTCCACTTCAGCTTATGCCATCGTAAATTCATTCTGGCATGCCTAAAGTTCTTCTGTGATTGCCATCACTTACTCATGCAGTTATCTGCAAGAGAAGATGCAACACAGGGATATAACACCTCATGCTGAGTTACAATACTTGAAATTGGAGAAAATAATGCAACATTACCACGCTGTCGGTGCTATTCCCCATTCTGAGATGTTGATCTAGGAATGCAGCTGCCTGAGGTGTCAATATTTACTCTGTGGTGCATTACTACACACAACTAAAGGTAACTCATAATGAGGTCCTAAGGGATGTGTTCTAACTGTGCATGCGGTGGGTCTTCTCTAACCTCTTAGTGTAAATTGCTTTGCTAGTTGGGTGTCAGGTGTCCATTGTAGCTCGAGGATCAAGGCTCAGAGCATGGGGCTTTGTGGTTTCATTCAATTATTCATTCTTTTATGGCTCCCTTTGTTCTTGGTGGAAATGCAGTATTAGCCCAGGTCAGCATTCTTAGGAATTGTGGGCAATCAGTAGCCACTGGCTCATACACTCACATACTAACTTACATATTAATTGCGGGGCTACTTTAAACAATGTGCAAGACGGCCACTAGCAAAATGTCCTCCCATTTCCCACGCTATGAAAAGCACAGTGGATCAGGAACTGGATGAAGAATCTGGTGGCAAGTGTCACATGCAATCAATGGGGAACCTGGTGCCAGTTTCCTGATTAATCTCAGATAAACCTGGTGCAATATTACATATATTTATATATGTATGCATATATGTATGTATGTATAAGGTATTTCTACAGCACAAACCTGGCCAAAAGGCAGCGGAGCACTGTACACGATTAACAACAAACATAAAGTCAAAAAAGAAAATGAGATGGAGCTGAGTTGAGGATGGTTAATTTATTTTGATGTAGTGTTCTTTAAAGAGGTGGGTCTTCATCTCTTTCCTAAACTGGGCCTGCATTGGAGCAGTCCTGATGGATATGAGGATTTTGTTGCTGATCCTGGGTGCATAGGTGGAAAAGGCCTACTGTCTTCTTGTTTCTTTTTTACCCTTCTTAGTCTGCAGTCTAATGGTGTTCAGACTATGGATGTGTACAGATCCATGAGAAATGACGCGCTGCTCTGCAAGATAAGCAGGGGTGCTGGTCGTGATAACTTTGCAAATGATGCAACTGCTTTTGAAGATGGTGCAGGCAGGCAAGCAAAGCCAATGGAAATCCATCAGCAGGGGGGTGATGTGATCATATTTCTTCAGGCCCAGGATGAGTCATGCGGTGGGATGTCCCTAAGGGGTGCCAGTGTGGCATCTTGGAGGCCGTTGAGTAGGGCACTACCACCATCCAGATGTAAGAGCACAAGGGCTTGAACAGAAGTTCTGAAGTTGCTTTCTGGAAGAAATGATTTGACTTTCTTTAGAAGAGACAGCTGGTACCAGGCTGTCATTGTTTTTTGGGCAACGTGTTCCTTAAAGGTGAGGTTGATGTCTAGGGTGAATCCTACTGATATGGCATTTGGCAAACACTGGGGTTCAAAGTCACCAAGGGACATGTCATTGACCTAGGTTTGTATTGTATATTGTTTATTGTTCTAGGCAAATAACAGGAATTCTGTCTTGGTTGGGTTGAGCTTCTGGTAGGCGCTGGACGTCCCAGTCTGCTTGAGGTGTTGGTTGTCTGAAGGTGAGGAGAGTTTCAAATTGAATTGTCTATTATCGGCATATTGGTGACTCATAATGAGCACACCATGCAGCTCCATGTATAGGTTGAAGAGGACAGGAGACAGCATGGAGCCATGCATTTAATATGAAATCTGGTGACACATGACATGCACATTTAATGGGAGCTGTGTGCTAAATTACATGCACATTTAATGTTAAGTATGGTGCAACATTACATGCACATTAAATAGCAAGATCTGTGCTTGTTTAATATAAAGTCTCATGCCACATTGTATAAAGTTTGCCACAGCAAAGAACAGGCCAAGTGCTTTCATGTTGCTTCTGATAAAACTAGATATGCGATGTAGACAAGTATACAATCATTGCCAATGAAACCTAATTTGGCACAGGCCAGCTTCTTTCTACTCATATATTCCATTAAAGGAATAAAAACACCCTGTAAACACCAAGTATTACGTAGGTTATATTTCTGTAACCATATACTCCATTTAGTTTTAAACGTATGTGATTTGCGTTAGTTGATTTGCAATATCAACCATGATTGAGCATGAAACCTGCGGCAATTTGAAAAACAGATTTGAAACCAATTAGAAATGGTCAAATCTCATGGATCCAATCAACCAATCAGAATCGGGTAATGTGGTAGGACCATTATATTTTGCCCATGAATCACACTGGACGGTCATTTTTTTGGTGGTCTCTGGCCCACCACAAAATTACAGCTTGCAAGTCGGCTCATTTTGTTGCAGGTTCTAGGTGGATTTGGATCTGAAAGATTGTCAAGCACTGTTTAGGAGCCATTTCCTTAGATATCAGATCTCAGAGCAGTGATAGAAATTTATTTTTGCACCTTCACAGGAATCAGGCATGGGTAAAGGCTTTTGTGGCACTGTGACTGTGGTATTGTGACCGCAGCCACCAGGTGTTCCCACAACCGTGCATGCCACCTGCTTATCTGCATTTGTGAAGGTGGCAACATTATATATTATGTTTACACTAATTCTACAATATTTCCTAACTACTCCCTGTGTTTTCTTCAGGGTCAAAGGTTAAATGATGTCAGTCATTGTGATGTCATGTATGTCAAAATTTCTCTTCCATTAACCCATTGATTTTACTGGAACAAGTAGAGAGTGAAACAAGGCAAATCTCCTTAACTAGTTTTCAGTGTTATTTGCAAAATGTATCTATATAAGGCTGCTACATTTAGTTCTGCAAGCCAAATGTGTTCAGGAATTTGAGATCTAAGCTAAGTGCCATTAGTACGCTGAAGTGAAATGTGTTATTTATGTTACCTGTTTTCCATTACACCTCTCTGCAGGACCAGTGCTACAGTAAGGCCACAGTAGGCAGCTACTTTACAGTATCTTCACAAGAGGGTGTCAGATTGGAACAAATAGGCAAGGAATGGCCTTGTTGCTATTTTTAACTTTATATCAGGGCTGAACAGGCCTTTTATTCCACTGGGCATTTTCCCGGTGGGCTGGAGCCCTTAGAGGCTTATTTTGAAAGCCTTGGGGCGCTCCTGGTACCTCTCTCACTTTCTCCAACTGAAGTTAATTGCAGCTGGCAGGGGGAAGCTTCAAGGGAAAGGGAAAGAGAGGGAAGAAGTGGAAAGGTAGAGTGCAATCAAAGAGGGAGAGGATTGATGAGAGGAGAGACAGAATGGAAGGAAAGAGAGACAGAGATTGCGTGAGGAGAGGAAGGGAGTGGGGCTGGTTTGAGCATTTTGCCAGTGCTGCTTATGGTTCCCTAGTCTGGGCCTGTACTCTCCCCAAGATATATGCTATTTTATTATGTTGAGTAGGCTCCAACATCTTGCAGAGATCTGGAATTTCTTCCACAGGCTGATTACTCTGAAAACCTTCCTTTTATGATAGGATTTGGGCTTCTAGGAGGGTATCTGTATCATAGCTCTTTTAAATCGCCACTCTTCAGTTTCCTACGGTTTCTCCTGGGGGCCATCAGAAACAATCAGATGAAAAGTCAACAATACCCTGTTACCTCAATGCTTCAAACTTTAGAAGTGCTGGCAGTTCACCAGGTCACTGTTTACCTCTGAATCCAATTCTGATCCAGCAGCTCTCTAACTGAGCAAAGGAATTTGGATAAGTGGAGCTGCATTTGTGGTCTCAAGAACCTGCTACCTCTCCCAGGATAAGCCAGAGAGAGGGCCAGATAACTCTGTAAACTTCAGCTATCCATGGGTTCCTGACACAAAAGCATCCTCAGGGTTGTATCACAAAAGCGTCTCCCATCCCCCGCCCCCTTCTCTGAACAACTCTCTGACTCCATCTCCAACGACTAATTGACAAAACATTCTTGTCACCGCCACTGCAAACCCAACATTCCAGTGATGACATAAAAGTGGGCTTCACCACTGACTGGCACTGGAATATTCTGCACAACAGAATACAAACATACACCTTTCATACACATAAATATACATGAATCCCTAGGGACATAAAACTTCTAATCAGTAACTAAGACAAATATTACTGTGAATTCTCTTTAGGTAGAGTAACACCGAACTACAGAAGTATGATATCAGCACAACTCCTGCAGAAGCAGCTATTACTAAGTAGGCACATATTCATTTTATTTATTTACTCATAGGGCGCATTAAACAATCTATTGTCAGGATCAATAAACAATAAATTAGCGTACAACAGGTATGGCTAAAAAAGAAGCCCTGGAAGCAATATTGTATGGGGTGAAAACAACTAGTTCTTTTTTTTAAATGTTGTTTTTAGATATTTTCTGTAGACCAGCTAAGTGTTTTTCAGAGAGTTCTATGGGCAAAGAGTTTCAAATCCCTGGGCCTATTACAGCAAATCTCCAGTCTCCCTTCTATCAGGATTTGGTTCTAGATAGACATCTTGAGTGAAGATTGCAACTACATGAATAACTGACAATTACGCCTGTAGATAAACTGGGGCAGTGTCCTTGGTGCACTTGAGAACCAGAACTATAGCGTTAAAGGTGGTATTGCACAGAGAGTTTAGAACTTCTGAAATATGGTCCTCTTATTTAAGTTAAGAAGCAGTCTAGCCACCATGTTTTGCACACATTGAAACCATGTTGTTTGATCCTTTCAGTGGCGTAACACAGGCCCGCGATGCTGGGGGCCCCCTCAGCACAGTACTCAGGCCTGAGAGGTCCGGATAAAATCCGGAGCGGGGGCCCCTCCACGTACCTCACAGGGGGGGCCCCCTCAACTTTCGTTACGCCACTGGATCCTTTGAGAACCCACTTAATACAGGGCTAGGATAATCTTATTTGGAATTAGTGAAGCAGAAATGCTTTTCTTTGATGATATTTCTTATCAAAATTTCTTATCACTGTAAGACAATGTATTTTTAAAACGTTCGAGAACTAAAAAAAGTCTGATCGGACGACCAAATGTGGGTCTCAGAATTGAGTTCCACACATATGACGCCCATATTCTGTGCACTTTCAGCAAAGGATGTTGAAATCTCAAGTAACTCTGTAAATGGTGGCTGTTTATCTGCATTCTTTAACGTTTGGCTTCAGACCACAAGTAAGCACCTCAGCTTTTGCTACATACAGTTTGAGACATTGCTATTCATCTAACATCCCTCTTTTCTAAGTCTTTGGTTGGGACCCAGAGTATCATCTTTCAGTCTTTGAATTGTCACCCTCATAGGCGCTGCAGACACATCAACATTCATAAGAGATACACATGTTCAGTGGCATGAACAATTCCAAGTTGAGCCTAAAACATTTTATTTCCATGTGTGCAATACTTGGACAACATACACTTTATGAATGTTTTGGTATTTGAGGAGAAACAAACATTCATTTTAGACTGAGTCATTCTACAATAATGGTAATTGCAGCTTCAATAATTCCTTCTGTTGCTTCTCCAGTTCATGTATTTCCTAATGGGAACTGCATATTTTTCCACAACTGCATTTTAGAATCAAATCTCACAGCATGTTACTACATCTGGCCTGTTTTAGCAAGCACACTCTTGAAAACAACAGCATAATCATAAAACTCAACAATTTTAAGTGGATTTCCTCTTGCCAGTGCAATCTACTTTGCTGTGACATATGTTAGCGTGACTGAAGTGGTCACTGGTACATGTGCCGCATTCCATTAATTTTGTTATACTTATGTGATCTTTAACAAGCCAAAGCTTTGTGTTAATAAATTGTCTAATGAAGTTTTCAACTTTTTTTGTAGGGGGATTGTTACAAGAGAGGACCTTGGTAGATACAGAAGAATTTATAGAAATTTATGTCTGATAGCTACCACCCTGTCCTGCTAATTTACTGGAGCACCTCTATTTCTAGATGCCTTGTTCTTGTTCTTGCTGGAAGTGATGTGTGAGGAAATTTTTGTGCTACCAGCGGCTGTGGGAGCTGGACAATGTCTTCGCCCAAGCTGAGGATGGAGAGGGAACTGTATAGCCGGCATGACTTGCAACCCAAGACATGGCCAGCAGGGGCAGACAACGTGCCATGGACAACTCCTTGAATTGCCTTGACCACGAGGGTGTGCATGGGCTGAGTACCTGAGGTTCAGGACAGCTTTGAAGGCTCCACTGCATCTCAGTGTCTTCAAGTCTGAGATGGAGGGAAGTGAGTTGAATGGGCGAAGCTTTCAGCATGCAGTGTATGTGTGCCTATCAAATCAAATAGGTAGGATGCGGGTTTTGGTTAGCTGACATTAGATATCCTGCAGACTGGTGCTACCAGAAGAATTTGGATAGTTGAACAGGGGAGTTCAACTGATGTATAATGCCTCTAATTAAAGAAAATGCACTAAACAACTGACTCCAGCATAGCACAGCATAAAAACATATCACAGAGCATATCATAACATAAAGGGCCTGCTCCCGCACCGCCAAACCCATGGGCCTGCCAGATTGCGAGTTTCCTCATGTCTGTCAGGCATTTTTGGGCAGAGCCTCTAAAAAGGGGCACCACAATGGGAACGCCAAAAAAAGTTCCTGCACAGCATGGACTGTAAATGCCAAGCCATGCAGGAACTGGGGTACATACACACAGGGGGGGCACATGTTGTGCTCCCCTGCATGCATCCCCATGCACATTGGCAACAGGGGGCCCTGTAGGGCCTCCTTTGTTTCAGGACCACCATTCTTTTCATGGAGGAAAGACCTCCATGACACCGCTGGCGATCCTGAAACTCGTAAAATGTATGGCAGTGCCGCAGCGGCACCACCAGCATATTACTGAGGCCCTCACAGCCGCGCCACAGCCAGGGAACGGCGGTTCCCTAGCGGCTGCGGAGGTGCAATGGCGGTCAGACAGCCCAAATCATAATAGGGCGTATGGACCGCCGGTGCTGCGGTGGCTGGACCGCCACCACTGCGCCCCCGCGAGTCTGGCGTTCCTTGGACTGCTAGATTCATAATTAGGCCCAAAATCACATCACATACCATCTACCATCGCATTACATGAAATAGCATAAGTGCTACATTCTCAAAGTCATAGCCCTCCTGTCCAAAATCACCTCACTGTGGTGTGTACACTTTGCAATGTCTCTCCCTCAAAGCAAATGTAAGGGACGTGAACTCAAAAATCCCAAACATACTGCGGTTTTCTTGGTTCAATTAAAATGTCACTTAACAAATAGGGAGGCAAAAACATGGCAATTAACATTGCTGCAACTTTCTTAACCAAGTATCTTTGCGAACAAGTCAAGCAATAGGAAATTAAACAATTATGTCTGTGTGTGTATGCCTGATTAAATAGTGTTTCAGGAAGAACATTCTTGCTATAAACGTCTGTCATGGAATATGTTCATGGCTTTTTAAATACTATGTTGTGTTCACAGCTACGGGCTACTGCTCAGGTATATTTGGTAACACTTATGTAACTTATCATTGCCAAATCTCTTAATCCCTAACCAATTATACAGGAAGATTGAAGCAGATTTTGAGGTTACGTTGTCAATGGCTGTTGAATGTGTACTTTCTTGAGCACTATTAGTTACGGTACACACCACATGTAAAGGCCATCAGCAATGCAATGTGCCTGGGGATGTTCTGTTGTGAAAACAGCTGCACTCCACAGCAGAGGCCAAAGGAGGCTGTTCTTAGCACCGACGTCTAGAATAAAAATAACTGCAGGGTAAAGGCAACTTTGCTGGGATGGAAAGAGCGAGTGCTATGCAGGCATCCGCCTACCTTCGGCAGCAAAATCTAAACGACATAGGGGCATATTTACGAGCAGAGTTGCGGCGCTCTTGAACCACGCAAGGTGGTGCAAGAGCAACGCAAGTCCTAAATGAGATTCATGAAGTCGCACATGGCCACTTTGCCTGGCCCTTAGTAGCTCCATAAATCTGGAGTAAAGCAACGCAGTCCAAATCGCTGCGTTGCCTCAGTCTGCGCTAGGGAGGCGTTCCATGGGCATTGCATGGGTGTTCCCACCCAACTCCTATGGTTTTTGACGCATTCCCAGATTTACCAGAACTAGTAAACCTGGGAGTGCACCAAAAAGATACACCTTCCTAGAGAGGCGTATCGAGGAGAAATATCTTTATTTCTTCTCGTAACTTCCACTTTCTATGTGTGCCGCATTCCACAGCACACGTAGAAAGAGGAATTTGCCTCTCAGTATTGTTTTTGTACAGGAAGGTGTCCCTTTCTGCAACCAAACAATCCTGCATGCAACACAGGCAACCTTACACCATGGTACAAGGTGGCCTGTATTGTCGCTAGGCAGCCAAAAGGGTGCCAGCGCAGGGGAAAAGGCAGGAATGTGCCATATTGCCTTAAATACGGTTTATTCCTGCCCTATCTCTATCACGCAGTGCAGCGCAGCAAGTTGACTAGCTGCGCTGCATTGCATGACTTTTTCATAAATCGACCCAATAGTACCCAAACTTTAATTACCCCTCCCTCTCAAGGGGTGATGACGTGGTTCAGTGGCTAAGGTGTAAGTTGGCCACAACTAACCTATCTTTGTTACTATCTAGGGCCATATGTACACATATGTTCCCCTAGACACAAAATGGGTAAAACCCTTTGATACATTTGGCCCAAAGTTACGGGCAAAATGGAGAGTGTGGGTGAAGATGTACAAAGCGTTTTAGCATTCGCAAACCCTTAGAATCTGTGAATCAGAGGGTTTGCGAATGCTAAAACCTTTTTCCTATGCCCTAAATATATTGGAGCGATTCAGAAAAGTGTTTCTGAATCTCTAAATATGTTAAAAAAGGATACTGATTCGTATTTGAAAGAGGCGTGTTGTAAGCATCACTTCCAACCATTGAATCAGTGTGCTATTAATCAATGTTTTGCGACCTGAATCCGGTCGTAAAATGTTTATCTTTTACTTACCTCTCAAAGGAGGTGGTAACCTATTTGCAAAAGGAAATGTGAATATAAAAGCAAACGTTTGTTTAAGAGGTGGCAGTGGTCCACAGGCCCACTGCCACCTCTTAAACAAAAAAAGAAATGTTTCTTTTTAAACACAGTCCTGTTTCCTTGTGGGAAAATGGGGTGCATTTAAGAAAAAGGTTTGTGTTATTAAAAAGCAATCACAGACATTTTGGTCTGCTGACCCCAGCAGGCCACCATTCCTGAGATGGCGGCAAATTGTAGGACTCAGTTTGTAAACTATCATATTAATTTTCAAGTGGTAGGTTGAATTGTGATCCGCTACGATTTGTTTTTTTTATTCAAACCAACCTATTAGTTCTTGGTTGGTTTCCTAAATACGACAGTGGTTGCAAAAATACTGGTCGCAAGTTGCGACCAGTGTTTAGTACATCTGGCCCTAAATGTGGATGTCATCTGAGACATAGATGTTAACTTATATACATCGACCTTTTTAAATCAATGTGAAGAGATCTGTCAAGAAGGACTTCACCTAAGGGTGTGAAAACTGTTCTGGCTTTGATCCCTTATAGGAGAATGGGAATGCTGATGTATTTGCCTAATTAATATACCATGTGTTGTGTGGTGGATCAGGTGTGTATGGAAAGTAGTGAAGATGCAAACAGACTCTATGAGCCAGGTTAGGCTGCAGCTAATTCTTCATTTTGCAGGTGACAAGTCTCTTTCTGATATTTGTCTTTCTATGAATGCTTAAGCTATTCTTTGCCCATGTGGCCCTACTGCTATCCTGCTTTCAAGTACTATTCCTCTGTCTGGTCACTTCCTGTCATCTCTTCCTCTGAAGAAGTGGTCGTTGTATAGTTGGCTTGAGTGATCTCTTGTCCCTAGTTTTACCTCATATCCTACCTCCCACTCTACAACTCCCCCTTTCTTTAAATCAAAACTGCCATTGTTATTAGACATCAGTGACTCAACAGGGTCTTCATAGGCTCCGCCCCAGTCATTGAAATTCAGAGATTGGTGTCAGAGCAGGCACTTCACTTTCATTCAGTGAGGAAGGACCAATCTTCGTTGTCTCCTGAGAGATGCTTTGCTCCTCCTTTTAGTTTTTCGCTACTTCTTTGTATTGGCTAGGCTGTGTGACAGGCTTGAAATGCAGGATGATTTTCCGATTTTAATTGGCCTTTTCTCCAGTGCTTAATTTGAGCTGTGGTTGAGGTCGGGCCCACCGGCACTTATTTATGGGCATCAGCACTTTTTCCTTATCAAACTTTGACACACAACAAAAGAGAGAAAAATGCAAAAGGAGGAAAAAAGGAAGAAGCGAAAGATAGAAAAAGAGTTACAAAGTGAGAAAGCAGGGACAAAAAAGAGCATATAGGAGTGAGTTTCTGGCCAGGAAATGTCTGCTTTTCACTGGACGAAACGCGTTGGCTGGTGTTTTTAAGAATATCAAATAAGACAACAATAAAGGAAGAAACGCAATTGGATCGTGCCAAGATTTGTGATTCCTAATTTGTGAAATATTTATTTTGTAACACCGCATCTTTTTGTGTTCCATGTGGTGCAGCTTTGTTTTTTGCTTTGGTATATTATATCTCCCTAGTGAGGGAGGCATCTTTAGGCAGAAGGTGCATACAGAGAAGTGTACACAAAGATATTGTTCAATAATAAAACAGAATATGGGTGATCAACGGTGAGGGTGCTGTGATAGTGTTTTAGGTCCACTGCCCATTTCGTTTGTCTTTAAGTTAGAATTTGAGTTCATCTCTTGCACTTAGTGGAAGAGGACATACTTTGCGCACAACTGGCTGACCGTCGAACTTAAGAAGAATTAGGTGTTTGAAGCCTTTATGGTCCCCAGTTTGTCAGAGAATACACTTGGAAATTGTTTCAAAATATTCTTAACATCCTTCACATGTGAATCACGATCAACACACACCACATGGAGGCTCTCCTCCTGATAGCCTGCTGGAATCCCACTTAAAACTATGGGATTCTCAGATCCTGGCACTATGTATAAACCCATCTTGGCTAAATCTTGCCATTCGATGATGTTCCGTCCTTTGAGAGCTACATATACCTTTGTAACAATGCGCCTGCCCAAACACTCCAAATTGGATATGAAGTACCCCTGCATGTCTATGTCAGACTCACCAACCCCTTTGGGATTCACATCCGTCAGCTCTAGTATGACATTGTCACTCCATTTAGCAAGAAATATGACTTCTGACAGAATGGTAATTGGAGAGCTCGAATCAGCCATGACTGGAATCTCTACATCACCAATCACCGCAGTGCCCCATGGCCCCTTAAATGTGTTGAAATCAAAGACAGCATTACATTCAATGGTCAGTATGACATTATCAAGCTTTTCAGTACACATGTCCAGCTAATCTGACACTTCTATGCTATTGACTCGGGTGTACCTCTTGCCTGATCTGCATACCCCCTGAAAGTAGCCAATTTTTATACATAACATGCATCTTTTGCCAATGGCAGGGCAGTTAACACTGTTACCAAGGTGGGTTTTTGAGTCTTACCTGAAGCAAAAAGTGTTAACCTTTTTAAAAGGTTGTTTCCCAGATCTGTCTATAGTCACCGTACTGACAGTATCTGCCAAAACATCCCCAGTAACACTTAGAGCACTGACCAAGTGTTCACTATGAATCACTTTCGTTGAAATCATAGAGCACTCAATGCCCTTTGCTATATTGATAGTCTCCAACAGCATAAGTTTCCTGCAGCTGAGCAGTCTTTCCTGTATTTTTTTAAAAAAACAGGCAAACACAATCTGGTCTCTGATATAGATATCAGTGTGTGCTTCAAACTCACATGTAGATGCTAGTACCCTTAAGGCCGAAATGTATTACTCTACACGCTCATCTGCGCATTGCTTCCTCATAAAAAATTATGTATTTCAAGCACAAGGCTCAGCTCCTCAGGGTACTGCTTGCTCAGGTGCGCCAAAACATCTTTGTGGCAATCCCAATCCTCACTGTCACCAGAACCTCCATGTGATGGAGGAACCGATGGGAGGTTTTCAAATACCTGCTTTGCTGCAAAGCCAATGCAATTGTATTGTCACTTTGCGTTCAGTCGGAAACTTAACTGAATCAATGGCTACCAAATATCACTCAAAAAGTTTTACCCATTGGTGAGATTTAATAATGGGGTTTCCTGGTTGCTGTAGAAAGGGGGGTGATAGAGCGAACTTCTGCGCATTGGCCATCTGCAAGAGTCGTGTGAAACCACCTAAATTTATTGTTAATATATGTGTTTATTATTTACTCTCTTTTTTTACCTTAGGTATGCCTGTCAGGCTGTCCACCAAAAGGAACCTTGCTCAATTCCAAGCATGCAGGCTGTTAATGAACCATGCAGAATTTGTATTTGCTTTTTTGATCTTTTATTTTTAAAGGTGTTCCTGTCACCGTATATGCAGGCTGTCAACAACAGGGGTGTTATTTAGTATTTATTGATGATCAGGTGTGCCTCTCGCCGTTTGCTCAGGGAAACAAACCGCTCTTCAACCTCTTCCTTGTTTTTCTTTTGAGTGCGGCAACATTGGTGATAACGTAATGGGCCCAACCAGGTGCGCAATCAAAGATGGCCGCTGAGATGTGAGAAGCATAATAACGTGCTTCCCTGACACTCATGGCCTACTTAGGGCAGTAGAAAAATGTGGAGATTGCTCATGCCAGTCTCCCCCTCAGGCAAAATGCTCCCGCACAGGTTCGTAAGACGTGCGTACCGCCACCAGGCAGACTGCGGCAAAGACCCACAAGATTTTTCAGATGATCAGAGGAACAACAGGATTAAAGGTTGGCTGGTGTATGGCATTGGATGCCGGTTAGTTCCGCTCATCGCCAAGATTTAGCAAGGATGTCACGGAAGCAGTAGGTAAGTTTCATAGTTTTATTACAGGTCTTCATAGACCTACAACCAGGAGCATCTGCGAGGAACCACCAGCAACTGACCAACATTGTGGTGAGCCACGCAGGCACCATTCCACTCCAGAGTTTGGAACTCATGCCAAATCATATCAAGGTATCCTCATGCTACAGAGTCGCAAGAGGATACTTCATACCACATCTCCACAATCTTTCCGGACTGGCGTTAACAGTAACTTTGTTGTGTAATGTCGGGGGTCCAAATATGTCATGAATGTTTCATGGTTAATTGTTCACTGCTTCTTTGAGGTCCCTGAATCCTTTCTCACACTTTGTGGACCAGATGCATTCCTAGCCCTTTTTATCATTTCTATGAGGGGCACACTCATTGTGGCACAGTCTTTGATATATCTTGCACATCAATTGGCCTTCCAAGAGTATACCTAACAAGACATTTCTTTTAGTGAGATTTGTTGGGAGGTGCCTTTACTTTTCCAGAACCTGACTTTGTGACTTTGTGTGAAAAAAATTTGCCTGAAGAACTTCAACCTTGTGTTGTAAAACTTGCACCTTTAATTGATGAATGTGAGATAGGCTTTGTTCAAGGTTTGGAATGCTTGATTGAGCGCTATGTCATGCTCTTGTATTGACAAACCAATGCAAGGATGCTATCTCTGTAGTTGAATGCATTGAAAAAATGGCAAATTACTCTTTTGATTGCTTCTGGAAAGATTGTGATTGCTAATGAAACTACGCTGCTGAGTCATTTGTATCTAAACAAACCCAGATATGTTTAAAATGTTGCGATGTAGCTGCAAATTGCTTCCAGATCCAACTGATGACTTTCTTGAGAGAGAGTTTGGAAAAAATATGATCTCCATGCAGTGTGTTATTAACACTGAAATATGGAAGCCTGGATGTTGCCCTCATTCAATGGCTTGCTAAACTGATGCATGTCAATTCTTATTATGACTTAAATCATGTTGTTCTTTTTGGTATTACTACAGTTGGAGATAATGATGGAATTGAACCCTATGAGTCTTCAATGATGCCAAAAGTGAGCAGATTCTTGATTTCTTGTGTCACTGCTCTATGTAAATGGAATGCCACCTTACTGTGACTCTCAGCCATGAGCTGAGCTATTTTATCAATGTGCATATGTATTTGTGTGCCTTTTCTCTTGCATTGACCCTTGAATAGTTACAGGAGTTCCACTTTTATTGCTGGTATGCAGCAGTATGTATTATATAAAAATGAGGCCCATTTTATCTTCTGTGGTGAAACTCAGTAGGCATGAAACAGTCATTTTTACATGCCAGGCATGAATTGCCATTATGATGGCTGCCAATATGTATTTTAGGGTGGCCTGAATGCTCCCATATACATCATGGTTTGATGCTGTCCAGGCATGCACCAACACATAATTTCCTGAACAGATATTACATTTATTGAGGTTCTATTGTCAAGACAGATTTGTGCTGTGTGAGCATGCACCTTTAGGGAGAATGAGGGTTATTTGTTTATTCCTCCATATCTCTTGAGGTGATATATTTCTGTTTCATGATAACTGACAGTCACTTGCCCAGCAGAGTGGTAGTCTTGAAACATATCTTTCCCTTCTAGTGCATATATTTCTTTTTTTGCTTTCCATCCTTGATCTGGCTGCCAGTTGGAGAATTTTCCTAAGCATATAAATGGGTTATTAGATGCCCCTGCACATATCACGAAGTCGGAGGCTGCTAGTTCTGGCTTGCATTCCATTTTTTCACTTCATCTACCCACATGACATCCACTAAAACTCCACTAACCTTCACAAATCTATCTAGATATTGCCAGATCTCTGTCTAGAGTGCCTGTACATCATGAATAAGTAATCTTCATAGCTGTCCAATGAATTTAATTAAATGATTCAGTGAAGTGCAAAACTGAAAATGTGTATTCTGATATTGAGCTAAGCATTCTTATTCGATGTCTGCAGTGTCTCTCTCTCTCTCATGAAGTTTTGCACTAGTGGAATTACTTGACTTCCAATGGTGTTCTCATCTTCCACCTATGATTTTCAAGTGATTTTCTTCTCCACATTTTTCTCCTATTTTTGTTAAAAGATGGAACACTACAGAAGGTAGAAGGTGAAATTCTGCCACACTGTGACAGTTACTCATCATAACTGCAACCTCAGGCACATACCCTAACCCTCATGTTGCATTGTCCCCAGCCACATTACTACTATTGTTTCAAGAACATTCATTTGGAAAAGCCACAGATTTCACAAGTACTGTTGATGAGCTCCAGCCGCAATGACCAATCCCCGGTGCAGTGACATAATATCGAAACCATGAATATCGTGCTACCAAAATATTGTGTCAAAAATATTGATTTTATACATATAATGATAAGTATAAACATATTGAGGAACAAAAATATCGTTATACACTTAATATTGAAAAATATATACAAAAATATAATGTTTTTTGTATAGAGTTTTAAAAAAAATCTTTTATTTTTACATTTTCATCACTATAACAACAACAACATACATCATAGCTACATCGATTCTGCAGCATTCATTTGTATTTTAGGTTACACACATTTACTTCAGCGTGTACTGTACAGCATTGTTTAATGTCCCATATTCACTTAGACAGCATCGCCTGACTCTGAGGCAGCTTTTCTCCTTAGATTCTCTGACAACAGGCCCCATATGTCCTTATATTTTGATGTTTCTGGAAGTTACTCCGCATAGAGGACCATATTTTCTTTGCAATATACCATGTTCTTAATCCATTGTTCCAGAGTAGGGGCTGACTTGTTCCCCCAGTGCATTGCCACTCGCCTCTTGGCCAGTAACAGCGCTACTGCTGGGAATTTACGTGTGCTCCCCTTCAATTTCGGAATCAGGCCCAACATGCAACCATGCGGGCTGCATTGTATTGTGTCTTCTATCATATCCTTTACACTTTGAACTACAGCTTCCCAGAAATCTCTTATCCGAAAACAGTCCCATGCTAAATGCATAAAATCCACACCTTTCCTCCCACACCTCTGGCATATATCATTTTCATGATTCCATACCTATGTAGCCTTGCGGGTGTGTAGTACATTTGTTGTATGTATTTAAAATGTATCATACGAAGATTACAATTAGATGTTAGTGTCTTTGTCCGAACACAGCAGCACTCCCATTCTTTCTGTGTAAGTTGAGGTTGCAGCCTTTCATTCCATCGCTCAAGGGCTCGGTTTGGAGTACTCTTTTTTTCTTCTAGTGCCTTCTTGTACAATTTGGTAACTAATTTACACCACGTGGGGCTTGCTAGAAGCGCTTGTAGTGTGTTCAGTGTTGGTGGCTCCTCTGGAAACGTGGGATACAATTCCCTCATAGCCGCTCAGAGTCTTTGATAGATGAATGTAAATAATGGTGTTTTGTTCTGTATGTACTGTAAATTATCAGCTGTGAGGAATCTTCCCTCAGGGAACATATCATTCATCCTCTCAATACCCACCTGTTTCAGGATATTTAGCGATCCCCGTTTGTGCGCGACTGGCAGGGATGGGTGGTACCCTATAGGGAGTAATAGAGCATATAAAGGGAGTTTATCAGCTCTCATCCCCAGGGCTTACCAGGCAGAGGTAGTGCAATGTATAGTATTGATTTCTGTTAGCGGAATTCCTCTTTTGTGGTGTAGTAGCACATTCCGCAGCAGTACAGGGTGTGCATCCCCGTCCTCCACTGCTAAATGTGGCGTGTACACATGCGGTTTATACCAAAAGTGTGCAAAGTGCGCATAGGCAGTATAGATATAAATCTGGTACGCCAAAGCCTCCACATTTATAAGGCATAGTAAGTGCATCCCACTTTACCCGAGTTTGTTTACCTGCCCAGATTAGCCTTAGCAATTGTGAACGTATATTTGCAAAAAGTGAGCTAGGTAAAACATTAGTTATATTTATGAACAGGTAGAGAAAACCCAGGAGTATTATCATTTTTATTAGAGCTATCCTGTCTGCAAGCGACAGTGGCATTTTTATCCATCTTTCAACTTGTTTTTCCAGTTTAATGATTGCCCTGCCATAATTTTCCCTTATTACCAGGTCTGTGTCTCTGTGAATCCACGCTCCTAAATACTTCACTGATTGTGCGGACCATTCAAGGGGATATTCAAGTGCGTATGGTGAGGTGCATTCTGTCAGAGGGATGATTGTCGATTTATTCCAGTCTATGCTAAACCCCGAAAACATCTCAAAGCCAATATATTCGTGGAGAAATGGCGTGAGATATGTTTCCGGCTCCCTGACAAAGAGCACCATGTCATCCGCAAACAGAGAACTATTATTTGGCCTCTGTCTGAATCGCAACGCCGATGCCCCATGTCGCTGCTGTATAATGCATGCCAGTGGCTCTAACGTCAGGAAGAACAGCAGTGGGGACAGGGGGCATCCCTGCCTGGTACCCCTATATATAGCGAGCGGTTCTGACGTGTACTCATCTGCACGTACTCTCGCCGCGGGGGATGTGTATACCAGCCCTACCCATTTTCGGAAATCCTCGGGAAGCCCCATTCGTTGAAGTATTCGGAACATGTGGTTCCATTCTATGGAGTCAAACGCTTTAGCGACATCCAGCATTACTGCTGCAGCCTTAACATCCGGAATGAGCTGGATATAGAGAGCAATTATCATGCGCAAGTTATACGTGGTTGATCTGGTTGGTATAAATCTTGATTGGTCTGGGAGTACCATTGTCGTCAGCAGAGGTTGAAATCTGGTGGCTAGTATTTTGGCATCTATATTGATGAGGGATAAGAGCCTATAGGACTCGCATCTCATTGGGGCTTGTCGGGCTTAAGCAGAGCTATTAATAAGACTTCACGTAGCGTAGCCGGGAGAGTTCCCTTCCCAAATGCTTCCCTATACAGTTCTAAAATATATGGGGCTAGTAGATCCACAAATGCTTTGTAAAATTCACTAGTGAGTCCGTCTGCACCTGGTGCTATCCTGATTGGTAGAGAGCGTATGGCCTCACTTATCTCGGCTTCTTCAATGGGTATACATAAGTATTCCCTCTGTCCATTTGACAACCAGGGGAGCGCAATATCTGATAAGTAGTTGTCTAGCCCTTCTATATCTACCCGCTCACAGGAAGCATGGATTCCCTCGTAGAATCGCTTACATTGTACCAGTAGTCCTGTGGGGTCATGGTGATCTTCCCCATCATCATCCATGATATTTATAATGTGATGATGACTTTTGTCTGCTATTATTCTGGTTGCTAGACTGTGTCCACGACCACGCCCTTTGCCATACGCCCTTGCGACTTGCCTTTTAGCCAGATATTGTACTTCCCTTTTTGCCAGGTTGTTGTATTCTGTCATTTGCTCTCTTATATTTGCTAAGGTGTCGGGGCGTGGTCTTACTTCGTATTCCTGCTCTAAGTGTTTTAAGGTCTCTTCTGTGTGTTGCATCTGTCTGCGAATATCCTTTAGTATTCCCGCACTTATACTTATACATATCCCCCTTATAGTGGCCTTAAATACTTCCCAAAGTGTAGAGGCTTCGCTTACCGAGCCCTTGTTTATGGTGAAGTAATCCATAATGGCATCCCTAATTGTGGTCTTGTAGACTGGATCTAGCAGCGGAGACGGTCAGCGCGTTGGCGGTCAACACCGCTAACTTTACCGTCACGGGGGATCTGAACCTTCATCTGGACAATCATGATGACACTGACATGGCTAATTTTGCAGCTGACCTTGCGGCATGCCAGCTAGTGCAACTGGTTCCGGGTCCGACACATATTGCTGGTCACCTGCTAGACCCAGTTTTCACGAACATACCCTCGCTTACAGTGCACGCGCCCATCCCCATGGGATGGACAGACCACTACCTGGTCCCTATGTCACTCCAGGGTACAATCCCTGCACAGAGTGAGGATCGGACGACCTCCCTCAAACGCCCATGGCACAAATTGAACTGGGATCAATTTGGCACTTGCCTCTCGGTTGCTTGCCCGAGTTTGCTGGACGACCCCAATGAGGCATACAGGGTGTTCTCTGACTGGATCAGCCAGCCGTTAGACAGCCTAATCCCTGAGAAATGGTCTATTAACCGCAAATCTAAAACTAGACCATGGTATAAAGGTGAACTGGCCGATATGCACAAGGGCTGTAAGAGGCTGGAGCGTATATGGAGAAGGGACTTCAATCCCACCGCAAAGGATATCTACCGGGTGGCGATTAAGAGTTACCATAAGGCCATTCAATTGGCACGAGCGGCATTTTACACAAATAAAATCCGCGAGAGTGACAACCCAGCAAAGAGCGTTTTCTCGATACTCTCTAGTCTTCAATCCCAGCAGACAGCCGCTGGGCCGACTATCAAGTCCAATGAGCAGTGTGAGGACCTTGCCACCTTCTTTGTTAAGAAGGTGGATAACATCTACAGGTCCTTTCCGACTGCACATAGTAACGTGCAGGTGGCACGGTGTTGTCAAAAGGCTAATACCTTAGATGCCTTTCCGCCAATCCCTGCCGACCAGCTGCTAGCATTGTGCTGCAAAATTAAGTCAGGATCCCCTGCAGATCCGCTCAAACCAGACCAATTTAGGAAAGTACTTCCTGCAATCATATCCTCTTTGGGCCAGGTGATAAACGGGTCCCTTGCCATGGCAGCCGTGCCCAGGGCATGGAAACAGGCAAGGTGATACCCCTACTCAAAAAACCTTTTCTTGACCCGGCTAAACCGGAGAACTACCGCCCTATTTCCTTGCTCCCTTGGGCGGCAAAGATCACGGAGGCATATGTCAACTCCCTCCTGTCGGACTTTCTGACCATGAACAACACGCTGGACCCCTCCCAGAATGGCTTTCGACCAGGTCACAGCACGGAGTCCGCTCTCCTGGCTGTGACAGAACACCTCTGGTTAGCACTGGACACTGGTCAAATGTCGGCACTGATTCTATTGGATCTAAGTGCCGCGTTTGACACAGTGTCCCATGCCATACTGCTGCGACGCCTGGAGGAGGCGGGAATTATTGGTCCGGCCCTGGAGTGGCTTGCGTCATTCCTTCATGAGAGGTCGTTCGTGGTGACAGTCCCCCCGTATGCCTCAGGCGAACACCCCATCAAACAAGGGGTGCCACAGGGTTCCTCCCTCAGCCCCTTGTTATTTAATCTTTACGTCCAACCCCTGGCTGCAGTAGCCAAGAGCAGAGGACTGACCATGGTCTCCTATGCCGATGATATACAGTTGGTGGTGGCGCTCTCAAACGACACAGAGCGGGACACCCTTAAGTTTCAGGGCGACCTAGCGGCAGTCGCTGAGTGGGTGACCACCAACTGTCTCTAGCTGAATGCCAGCAAGTTGGAGGTATTGCTGGTGGGGAAAGACCATGGTCAGTGGAGTGAACTCTGGTAGCCCGCTAGCCTTGGTAGTGCCCCCCCAAGCAGGTTGTGAAAAATCTGGGGGTGGCTGGACGCGTCCCTCAACTTACGAGTTCAAACCAAAAAGGTGGCAGGGACCTGCTTCGGACTACTACGTGGGCTTAGACCCCTACTGGGTTTCTTTGATGCACCCACACGACAGGTCATCATTCAGGGGTCTGCAATGTCAAGACTGGACTATGCCTGCTCTCTGTATCTGGGGTCCAATAAGGCTGAAATTCTGAGGCTACAAAGGGCACAGAACGCGGCAGCAAGAACCCTTCTGGGTTTGCGCAGGTCTTGCCCGGTGTCTGACGCCATTCGTCGTCTTCACTGGTTGCCCGTGGCCAGGTGAATTGAATTCAAGTCTCTATGCATCTCTTTCAAAGCCTTGATATTGACCACCCCCATTATCCTGGCCAACCTCCTCTCGCCATATGTTCCCTCACGACATCTCCGCTCACAGGGTTAACACCTGGTGGTGGTCCCCCGGACACGGAGAGTGTGTGCTGGAGGCCGCTCCTTTCGTAGTAGAGCGGCCCTCCTCTGGAACGCACTTCCTGCTCACATTCGGGGCCTTAACAACTACCTAGAATTCAGGAAGGCCATTAAAACTCACCTTTTCCCTGCACCGTAGTCCTGTTATCTGTTCCACCCGCACGTGTCAGTTGCTCTGCTGTCAGCGCCGGGACGCCCCTTTGCTGGGGCAGCTGTTGCGCTTTACAAGTTGTGGTAACATAACATAACATAACAAATTGCCTTGGGATGCACGTTGGGAGCTGTATACTTAACTTGACCGGATTATGATCTGATAGTGTCCTTGCGAATCACCCAACATCTGTCACCCATGTGTTCGCTCCTATGGTCGCCAGCCAGTAATCTAGTCAGGACCAGGATCTGTGGGCCAATGATGCATGAGTGCCCTCTAATCGATCTGGGTTGCAGATTCTCCAGACGTCCACCAAGCCCATTTCGTCCATCCCTTCTCTGATAATTCGGGCTGACCTAGTGTTATGTCCACCATGAGGGACAGATTTGTCTTTGCTTGGGTTCAGGTGTGTGTTTAAATCACCCCCCATATTATTTCTGATTGTGGGAGTGGGCATAGGGCATTCAGTATGTCCATATAAAAGTCCGGGTCATCTATGTTCAGCCCGTACACATTTACTATTGTTATGAGTATGCCATGCATTCAGCCCTGAAGTATAGCATAGCGCCCATCTCATCTGTGACGGTATGTGTGACCACGAACGGTGTGCCTTTTTTATGAGCGTCAGTACCCCCCTTGCGTATGTTGAATATGAGGACGCCCAGTGAATTCCTACCCTCACCTCCGTGCGCTTTGTTAGGTGTGTTTCTGGAAGAAGCACTATTTGAATATAGGGTAGGCCATTACTTGTCTTATTTTTTGGGGTTGTGAAGGCCTCGTACATTCCATGTTATGAACAAGATCTTGATTTTACCAGAATTTCTATCTGTAGCCATCTAAGTGTTGGAACCTATTTTATCTGCATGTGTGTTAACCGTATGTATGTCCCACACATGTGCTATCAATGAGCTGTGGTGATCCCAACAGTGAACATAGCTTCCCTCCCCCACCAGCTCCCACTTCAGTATCCCAAACATGCTAAAGAAACAGTCCCACAAACCTTACGGTTTAACTTCTAACTATCTGACAGTAACCATATACTTATCAGTTCTAATGGGGTTCACCCGCGTGGGGGCCGCCAGGAGCTCAGTCTCCCTCAGGTCCCAGAGGTGGCCAGGTGAGCCAGTTCGTCAGCTTTCATAGTGTCTGTAGCTTGAGATCAGGGCTCAGTTCTCATTCATTTGCGCCCCCTCCTTCTCTTGTCGCCATGGAGTTTTCTTTAGCTTGGGTGCACACCTCTTAAAGGCTGAGTTACTGGTCTGAGTCTTCTCCATCCTGAGTGCGCTGAGCTCGTTTTCTTCTCGTGATGGATCTAAAAAAATCCTGTGTGGTTCTTGGAGTTGTATATATTTTTTGCTTCCCCCGTAGTCAATACGCAGTTTGGCAGGGGATAGCATCGCATATGGTATGCCTTCTTTCTGCAGTTGTCGTTTTATAGACTGATAATCTCTTCTCACTGCTTGTACTGTTGCAGTGAAGTCTGGTTAGGATGCTACCTGATATCCTTAATAGCTGAGTTCCTTCTTCTCCCATGCTAGGCGCAACACAGCATCGCGATCGCAGTAGTTGAGCAATTTAGTAATGATAAGGTGCGGTGTAGCTCTGGGCGGGGGTTTCACCATCAGCGATCTGTGTGTTCGCTCTACCACCATTATATTGGACAGGTTCTCTTGACCAAATAGTTAATTAATCATCTGTTCCACATAGAGTTCCATTCTTCCTGTATTCGCTGATTGTGGAACGCCTATTATGCGGCGGGTATTGTGCCGTGAGCGCTCTTCTAAATCTTCATTTTTTGCTTGTATTATGGTCAGGAGCTTTTCCATATCTGAGTACTTTCGGGTGGTGGCTTGTATTTCATCTTCCGCCGTCGAAATCCTTTGCTCTGCTTCTGTGAGTCTGGATGCTTGCTTGTATAGTTTGGTTGATATATTATCAATGCACTGATTTAGGGAGTCCATTTTGCCGTCAATAGAGAGGAGGCTCTGCTGCATGGCTCTAGGGATGAGGCTCCCTGTACCTCGGGCCGAGTGGGAAAATACCTCATGCTGGCAGAAAAAGAAATGCCACAAGCTCCTTCACTACAGATACGGTCGAGCTATCAGTTGAAGATGCTCCTGGAAGCTCACCACGTAGTGTGCATAGGCTAAGAACTCGGCACTAGGCCCTCTTGCCAAGACCCTTACTTTCAAACGAAAACGTCATGTCCAGGGCTTTAAATGGGATGAAAAACTGGGGGTCTCTCAAAGGGGCGTGGCCAATGTAATTAAGGGTGTGGCTTAAAAACACATAAGCTAAAAATCTGTGCTTAGCATAGTGTGCCGCCCGACTTGTATTTTGCTGTTTCTGTCATAGCATCTAGATATATGATACAACAAGTAACATCATACCTACAACAAGGCAGGACTATTGGCTTTGTCAATGGTTGTTAGTTACATAAGATAAATAAGCAGCAACTATGGCTTGTTTTATATAATATTGAAAAAGCTTCCACTTAAAGCCCTGCTGACACCACGACGATGTTGCTGCTCCTACGTATCAAAAAGAGAAGGGAAATCCAGAGAGAAAATTTCTCTCTTTAAAGGATTTCCCTTCTCTTACAACGCTCACCTGGCATGACGTCCGTAACTTCTCCACTAGTGAGAAGAGCAGTGTGAGCACGCGCACATCGATGTGCCTGCTATCACTGAAGTCCAGAAAAAAACGGAGCAGTGTGAGCACGCGCACATCGATGTGCCTGCTGTCACTGCAGTCCAGAAAAAACAGACCGCCTCCAGGGCACAAAACAGAGCCCGATAGAGACCCGTTTCGAGGCCCCTCTAAAAAAACTGCCGGTGCTCAGACCTGGTGAGACCCGGCCCACTTAAAGCCCTGGTCATGTCTGCAACTGTATCAAAGCAAGAACCAGATTCCAGTAAATTCTCAAAGGAAAATCGCCACGCAGATAACATCACTAAAAAAACATCTTCAACTGCTACAAAACCCACAAGTGGCGTTTCGATGAATAATCTAAACAACAGCGGAAGCTTGATTGACTCTACAGTACACCGTGTCAGGGATGCAAACCTAGGAGACCTAGGAGACCTTCTATTTTTCTCCTTCCCCTTGCTCTTTCTCTCTGCTTCCAGTCTTTACTTTCTTGAACTATGAGCATCTGGCAAACGACCTGGCATCAGGCTGAATGGGGTGATCCCGGTTTTCAGATGAAAATGTTGTCCTTTTAAAATCATTTTGCTTCATCAACAAAATATGCCATAATGAGCTATATCCTGGCTGCCCCACGCCTGTCAGTTTTTATTTTCAAACATGAATTTGTTGCACTGCACTTTATTGAGGGAATCAAGTTGACTGCGAAGAAACTGTCTCATAATCTGACAACGCTGCTATTCCCTCTTTTACACCGCAACGATAACAAAAGAACGATTTAGTATGCACCAATTTTTACTCACCCGACACCTGTCAGATGCTTTTACCAGACATGCATGTGCAGCACTGCACTTTACGGTGTGTATTAATGGTTTTAACAACGTGTATCAATGGTTTCATCGATTGTTTTAATGCATTGCAAAGGTTTGTAGTAACTAAGCAAATTAAAATAAACTGAAACTGAACTGTACGTCGGGCTCATGGTCAGAGTCTCTCTGCTCATCTTGCGCTGGTTTCGTGATTTTTTGGGCTTTTAAGGTGAGGCGCGGCTGGTTTTTCTCCGCTTTACCGATAGTTTATAGCCTGCTTGCCTTTATTTCTAAACGCTGCTTCAGTTGGCCAGCAGTGCCAGTAAGTACCTGTTTGTTGATTCTGCACGAGAACCTGGTGCCTGCTCCTGGTCTAATCGCATTTGTTGGGCTAATATCCGCTCTTTCTCGCATTCAGGTCGGGCTCTCGAGATCCTTGAGCCTATGTTAGGCCTTCAGCGATCTGCCCACTTTCTGTATGTGTTCTTGCCCCTAAATACTGTATGGCTTGCCTCCTTTTACTGTGGTCAGCCCAAGTCGTGGGTACAGTCCTGTTCACAGCACTACTGCCCCTGCCAACTGCCTGCTCCCTTTGCATCGCTGTCACATAGCGGAGCGATGCTCGTGGCCTGCTGGACCTCGGGCCGTGTCTGCAGTGGTCTCGCTGTATGCTGCTCTGACCCGTCTCCAGCGTGTTGCAGTAAGTATCCGCTTAATCTTTGCCCAGATTTGCCTTCAGCCCGAATCACTGGTTTAGTCTTGTTCAGCAGGAGGCCTGGCACCACGCATCGGCCTCCACTCGCTTCTCTTCCGCAGTGTCGCCGCCGACCACCGCCATCTTCCGAAACGGCAGCCCGGCCTTGAGGAGCAGCAGATGGTCTCTTCCTCACCTTGCATGATCGGCATGGTACCGGCTCCTGTTATCGCCGCACAGACCCCCAGCTGCTCACTGCTTGAGTTTCTCAGCCCATTCTCCTCCCTAGTTAGTGCACTCTCTATTGCTGATTGCAGGCGCGCCGCGGCAAGGCCCGGCTCGTCTTTCTTCGTTTTTCGGTCGTGTGCTCTCCGGGCACCGTCAAGTCCTTAATTTGTGGATTCACTCGAAATCTTCGGGTCTCGAGTAGGGGTGGGCGGAATTTGCATAGTCGCGCTACGCAAAGCTCCGCGAAATGGTAAAAAATCTCCGCGAGCACGCAAAACGTCCGCGAACACGCCCGTTCGCAATGCTTTTTTCCTGTTCGCAAATGCTGTTTGCGTGCTCGGGGAGAAATATCTCGCGAACACGCATTTTGAAAGCGCGAACAAGCAAAAAATTCCGCGAAGCCACGGATCGCGGAATTTTTGGTAATTCCGCGTTCTTTGCGGAACGCGAAATTACCCAAATTCCGCAAATTCACGAGCGGAACGGAATTTACCGCCCAGGCCTAGTCTCGAGTTGTGCTTTGCTGCTCCCTCTCTTCAGGATCAGTGTTTCGTATGTTTTAAAACTGGATAGGCTGATTTTCATCAGATTTATGTCACCTGGCTGGCAGAGCAGCACTAGTGTGCGGCCATCTTGCCTCCGGCTCACCAGCGCCCCCTCTTTTTACGTATATAGTTAAAAATATAAATATTAAATATTTTAACTTGTAACATTACTATAATGTTAATTAAACATATTTCAATTATATATATATATATATATATTATTTTCCATAGGAAATCTGCGACATTCTATTTGAAATAACTCTCTTGCCGGTTGACGAATGTTCGCGAAATTTTCAAACTTCATGGCCCGCTCCAGTCTGCTCCTACCTTGAAAGTCTCGGGGTGATTCGTCAAGCGGGGGCCGAGAAAAAAGGGGAGTCCCAAAACGTGTTTTCCCCATTCATTTTCCCATAGGAAACTTTAGACACGGCTACAGCCCGAAATGCTGAACGGAATTACACCAAATTTGGCAAAGAGGTAGTTCTTGGTTCAGAAAGAACCCTTTGTTAAATGGTGTAAATCCGCTCAGTAGTTCCTGAGAAAATCAAAAGGAAAATCACATATATATCTATGGCCGTCGGATTCGCGCACCCTCCCGATCACGAGCTGTTCTGCTAATTGGCTGTCAACACTCCAAACCAGGAAGTGTTGGCAGCCATCTTGTGCCGTCGGTAGAACCGAGGAACAAGAAAGCAGTAAAAGTGCGCAAAACGCACAAAGGGGGCAGGGTAGAAACACCCTGACTCCCTAGGTCTGCTCAGGGGTCCCACAAGGACGCCCTGGGCAGAAAAAAGCATTTTTTTTTAAAAATCTGCAGGATGCGCTCAGGGTGCGCGAATCCTGCCGAAAAAAAATCAAGGCGCGGTCTCCCGCGCTTCGATGTAAATTTGCCCCGGGTGGGCCAAGTCCCGGGGGCATGCTGGGGGGTTTATTTTATGTATGGGGGCCTCTAAGGCCCCCCAAGCCCTGGGGACCACCACCCCCGGGGCTTTATCATAAATGGTGCGGGAGGGCTCTGAGCCCTCCCGCAGCCCCGGGACCGCCACCTCCCGGGGCTTTTTTAATTTTATTTTTAAAAGCTGTGTGGGGGCTCCAGCCCCCACACACCCCAGGGACCACCACCTCCCAGGGCACTAAGAAAATTGAAAATGGGGGTCCGTTTTGGACCTCCAAGCCCCGGGACCACCACCTCCCGGGGCTTTCAAATGTGAGGGAGCCGGCGGCCCTCCTGGAGCCCTTGATGGCCCTGGGGACCGCCACCCCCAGGGAAGGCTCCTGCAGTGTCCCGGGTGCCTACCCCGGGACACTGCTAGTTTGCTATGACAGGACCGGAGCCTCGCGGCTCCCGTCCTGTCATAGCAAATCTTAGTTTGCATTTTGAAAGAGAGAGCAGGAAACCTGCTCTCTCTTTCAAAATGCAAACCAATGACTTTTCACACAGGGAGCAGCATGTTAGCTGCTCCCCATGTGGAAAGCAATGCCGGCTCCCGTAGGACACGGGGAGCCGGGCGGGACTGTGGGGGTTTGGGGACCCCCACAGTCCCCAACCAGAGGCCAGGCCCCGGGGATGGGGTCCCGGGGCCATAAGTGGTCCGGGAGGGGGCCACGCAGCCCCCTCCCAAATAAAAATTAAAATAAAAAAATAAGGGCAAGGCCGGCCCCGGGGGATGGGGTCCCCGGGGCCTTAATGGCCTGAGGAGGGGGCCACGCAGCCCCCTCCATATTTTTTATTTAAAAAGAGGGCATGCCCCGGGGGATGGGGTCCCCGGGGCCAATAGAGGCCCAGGGAAGGAGGCCACGCGGCCCCTTCCCGTTTTTTTATATTTTTTCAAATAAAACAAATAAAAATGCTCAGGCCCCGGGGGATGGGGTCCCCGCGGCCATAAGTGGCCGAGGGAAGGGGGCCACGCAGCCCCCTTCCCATAAAAAAAAAAAAAAAACGGCATCGTGCCGGAGGCCCCGCCCTCCCTGCAGTACTTGCAAACGCAGCCCTGGCGCGTTTTAAGAAGGGGAAGTAATTCCCCTTGAATACTGGGATCCCTGGGGCCAACTAGCCCACCAGGAACCTCCAGTATGCGCCAGGGGCTGCGTTGCAGAGAGGTGGTCCGAGGCCACGCCCTTTTACACCTCTCTGCAACGCAGTCTGTGGTGCTTAATGGAGGTAGCTGGTGGGCTAGTTGCACCCCAGGGACCCTCAGGATTCAAGGGAGTTAATCTCCGACTTAAAACGCGCCACGGGCGCGTTTGCACAGTGGTGAAGGGAGGCGGAGCCTGAGGTGACATGTGTGCAAACAGGCCCCGTGGCGCGTTTTAAGATGGGAATTAAATCCCCTTCAATCCTGAGGTCCTGAGGCCAACTAGCCCAACAGGTACATCCAGAAAGCCACAGAGCTGCGTTGCAGAGAGGTGTAAAGGGGTGTGGCCTCTCTACACGTCTCTGCAACGCAGCCCCCTGGCGCATACTGGAGGTTCCTGGTGGGCTAGTTGGCCCCTAGGGACCCTCATGATTCAAGGGACTTAATCCCCCAACTTAAAACGCGCCACGGGGCGCGTTTGCACAGATGTCACCTCAGGCCCCGCCCCTCCCTTCACCATTGTGCAAATATTCCTCTAAAATCTGCCGAACTACGAATTCAGATTTACTCACCTGTTATCAGGAGAGACTTCAGTGCTGCATCTTTCAGCCCAGTACTAATCCTGAAAAGTAATTTTAACCGTACTTACCAGTAACTTGAATTTCCTTCCATAGGATATCATTGCCTGCTTTTTGCTGAAAAAGTTTCTAAGTGTTGATTTTTGAAACATACAAATATTCCTCTAAAATCAGCCGAAATACGAATTCCGATTTACTCACCTGTTATCAGGAGAGCCCTCAGTGCTGTATCTTTCAGCCCAGTACTGGTCCTGAAAAGTAATTTTAACCGTACTTACCAGTAACTTGAATTTTCTTCCATAGGCTAACATTGACTGGTTTCACTTGGAAATTCTTCTAAGTGTGGAGTTTTGGAACTTTAAAATATTCCTCTAAAATCAGCCGAAATACGAATTCTGATTTACTCACCTGTTATCAGGAGAGACCTCAGTGCTGCATCTTTCAGCCCAGTACTGATCCTCAAAAGTAATTTTAACCATACTTACCAGTAACTTGAATTTCCTTCCATAGGATATCATTGCCTGCTTTTTGCTGAAAAAGTTTCTGTGTTGATTTTTGAAACATACAAATATTCCTCTAAAATCAGCCGAAATACGAATTCCGATTTACTCACCTGTTATCAGGAGAGCCCTCAGTGCTGTATCTTTCAGCCCAGTACTGGTCCTGAAAAGTAATTTTAACCGTACTTACCAGTAACTTGAATTTCCTTCCATAGGCTAACATTGACTGGTTTCACTTGGAAATTCTTCTAAGTGTGGAGTTTTGGAACTTTAAAATATTCCTCTAAAATCAGCCGAAATACGAATTCCGATTTACTCACCTGTTATCAGGAGAGACCTCAGTGCTGCATCTTTCAGCCCAGTACTGATCCTCAAAAGTAATTTTAACCATACTTACCAGTAACTTGAATTTCCTTCCATAGGATATCATTGCCTGCTTTTTGCTGAAAAAGTTTCTAAGTGTTGATTTTTGAAACATACAAATATTCCTCTAAAATCAGCCGAAATATGAATTCCGATTTATTCACCTGTTATCAGGAGAGACCTCAGTGCTGTATCTTTCAGCCCAGTACTGGTCCTGCAAAAGTAATTTTAACCGTACTTACCAGTAACTTGAATGTCCTTCCATAGGCTAACATTGACTGGTTTCACTTGGAAATTCTTCTAAGTGTGGAGTTTTGGAACTTTAAAATATTCCTCTAAAATCAGCCGAAATACGAATTCCGATTTACTCACCTGTTATCAGGAGAGACCTCAGTGCTGCATCTTTCAGCCCAGTACTGATCCTCAAAAGTAATTTTAACCGTACTTACCAGTAACTTGAATTTCCTTCCATAGGATATCATTGCCTGCTTTTTGCTGAAAAAGTTTCTAAGTGTTGATTTTGAAACATACAAATATTCCTCTAAAATCAGCCGAAATCCGAATTCTGATTTACTCACCTGTTATCAGGAGAGACCTCAGTGCTGCATCTTTCAGCCCAGTACTGGTCCTGAAAAGTAATTTTAACCGTACTTACCAGTAACTTGAATTTCCTTCATAGGCTAACATTGACTGGTTTCACTTGGAAATTCTTCTAAGTGTGGAGTTTTGGAACTTTATAATATTCCTCTAAAATCAACCAAAGTACGAATTCCAATTTACTCACCTGTTATCAGGAGAGAACCCAGTGCTGCATCTTTTAGCCCAGCACTGACCCTGAAAAGTAATTTTAACCGTACTTACCAGTAACTTATATTTTCTTCCATAGGAATCCATTGTCTGGTTTTCAGCAGAAAAGTTTCAGTGTCGATTTTCACAAACTACAAATATTCCTTAAAAATCACCTGTATGACTTAAACGCATTCTTTCAACTGTTTACAGGAGATGCACCAGTGCTGGATCCAGGATCCAACACTGAGTAAGAAAAAGTAACGATAACAGTTTTTACCTGCTAAGTGAATTTCCTTCCATAGGATAACATTGGTGATTCTATGAGAAAAAGTTTCTGTCAACTTTTAAAATACAATAATATTCCTTAAAAATCACTACTGTAACCAAAACGCTTTTACTCAACTGTTTACAGGAGATGTCCCAGGACTGAATCTAGGATCCAGTCCTGTGGTTAGAAAAGTAATCCATAAAGTAACTAATTGCATTTAACTAGAAATTCACATTGAGCTGAATGTTGCATTGTGTTTGAAAATGTGTTGCCCATTGCAACAACTGTAACTACTGTACTTAAAAGTATATTGCCTATGTGCAAAGTATTTAAACTAAAGTAATTCATTCTGAGAAAGTATTTTTGTAATGTAATGTATAATGTAATTACAATGTAATTTAAAAAATAAAATATGTAAAAAAAAATTGTTTCTAAAAATGTAGTAAATCAGTATGAAAAAAATTAATATAACAATTAATACATTTAAAAATTGTCATTTACAAAACCTTTGAAATTCACTGAAAAACCGTAGGTTTCAGACATGTTATAGTTAGGAATTAGCATTTAAAAACCTTTGAAATTCACTGAAAAACCATAGGTTTCAGATATGTTATAGTTAGAAATTAGCATTTAAAAAACCTTTGAAATTCACTGAAAAAACCATAGGTTTCAGGCACGTTATAGTTAGAGATTAGCATTTAAAAAACCTTACAAATTCAGTGAAAAAACCATAGGTTTTAGGGACAGTTATAGTTACTTGGACATTGCACTCGTACAAAACCCATGAAATTCCCCTGTTATAGTTAGTTCAGCTAACTATAACTCGCGCCCGCAATGCACTGCTGATGACGTCACATATTACATCACTCATGACATGGTCAGTGACATCACTGATGACATCACTGATGACATCTCAAATGACATCACTGATTACATCATCCATGTGAGAATTTAATGCATCTTCTCACACCCTAATATAACTTTTGATACACCCACTCTAAATTACAGACTGCCATTCTAAAAACCATACACACTCCAATACCAATAAGTACATACCCACTCACTGATTCTTAGGTCTACACACACACATCTACTCACTCACCCGTACAGTCACTCATACTTACAGTCACTCAGTACAGGACTATCATATGCACTCATACACCTATATAAACACTCACACAATGCAACTCATCCATAGAGGTACTCACACACCTAGTCAGTCATGCAAATAATTAAACACACTGCCATTTACTCACCTATACAATTATACACACACCAGCTCACTTACTCATACAAATACTAGCACATTCTTACGCTCTTATACAATCACTGATACAAGCACACACTCATCCATACAGTCACTCTCACAATCACACACTCTCGCTTATAGCTATTTATATACTCTAACACACATATATACTGCCTTTTACATATGTAGTTACTCACACATGTACCACTGGGACATACATTCACTCACTAACACACTCTTACACACACTTACCCACCCATACAGTCTATCACAGATGCACTCTTGAAACCATCCACCCAGTGAATCACCCACTCACACATCTATGCACAGAGTCGCACATACCCCACCCACACAAACACTCAGGCACCCATACAGATACTCAGACAACCAATCAATAACTCATATAGACACTCATGTAGCTATTCACAAAGCCATGCGGCCACTTACACAGCAACAGACAGACGGATACAGACATTCACACAGTTTAGTCACTAACCCATGCATTCAGTAAGATGCGTTTAATCACTCACTTATAGAGTTAGTCACGCACCTAGTAAATCATCCATTCAGACACTTATACACCCACTCATTCTTCAATACGCCTTTCCCTATATATATTAAAAATATTTAAACTTTACAGAAACACACAGTCACTGGATGATGTCATCAGTGATGTCATTTGAGATGTCATCAGTGATGTCATCAGTGATGTCACTGACCATGTCATGAGTGATGTAATATGTGACGTCATCAGCAGTGCATTGCGGGGCGCGAGTTATAGTTAGCTGAACTAACTATAACAGGGGAATTTCATGGGTTTTGTACGAGTGCAATGTCCAAGTAACTATAACTGTCCCTAAAACCTGTTTTTTTCAGTGAATATATATATATATATAATTGTTTAAACACACATACATATTTATGTGTGTATGTTGATGTACACATATATAAATCAAAACAAAAATTAAAAGTATTCATTATAATTTTTATTATAATTTTTTTAAATTTACTAATATAACAAATATATATGTATATACATGTATATATATTTATGTATAACTTCCACGATGCTGCAGTTAGCGGTTCCCTTCCTACGGCGTCGGTGCCTGCCAGCGGCAGCAGCGGCCACTTCAATATCCACAGTAAGTCCCAGTAGACGCCCCAATCGGCGCGAACAAAGAAGGCGGCACACCAGAAGAAAGCACAATAATTTATTGTGCACTACGTGAAGGACGACGCGTTTCGGCGTTAGCCTTTGTCAAGTGTTTTTGTCTCACACCGACTTCCTCTAGAAATACATCCAACAGTTCATAGACATGGAAGAGTTATCCCAGACATTTTGCCGTTTTTTTCGACATCACCAAAAATAAACATAATATATATTAATACATGTCTGGTTATGTCACATCAATGATAAAGTGCATAGTTAATATCATATAGAAAATATAATAAACTTGTGATTTCATTATAACAGATTTCATGTCCATACTGAATACTGTCAATAAAGTTTTAGAATTTCAATTTCACCAATGGGATATAAACAAAATAATGTCTTACTACTCATACTGTTCTTACTCATCCCACAATTGGTTTGGCTATACAGAGGATAATAATAGAGCCGCATTTACAATTTAACAAGAGTGTATACTATATTCGCTCGTAAGTCATCTTGGTCTCTCTACCCATTGTGCAACAATTCTTGCTGGCAACATTGCCGTAAAATGAATCATATGCAATTCATTGTTCAAATCATACGACAAAAAAATATATATATATATATATACATTTATAAGTAGCAGTCACAGAATGATACTTGAGGGAGATAGAATATGCAATGAAGATATACCTTAAAACCTTATTAGTTCATATTGATCACCTTGTACATTCCCTCTCTCCAATCTGTCTGACATGCGTTTTTGGTGCCATTATGTATACGGGTCAAGATGTAATTCCTAGATGCTACGAATACGGCCAGAATTAATGGCAAATGCCATGCAATTCCAGTCTGCACTTATTATCCCTTGAAAGGGAGATAGTGATTATCCGGTGAATGCCTAATGCCAATATAATTCTAGTAAGTACTACAGCGTCGATGTATCTATTGTATTTCTGAAAGGTGTGAGTAAAGAGCCTTTTTCTAGTGCAATAGTGAAATGGGACTGTGAAAGGTGAATGTCCCCATAAGTGATATTAAAATGTGGGAGTATGTAGGAGTGTAATTACTACTAAGCTGATACCGACATCTTTTTCCAATGTCTGAATGATAAGTAGAATGATGCAATTATCCACTCTAGTGACAACCCACCGGAAGTCACTAGTGTAATACTGACTCCTACTTCATATCCACCTTAAAATCGTGAAGTGTTAAGGACAAATTTCAAATAAGAGATATAAAATTCAATCAATAAGAGTTATTGATTGAATGAATGATCACGAATTAAACATTTGCAGTGTCTGATAATATTAAAGACCTATATGCGTAGCTAACTCCTCACCTCCATTGAGACCCTTAGGTGTCTTACAGTCTAGCTCGATGATGTATTTGGATTCAAGAATTCTGAGATTTCTTTCCTGTCGCCTCCTCTTATATGTCTTGGAATTAGATCTATTCCATAGAATTTAAGACTACTATTATTGCTTTTGTGTTTATCAGCATAGTGTCTGGCAACCGGATAATTGAAATCAAGGTTGGTTATGGCACGGAGATGCTGTAGGATTCTCATTTTCAGTGGGAGTTTAGTGCTGCCTACGTATCGGAGGCCACATGGACATTCCAACACGTAGACAGCAAAATCACTATTGCAGGTGATAAGTTGATTTATCTTTTTCTGTTCCCCTGCTCCCCCAAGAATTCCTTACAGTTTTTTCCATTTCTACATGCCTTGCATGACCCACAAGTGGTGAACCCATTGGGTGCTTTCAGCCACTGAGATCCTGTGTTTTCCAGATCATAACTATGTACCAGACGGTCTTTCAACGATTTGGCACGTCTATAGGTTATCCGTGGACCCCCTCCTACAAATTTGCCTATTACAGGGTCTGCTACGAGAAGGTTCCAATGTGCTCTCATCACTTTCCTTAGGGCCCACGCCCCCTACTGAAATTAGTTATCATCCTAGGTGTTTCTTTGTCTGCCTGCAGGTGAGTGGAGATTTTGGGGAGAGAATTAAACAATAGTTCATTCTGAGTTTTGCCTTCCAATTTCTTTTTTGCGCCCATTAGTGTCTTCTCTGTGTACCCCCTGCTTTTAAACCGGGTTAGAATGCGGCCTTGCTCTGACTCAGTTATCTTCGGTACTACAATTGCGGCGTGCCCGCAACAATTCCCCATAAGGAATGCTCTGAATCAGGGGAATTGGATGGTGACTAGCCGCATGTAATACCGTATTACCGGCTGTTTTCTTACGGAACAGACGAGTTGTTATTTTATCTTGTTGGATTTCCACTGCTATGTCTAGGAACTCACAATAACTAGGACTCATGGAGTGGGTAAACTTTAAATTCAAATCATTTTCCCCTAATCTATCAATGAATTCTTTGGCTAGGGGTTCTGGTCCATCCCATATTAAAAACAAATCATCAATATATCTGATCCATACGAGTATGTGATCAGTATACTGTTCAAATTTCTCAGTCCAGACAATTTGTTCCTCCCACCAGCCCAGGAATAAATTCGCTAGGCTGGGGGCAAAACAAGTGCCCATCGCGGTCCCAGACCGCTGTCGATACACAGTTTTCTCAAACAAAAAGATGTTTTCCTGAAGACAGAACAACATCATTTCCTCCAACATCTTATTATGACACCAATGATTAATGTGTCTACTTCTAAGGAAGTACATACAAGCTGCTACTCCCTTTGTCTGTTCTATACATGTGTAGAGCGAACACACATCAAGGGATATCATCCGATAACCCTCACCCCATTCAACATCATGCAATCTACGTAAAAAGTCAGAGCTGTCCTTACAATAGGATCTTAGATTGAGGACATACTGTGATAAAAAAGGGTCCAAAAAGACAGAAGTATTCTCCAATAGCCCCCCATTAGACGAGACTATTGGACGCCCTGGTGGTGTGGTGGCGTTCTTATGGATTTTGGGCAAAAAATATATACAAGGTATACGCGGGTTATCAGTTTTCAAGAATCTATACTCCTCAATATCCAATAGACCCTCGTGATACCAATCTGTTAAACGACCATGATAGACTTGTATAGATTGACGATATGTGGCCCAATCTATTAGTTCATAATGAGTTTCATCTGACAACTGTCTGGTTGCCTCCGCTCTATAATTGGTAACATCCATAATGACAACATTGCCCCCCTTATCGGAGGGCTTGATCACAATATTTACATCTCTTTCCAAATCATTAATGGCCGATCTCTGGCTTCTCGTTAGATTGTCATATTTGGATTTTGTTGCATTTTCACGCATCTTTTTTAAATCATTTGTCACCAATGAACTGTATGCCTCAATATTATCATAAGGTACATTTGGATTGAATCTCGATTTCGTTTTCAGACCACTGTGACTGGATTGATTACTATCGACGCCCCAGTATTCCAGAATATGATTCATGCTTGCTTGATGATCATCTGTGGCTAACTCGTACATGTCCCTCAGAAGACCAGTATCCTGTACTTGTAATTCGGTATTATCCATCATGTTATTTACATCAATCCCAGATTTCTTGGGTTTTGCAGTCATTTTATACATCTTCATTAACTTGAGTTTCCGAATAAATAGAAAAAGATCAATTCGAGTATTTGTATAGTTCAAATTGCTAGTGGGGCAAAAAGAGAGGCCCAATTCTAGAACAGAGGTCTCTTCTGCAGTTAATGTTCTTGATGATAGATTAATTACTGAATGATTTTCTGCTGAGTTGTCCACAGTGGTGGCAATACCCCTAGATCTTCCACCTCTTCTGTAATTCATTCTCCGCCGGGCTTTGTCCCTCGTCCTTTTCCTTTTTTTTGGAGCCTTGCCTCTTCCCCTGCCCCTTGTGTTGGGTTTGTCCGATTGATTCTGTTCCTTCTTTTGCTTCAAAATTTGGAATTCGTGCAGGAATGTCAATGGTCGCCCTAAAGGGACACTCGTATTTTGTTCCTCCGAGTCAGTACTGAGATCTGAACTGGACCCAGTTGACAGTGCCTCTCCCTGTCTTTCACTGTATGATGTTCTGAAATTTCTTTGCGCCCAATCAAAGCGTTTAGCATACGTGAGTATCCGACCCTCGGCGTAGTCCCTTTTGTCCCTTAGGAACTTACGCTGTTTTTTAACTTTTATTGTGTCCTCGTATTCCTTAAGTTTGTTTGGTAATGATTTCAAAAATTCCACTACTATTCTGTCTGATTTGGATTTATCCAACTCTGCTCTCAGAGTTTCCAACTCTTTTCTTGTAGATGCCAGGTCAATTTGCGCATACTTTATCAACATCTCCAACATCCCTTTACAGGTCTTGGCCATGAATGCTGCCCATTCTGTTAGCAGATCCTGGTTAGGATTTTCGTACGTTGGTACAATCGTTATCCTGAGGCCGCGGGGTACGCGTCCTACCTCTACATAGTTCGTCAGTGAGGCGACTTCCCACCACTTGTTGATTTCGCGTTTGCACAGCTTCTCAAGCAACGCGAGTTTTTGTTTAATTGAAGGTTCGATTCCGCTAGCTGCTATATCACCTGCAGGTATGTTCTGAGTTATGTCTTGTTCTTCATTGAATAAAGACACTGCAACCGCTTTCCTTTCATTCTCCCATTCGGACATATTCATACAATCTCCTGACGCCTACGGTTTGTATATAAGCCGTGACTGTTACGCCTGTTCCCAATTGCCGTTTCTCTGTAAGTATGGGCGATTACAAGGGCAACCGAGCGCGCTGGGAAATGTGAGCAGCAGATGATCCCCGTCCTCCGACACAGACCCCCAGCCTCCACATTCACCCCCGCTCCTCTTTCACCCCCGCTCACCGTAATGTCCACCACTAGATCAATTTGTCACGATCAGCGGAAACCACTGAATTCAGACAACTTCCACGATGTTGCAGTTAGCGGTTCCTTCCTATGGCGTCGGTGCCTGCCAGATGCAGCAGCAATGACTGCAATATCCAAGTAAGTCCTAGTAGACGCCCAATCGGCGCGAATAACGATGGCGGACACACCAGAATTACAAGCACAGCAATTACTGTGTACTACGTGAAGGACGACGTATTCGACGTTAGCCTTTATCAGATTTTTGATCATCACACCGACTTCCTATAGAAATCACATTCCGAACAGTTCATAGACGTCGATAGTAGTTAATCCCAGACACTGGTGCTGTAATTATATCGAGATTCAATCCAAAAGTAAACTTATGATATATATTGAGGATACATGTCTGATTATGTCACATCAATGATTTAAAGTGCATACGTTAATATCATACAGACAAAATCCAAACTATGATTTCATTATAACGAGATTTCAGAGATCGTCCATTACTGAATACTGTCAATAAAGATTGTAAATATTGTGATCAAGTCCTCCGATCAATGGGCAATGTTGTACAATATGGATGTCTCACTAATTGTAGTGTTCTGAGGCATCCAGACAGTTAGTTTAGATGAAACTCATTATGAACTAATAGATTGGGCCACATATTATCAATCTATACAGAGTCTATACATAGTCGTTTAACAGATTGGTCATCACGAGGGTCTATCTGGCTATTGAGGAGTATAGATTCTTGCTAGCAACTGATATGCCGCGTAATGAACCATGTGCATATTCATTGCCCAAAATCCATAAGAACGCCACCACACCACCAGGGTGTCCATATAGTCTACGTCTAATAAGTGGCTAGTTGGAGAATGATACTTGAGGCGTTATGGACCTATGTTTATCACAGTATGTCCTCAATCTAAGATCCTATTGTAAGGACAGCTCTGACTTTTTACGTAGATTGCATGATGTTGAATGGGGTGAGGGTTATCGGATGATATCCCTTGATGTGTGTTCGCTCTACACATGTATAGAACAGACAAAGGGAGTAGCAGCTTGTATGTACTTCCTTAGAAGTAGACACATTAATCATTGGTGTCATAATAAGATGTTGGAGGAAATGATGTTGTTCTGTCTTCAGGAAAACATCTTTTGTTTGAGAAAACTGTGTATCGACAGCGGTCTGGGACCGCGATGGGCACTTGTTTTGCCCCCAGCCTAGCGAATTTATTCCTGGGCTGGTGGGAGGAACAAATTGTCTGGACTGAGAAATTTGAACAGTATACTGATCACATACTCGTATGGATCAGATATATTGATGATTTGTTTTTAATATGGGATGGACCAGAACCCCTAGCCAAAGAATTTATTGATAGATTAGGGGAAAATGATTTGAATTTAAAGTTTACCCACTCCATGAGTCCTAGTTATTGTGAGTTCCTAGACATAGCAGTGGAAATCCAACAAGATAAAATAACAACTCGTCTGTTCCGTAAGAAAACAGCCGGTAATACGGTATTACATGCGGCTAGTCACCATCCAATTCACCTGATTCAGAGCATTCCTTATGGGGAATTGTTGCGGGCACGCCGCAATTGTAGTACCGAAGATAACTTTGAGTCAGAGCAAGGCCGCATTCTAACCCGGTTTAAAAGCAGGGGGTACACAGAGAAGACACTAATGGGCGCAAAAAGAAATTGGAAGGCAAAACTCAGAATGAACTATTGTTTAATTCTCTCCCCAAAATCTCCACTCACCTGCAGGCAGACAAAGAAACACCTAGGATGATAACTAATTTCAGTAGGGGGCGTGGGCCCTAAGGAAAGTGATGAGAGCACATTGGAACCTTCTCGTAGCAGACCCTGTAATAGGCAAATTTGTAGGAGGGGGTCCACGGATAACCTATAGACGTGCCAAATCGTTGAAAGACCGTCTGGTACATAGTTATGATCTGGAAAACACAGGATCTCAGTGGCTGAAAGCACCCGAAGGGTTCACCACTTGTGGGTCATGCAAGGCATGTAGAAATGGAAAAAACTGTAAGGAATTCTTGGGGGGAGCAGGGGAACAGAAAAAGATAAATCAACTTATCACCTGCAATAGTGATTTTGCTGTCTACGTGTTGGAATGTCCATGTGGCCTCCGATACGTAGGCAGCACTAAACTCCCACTGAAAATGAGAATCCTACAGCATCTCCGTGCCATAACCAACCTTGATTTCAATTATCCGGTTGCCAGACACTATGCTGATAAACACAAAAGCAACAATAGTAGTCTTAAATTCTATGGAATAGATCTAATTCCAAGACATATAAGAGGAGGCGACAGGGAAAGAAATCTCAGAATTCTTGAATCCAAATACATCATCGAGCTAGACTGTAAGACACCTAAAGGTCTCAATGGAGGTGAGGAGTTAGCTACGCATATAGGTCTTTAATATTATCAGACACTGCAAATGTTTAATTCGTGATCATTCATTCAATCAATAACTCTTATTGATTGAATTTTATATCTCTTATTTGAAATTTGTCCTTAACACTTCACGATTTTAAGGTGGATATGAAGTAGGAGTCAGTATTACACTAGTGACTTCCGTTGGGTTGTCACTAGAGTGGATAATTGCATCATTCTACTTATCATTCAGACATTGGAAAAAGATGTCGGTATCAGCTTAGTAGTAATTACACTCCTACATACTCCTACATTTTAATATCACTTATGGGGACATTCACCTTTCACAGTCCCATTTCACTATTGCACTAGAAAAAGGCTCTTTACTCACACCTTCCAGAAATACAATAGATACATCGACACTGTAGTACTTACTAGAATTATATTGGCATTAGGCATTCACCGGATAATCACTATTTCCCTTTCAAGGGATAATCAGTGCAGACTGGAATTGCATGGCATTTGCCATTAATTCTGGCCGTATCCGTAGCATCTAGGAATTACATCTTGACCCGTATACATAATGGCACCAAAAATGTATGTCAGACAGATTGAGAGAGGGAATGTACAAGGTGATCAATATGAACTAATAAGGTTTTAAGGTATATCTTCATTGCATATTCTATCTCCCTCAAGTATTATTCTGTGACTGCTACTTATAAATGTATATATATATATATTTTTTTTTTGTCGTATGATTTGAACAATGAATTGCATATGATTCATTTTACGGCAGTGTTGCCAGTAAGAACTGTTGCACAATGGGTAGAGAGACCAAGATGACTTACGAGCGAATATAGTATACACTCTTGTTAAATTGTAAATGCGGCTCTATTATTATCCTCTGTATAGCCAAACCAATTGTGGGATGAGTAATAACAGTATGAGTAGTAAGACATTATTTTGTTTATATCCCATTGGTGAAATTGAAATTCTAAAACTTTATTGACAGTATTCAGTATGGACATGAAATCTGTTATAATGAAATCACAAGTTTATTATATTTTTTTATATGATATTAACTATGCACTTTATCATTGATGTGATATAACCAGACATGTATTAATATATATTATGTTTATCTTTGGTGATGTCGAAAAAAATGGCAAAATGTCTGGGATAACTCTTCCATGTCTATGAACTATTGGATGTATTTCTAGAGGAAGTCGGTGTGAGACAAAAACACTTGACAAAGGCTAACGCCGAAACGCGTCGTCCTTCACGTAGTGCACAATAAATTATTGTGCTTTCTTCTGGTGTGCCGCCTTCTTTGTTCGCGCCGATTGGGGCGTCTACTGGGACTTACTGTGGATATATTTATGTATATATATATATACATACATATATACATATACATATATATATAAATATAAATATATATATGAAACACTTGACGAATTGGCAACTGGCAGGGGGGCTCGGGTATTTGAATGCTGTGACTGTTCCTCCTGAGGGGCACCTGCAGAAAGCATGGGGAGTTATATCATGGGCTGATCTCCCACTACAATTGAAATCAGCTGGGCGGGGGTTTGGTTAGCTGGGAGGGCTCATGAACCACCCCCCCCCCACTACTGGGAGAACTTCCACAACTATCAATGGTTTCTTTGGCTATTTGGATGGATGGTATCACTCTGCTTGTCCTGGTGTGGGGGAATTGGGTTACTAGGTTTTGTGTTGCATGTTGGGGTTTGATGAGTCGTACATTGCAGAACACTGTGTTTAAGCTGTGCATCCTGGAGGGGTGGGGCAGGGGTCCTGCGGAAGGACAAGATTAATGTTTTTTCCCCCCAAGGTCAACTAAGGCAGGTCAACTAGCATATACATGCTTAACGGGAAACATACAAGGAATGCAATCCATAACAAAATGCTATAAAGTGTTTTCTTACTTGAACAGAAAAGGTGTTCACATAGCTCTCCTACAGGAGATGCACTTAACAGACAAGGAGGGGCTTGCACTGCAGCCATGTTGGAGAGACCAGGCGTACTATACTACATATTCAGGTTATGATAGGGGGGTCCTCATTTGGATTCGAGCCAAGGTCCCTTTCCAACTGGTGGACACACTGATAGATCCTGAGGGTAGAATGGTGGCGGTGCGTGGGTGACTGGAGGGCTGGGATGTGATCATAGTGAATGTGTATGCCCTGAATATAGACCAGAGAGGTTCTTTGCAAATTTATCACGCCGATTAGCAGCGTTCTTGACTACTGCGACTCTAATAGGGGGGGACTTTAACTGTGTGTCCAGCACTCAGTTGGACCGGTCACACCCTCCACTGCGCGATTCTCAAAATATTCACACAGCTGGGGCGTTCAGGGAATTGCAGCAGCAACAGTGGGTGCTCATTGACTCCTGGAGTCGGCTACATCTGCAGGAGCAAGACTATTCTTTTTTCTCAGGGCTCCATGAAGTGCATGTTCATCTAGACCTTTTTCTCTGTACCCCTAATATGCATGGTTTAATGTCTGTAGTGGAGTACCTCTCCCGCACTGTATCAGATCATAATCCTGTCCTGCTGCAGTTGCGCTGGGCCCAACCCAGACCCTCGATCCATACATGGCGGCTTAAGCCGGCGTCATTGGAAGATCAGGTCTTCTGTGAGTCGATTAGAAGTCGATTGTGAGTCGAAGATAATTCAATATTTTACAGATAATACTGATACGGCTTCTTCCCCCCAGGTAAAAAGGGATGCCTTCAAGGCAGTGATGAGAGAGTATTGTCTAGCCCAATCGAAAGGTGTTAGGCACTCACTGTTGGGCGATGTTAAATCTGCTGAGGAGCTCTTGAGAGAGGTGGAGACCCGGCGCCCAGGCCACCCTGAGCTACAACCTGAGCTCCTGGCAGGTAAGGAGGCTGTGGCGGTACAGATAGAAAGGCTCCAATACTTAGACTAAATTCAGTACACAGACAGAGCGCATGCTGAGCAGGATAAATCTGGCTCCTTGCTGACTTGGCTGGCAAACCCAGATAGACTTAGTTTGACAATAGTGGAGCTGGAGGATGGGGAGGGCACCAGAACATACTCGCAAGAGGAGGTAAATGACATGTTCGTTCGCTATTACTCGACTCTGTATACTAGCTCCCCCATATGAGACATGGCGGCAATACGTACATATCTAGAGGCATTGCCGCTATTGCGGATCACAGAGGAGGCGGCGAGTGATCTTGGGGGGGCATCACTCCTCAAGAAATAGCTTCTGCCATCAAACATATGGCGTGCAAAAAACCCCAGGAACCCCAGTTCCCCGGTGGAATTCTACGCTACATACTCTGCAGAGCTAACGCCTCGACTGGTGAACCTATATGCAGCAGCTAAGGGGGCCGGCTCTTTGCTGGACACTACCAGAGTCCCCATATTGAAACCGGGTAAGCCTGCTTACAACAGATCGGCTTACCGCCCATTATAGATGCTTAACATTGACTACAAAATCCTGAGTATGATTTTGGCCACCCAGCTTTTACCCTTCATGACTAAGCTGATCTATACAGATCAGGCAGGATTTATACAGCAGGGAACATCCAACGTCTGCTAGCCATCATGGAGGCTGAACAGGACAACCATGGAAATGCAGCAGTCTTCACAGTTGACATAGAGAACGCATTTGATAGCCTGGAGTGGAACAATTAATATGAGGTCATGGCGTGCATGAGGCTGGGCGGGGGCTTTATCAATTGGACTCAATTGCTCTATAGGAGACCTACTGCTAGTGTACGCACGGGGAGGGTCATCTCAGAGGGGTGTCTGGTGTGACGGGGAACACGGCAGGGATGCCCTCTCTCCCCCTTGCTATTCACCCTTGCTATGGAGCCATTTGGCGGCTGCAGCCAGTTCTGGACAATTCTACAGGGGATTGTTCATAGGACGTACTCGATATCAAATTGCGCTCTATGCTGATGACCTACTCCTCTTCCTGAATGATGGGGAGGAAGATCTGAGAGGTGCCCGTTCCATGCTAGAGGAGTTTGGCTTTTTATCTGGACTTAGAGTCAATTGGCGGAAGTCCATGCTCTTCCACGTAGCGCGGACTGAGCATCCCCCAGCTGGATTAGCTCAGCTGCAATTTGAGACGCGTGTTTGGCCTATCTTGGGGTTAGGATATATCATGACTGGACCGACCATGTGAGGGGAATCTGGGGCGAGCTCTCCGGTCGCTGAGGGCATTCATTGCCTTCTGGCAGACCCTGCAGCTCTTGGTGGTTGGCAGGGTAGCACTCCTAAAAATGGTGGCTCTCCCTCAGTTTTTATACTATTTTGATATGCTCCCATATGGGTTCCGAAGGCTTTTTTTAGGGAATTTGATTCTCTGATTGTTGCATTTGTCTGGTGGTCAGGGCGGTGGCGAGTGACGCTGATGACGATGCAGCGCCCGGTGACAATGGGTGGATTAGCGGTCCCTAACTTCGAGACCTATTATATCGCAGCCCAGCTGCAGTGGTTGGTCCAGGGGATAGCACTGAGATGAAATCCAGACCGGACCCCGGGCCCTTTTGTACTACCGTTGCCTGACCTCCTGCGGGTGTTCCTCAGAGTGCAAAGATCATCTAGAAATGATTCACGAGAAAGGGCAGGCTAAATCCTGGCGCAGAGGGTTACAGAAAATATGGGTTAAGATTCCATTTGCCCCTGAATTGCCTTTAGAAATGCTGAGGGCACTCCCGCATCGTGGCCATTGGCAGGACCTTGACCTTTAGATTAAGGCTGAGGTGATGAAGATGGGGGATCTTTACAGGGATACTGAACTGCTCCCGTTTGAAGAATTCCGCACAGAGTTTGACTTACCTCCAGGGCATTTTTTATTATATAAAGCGCTCACGTCAACACTGCGCAAACACTGGCATACAGGGACTACTGAACCTCCGTTACAGCAGAGCTGTTATTATATGGCTCTTTCTGCAGGCACCATAAAGGAAGTCTCTTGTCTGTACAGAGCATTGCGCACAGATCAGCAATGATCGTTGGAAAAGCTATGCTCAGTGGGAGGATGATTTGGGCGTTCCTGTCACGGCAAAGGACTGGGACAATATATTAGCTAGAACACCCAAGGTTTCCAGGAACGCGCGCTTTAAGCTCATTAATTACTATGTCTTACATAAGTCCTACCTGAACCCAGAGTGTATAGACAGGTACATCCAGATAGCCGATGCGGCCTGTCCTAGGTGCAGGGAAAAGGGAGCACACATACTTCATATGCTGTGCTGCATGCGTTCTGGGAAGGGGTCTTGCATGCGATCGAGAAGACTATTGAGATATAGGTCCCACACACAATCAGGGACACTGGTTACTGGAATGGTTCCCCTACATGTCTAAGACTAAAGCAACAAGCACATTTCAAGACCTGCCATTTATTCTCGACAAGCGCGAGATCATGAGGAATTGGAAGGCACCAGGGGGTCCCCGTCTACACATGTGGAGGAGGTAAATGATAAAATGGACGGGGTGTGAGGGACGAATATTGTTGAGAGAAGCTAGGAGGGGTATCGGAAATATAGATGTGGCCCAAGCCTGGGGAGCTATGGTAGATAGCTTATCCAATTCCGAACCGGACACGACCACCAGGTTGCCTGCGGGGACCTACTGAGAGTCTATCGATGGATGAAGCCCCCTTCTACCTGGGTCTGAAATGTTGACTTCTAAATTAATATGGAGAAGAGAGGTCAAATTATAAATGCCTCAGCCCTTCTTGTGTATTATGTGGACATGTTTCTTCCACCATGAGAATTATGCCCGATCACACTCTGTAGTAGGTGGGAGGTGGGGGGGGGCAGTTTAAGTGTTCAGAGTGTGGCATTACCATGACTTGGTTCTATGCATGTACAGTGTAATATCTCTGGATACGAGCTATCCAGGAATGCTGCAATGTTTGTGATGCTGAGTAGGGAAAGCTTTGGACTGCACAGGGGTACAATTTACCATACTGCATCCAGTCTGTGCAGCAGTAGGGAAAGTACTTCACTTCAAAGACATACCATATTTTAAAACATGTATTAATTGAACAAAAATAAAAACTATTAATAAAAAATGTAATGTATATGTACATTTTAAAAACAATTAAACAATGTACATATTTATAGATGTTTTAAATAATTATTATCATATTATAAATGCCATTGTTTTATTATTTGATTACATTCCCAGATCATAACGCCATATAACTAGCAGCCCACATTTAAAATATAATTAAAATACAAAATTATAACCCAATTAACATATTAAGTAATAAACTAATTAAAAAAATAAACAATTAATTGTTAATTAATTATTATTTAATTATCTTCCCACCCTATCCCCCTGAAAACACAACACACACCTAATATACAACATAACAAACATATTTATTAAATAATTTACTTCATTAATTACAATTTAATATTTACATAATTAACTTCCCACCCTATAGCCCTACAAATCCAAACACCCACACATAAAATATAACTTAAAAATATAATAATTACACAATTTACATACTTAATTATTAATTAAATAACTTCCATTCAGCTCTAACAGGACATCCATCTTCAGGCATTTGTTTCAGTGGTGTTATACTCCACCTCTGCTTCCTGAGCTCAGAACTACTAAGGATCACCTTTCAGGAACAGGGAAAAAAGACATGGCTGAGTATCTAGTATGGTAATCCCCATGGCCATCTGATGAATGGAACGGCAGCATGTAACAACCAAAACAAGGCAAGCAGGTTCTCCTCCTTGTCCTGCATGGTAGCGGGAAAGTTCCAGCTGCTGCTCTGGTCCTTTTTTCTTTGCTCTTTCTTCTTTTTACTTCTCTAGCATCACTGTTAGCAAATTTGGTGAAATATTTTTTTTAAACTGAGCACAGTTGCTATTGTCACACTCCACAAATTTGCAGATATCTAGTCATATGGGATGTAAGGATGAACCTGGGGTTCTGCAGTGACTGGCAGCAGAAAAAGTGAGATATTGATCCTTTATTGAGTCTTGAACGTGCAATTGATGTTAAAGGTCGCACATTGCAATATTGTGCGGGGCCCCTTTGGCTGTGCTTAATATAGATTCAACTAGCTCAGATGGTAGTGTTTGTGGCACTGCAGAAACCACAGATCACTGACAAAATATCAATGCGTACAACATTGAAAAACAAAAATTTCAAAAAATAAATACCGTTAACAAAAATATTGCCTTTATATAGATAACCAATAAAACCACAAATATCGAGAACATAAATATCGTTGTTGAAAATATCGATTTTACTTATATCGAAAACACAAATATCGGAAACAAAAATATCATTACCATTGAATAAACATATATGTCAAAAATATCTCATCACACAATATTGACTACAATAATATCACCAAAATAACTACATCAATAAACATAAAAAACTAATTTTACGTTAAACAAATAATTTCAATAAGCATTAAACAATATATACACGTTTGAATAAAAGAAAATTATATTACATCACCAAATTAAATATAATTCACACCAATAAAATATATAACTAAATACATAACAATATAAGCAAAAAAATGTTTTACATAATCAACAAACATTTATACCACAATCTAAATATTAATATATATAAATAAAATAATATTATAAACTATCAAACTACATATTAAACATTACAAATAAAAGGTAAATTAGCGTTTGCCATTAAAGGATGTAACTCATAAAAAAATTAAAACTAAAACTAAACTAACCAATAACAGTTAACTATAAACAAACGTAAACAATAAAATCACACAATGATATCAACAATATCAAATCAAATCAAACACAGCTTTGTTCGATTACTGTCTTAGACAATCATAAAAGCACATAAAACCACAATACAGTACACAATAAAAATAAGAATATCATATATAAAATTGGTTCATTTCTGTCCTTTTTTCCATGGTAAACCAGACATTCATAGTACAATACGTTTCCTGCATTTAAGTACACTTTTTAGAATCATTGCTACCCTCCAAACTATATGTTCATTTTCCAGAAACTGTAATACAATAAACGCAGGACGACATTGTCTGAAACCCAAAGATTTTAAAATTGGTACAATCCACATTTTGCTAGGTCCAGCATAAAATCTACAGAATAAAACAGCATGTAAGGTTGATTGTTCTGAATGGTCGTCTTAGGGACACAAATGCATAGCTCGTGACCAGTCATTCATTTTTGGGAAACTTATAAGTTTATGTAAAATCCCAAGTCTGAATCTGGTCAGTAAAAACCTGTCATAACCACCAGGTACACATTTTAAATAAGGTTGGATACTATAAGTTGTTAAAATCACTTGGTTGGACAGTACAGTGGGCTTTGTGATCTCTGCCGATAGCCTCAATGTTTCTAATAACATTAGGCCCTCTTTTTTTAACTCTTTTCTTGTGATGGTAGACATAGTACTAGGCTTAATGTAATAGTTTGAGTGGCCCAGATCACACTTAAAATCCCAGACATACCTTAACCACGGGCTAGTTAGAGCCCCATCCAATTTAAAACTGTCCTTTAAAATATCCTGAATAAGCGTGGTTTTTGTCGATGACCATATCCTGTGCCATAAAAGAATGGGTTCCATATTTATAAGATCTGCAGTGTATGGCATGCCCAATTCAGAGTGGCCAACGTACGAGGATATGCTATTCGGGACTGCCAGAATATATCTTAAAAACGCATTTTCCACTGTTTGTAAGGGGTGCAAGTCAACATAACACCAGATCCCCGCACCATACATCGCCGTGGAGACACATTTCGCCTTGTAAATCTCTAAAAGCACCCCCGGCGGCCTCCTACCCAACTTTCTTGAAACATTAACGAGGGCAGCTGTGGCCTTCATAAATGAAAGTATTTTAGCTTGCACCTCTTGAGACCAAGAGTCATTCTGGTATGAGAATTTCTTAGTGAACTCTATCTTCTGCTTGTCTATAAACATATCCCTCCACTTTTGGCTGCCATTACCACATCTCATAATAAAAGTTTTTGATGTAATTACCCTAAGGCCTAGGTTGCATATAAAAAGTGAAAAACTGTTTAAAACCCTTTGCAATCCCACTTGAGTGCGCAACATCAGGACTGCGTCACCGGCATATAGGAGAGTAGGTATGGGGCGTCCACCTACATGTGGGAGATCTTGGCGATATTTTCCCAGTGCTTTGCCCAGACCATTTTTATAAAGATTAAAAAGAAAGGGGGCTAGGACGCAGCCTTGCCTTACCCCCCTCCTAATTGGGAACGGGGCAGAACATTCACCATTTGCACAAAACCGCACTCTCGCCTTAGCGTCACTGTATATCTGTCTAAGAAAGTGAATAATTTGCTTTTCCACTCCCAGATCCTCAAGGATCTTCCAAAGCTTACTATGCCTGACGCAGTCGAATGCTGCTGTGAGATCCACAAATGCTAAAAACAGCCTGCCCTTCTTGGCCCGAATATACTTCTCTACAATGATGTTTAAGTTTAGACTCTGTTCGACGGTTCCTAAGCCCTCATGAAAGCCATACTGAATATCAGAGATAACCTTGTTATCCTCGGCCCAATCCTGTAATCGTTCTAAAATAATTCAGCCAACCACTTTTACCAGAAAGTCTAATAAAGATATTGGTCTGTAGCAGCCAGGATCCTGTCGATCCCCCTTTTAAAAATAGGCACTATAATAGATTCCGACCAACTTGTCAAAAAATGGGAGGAGCAACTTGCAGTAATTACCTGAGTTAGTAATGGGCCCCATAACATCACATTTGACTTATATAAGTCTACTGGGACCCCGTCAGGCCCAGGGGCCTTTCCCCCCAAACTTGCTATGATGGCACGATTGACTTCATCCAGTGTGATCTGGAGATCAGTATGGTGAGTCAGGGGTGCCAAAGCAACATCTCTGTGCGGTTGGCTATCTGAAGGATCAGCACTCGCACCACAATTATACATCGTGGAGAAGTGCTCGATCCATTGCTCTTCTGTGATAGCTATTTCAATGGTTGGGCCATCTCCAGGTATCAGAAAGGGGGTCTTCACAGCTTTCCAGAAGGCTGAGCTGTCTTTGGATAGAGAGGCGTTATGAATTGCTAGCCAAGCATCATTTCTCAGAGTTGCTTTACATTCCTTGAGTGCTAGCCTATAGGCCCCCCTAGCCTGCCTGATATTGTTTGGATTTCTTGGAGTCTTATGCGTTTCACGTTTTAAGTTAGCATAGGCTCGTGTACATTTGGAGTCAAATCACCCTTGTTGCTTTCTTCCTTTTTTGCTTTTCTGAACGAATAAGACATCTTTAATAACTCCCAATATTTTTTGGAAAGAAGTTAAAACACTATCAGGTACGGTTGTTTCACTTAAACAGGCTTCAAAAGCTCATTTACACCTAATTATCACTTGTTTTAAAATTTCTAAAGGATCCACCAATGACCAGCGTAGTGAATAACCATTAATTTTGTTAATGGTTAAGTTTTGTGCGACATGTGCAATTTTATCCCCGGAACTAAATTGGCTTTTCGGCAGTGAATCAGTAATACTCAAAGGGAAGTGATCGCTCAATAAATTATCGTGGGTCGTAAATTGTTTGACTCTACTCGAGTGACTATTTGACAGCAATATATAGTCTATCGTTGTTAAGCATCCTCTACCGTTAAAAGTATTCCTTAGGGGAACAGGCGGGACACATAGCTCATTGGCAAACCCTAAATCAAGATCAAACATCACTTCATTAAATAGTTCGCCAAGTTTAGAGTGTCGAAAGTGTGTATGGCTAGTCCCATCCTCATTTGTAAACCCACATAGTTTACCCCCTTCATTTGAGCATAGTGCAGAATTGAAATCACCTCCCAAAATTATAAATATGTCCTTTACATTTTCACTATAAATTGTTTTCAGATCATTGCCCAATTTCTTCACAACTACTCCAAACTGGTCCGGGGGATGTTATTATAAAAATTTGTCAAGCGATACATTGCTTCTTATCAACATGGAGTAAAATCAGTTGGTAATAGATTTCTTCTATATGTAACTCAATTTTTCTCACATTCACCCTGTTGGATACATAGGTACACAGCCCGCCCTTTGCCCTCCTGTGAACCGCTTTCACAGCTGCGGTGTGAAAAGTTTTAAAACCATTAATATGTACTATATCCTTTACCCAGGTTTCATGGAAACACATTATATCAAACTCTGATATAAAGTCGCACCATAATGGGTTAATCAGCTTTGATCGTATACATGAGATGTTCCAGAAAACCAGGTTACAGGAATCACTATGAATGTTACATGTGGGCTTTGCTGCAGTGACATTTTCAGGGGTTAGTGCGCAGTTGGGAGTTAATGCCTGATTTGGGCTGGTGACTGAAGGATATTTAAAGTCCTCAATCGGATGTTTAATGCCCCATGGCTCTTCTCTCAGATTAGACTGAGCCAGTGATAAAGCGTGCGTTTTTTTTTCTTTTAGTACATGGTCAGGTATAGTTCTACTTAAGTTTAATTTGTCAGATCTATTACTATTAGGGTCCTCCTTTTGAATAGGATGAAAATATATAGCTTGATTTAGTCAGTCTATGTCTTCTAGGGTATTGAAGGTATCAAAGTGATTACTGGCTGGGACCCTGTACCTATGCTGCATTATGCCTGGATAACTTCCTGCCATGGGTCTGAACCACTGTACCTTTGGAGGTCGATAGAAATACCCTAGAGGTAAAATGTTAATTCCCCGGGCCGTGATAGAATGGTTACCAGCCCTATCAAGGATAGTCTGCACTAAAAGGGGGGACCTAAAGGTTAGGACCACGCAATCACCTGCAAAATATTTACTTGTTTTTCCGACCCATCCTATTCTTCTAGCCATTTTAAATTCAGAGAAGAGAATATCAGTTAGACCGGTTCTAATGCTCAACAAATGTAGTGACTTATTCCTTAGAGCGGTCCAGGGTTCATGGGCATGAGCAGGAGGAGGAGGGACGTTTGCCAATACAATCGTATAGGGAGTGGCTTCAGGCGGGTGGTGCAAAGACTCATTTTGGTTAATAGAATGACTCAGGTTAGGCCTTTGCTGTAGCTGTGTGTGGGCATCTCCCCCCCATCTCCCAGCGATGGAACCCATGCGTTTGGTATGGTCCGATTACAGATGCTACCATCCTGTATACGCGGAATTGTGGCACCTTCTATACTAGGCAAATGCCTAATAGATTTCAGGGGGGCATTTGCCAATGAGGTCAAGCAATGGCTTCAACAGTACTTTCATTAGTGTTTACGTGATCCGGCTGGCCACCCTCAGAATTGGTTATAATTGGATGAGCAAATAACAAAGAAGACGTCCTCTGGGATTTGTTAAAAGACTTGTGCACACCTAATCACACTTAACCAATCCAGTTACATCCACACCACAATTATTCATAAAGGACACCGCCAACCTGGTGGCTACAGTAAATTGGCACAGATATTCATACAAGGTAAAAAGTATTTGCAATTTACTAAGGTCATTTATTGCAGTTAATATTAAGAAACAAAAAAACATAATTAAAAACATTTATATTAAACAATAATCACACAATTAATTCCAAATTTAAAAATAATTAATCACAAAAATCACAGTTAAAATCATTAAATCCAAAAAGAAAAAAACACGAGAGATAACCCAGACAGTTATCTTTGTCTTTAGTTGCCACACCCCAGAATTATAATCATGTGCACACGCCCTGATATCTTGAAACCATCAATATCTAGGGTGCTTGTCCGTACAGCTGGGTATATGGCAACAACAAGAGTGCGTCGACGCGTTTCGAAGGCTTTGTCTTATGCCACCTTCTTTATCAAGACAGAAATTAAAAACCTCTCGTTTCTTGTAAATCTATAAATAATAATTGGATGAGCCCCAGCTCCCAACCCCAAATTTACTGAGGACCCAAAACCCCTACCAGGGAGTGTACCTTGGGAGAGAGAGCAATTATTATACCCAGCCCCTCAATTTTTGCAAGTCTGTCTTCAATTTGAGTTAATTTTAGTAACAGAGGATTAATAAGAACAGAAACCATGGTCTCTAGCCTTTTCCAGAAGTCCTCATCATTCGTCCTTGGAGGCAGTATAACAGAGTCATTAGACCTCAATACAGAGCTTGCCCCGGGTTTGCGGCCTCCATCTCCGCTTTTGTCTCCACTACTAATAACTGCCGAAGATTTTTGTTTTTGCAGTCCTCGACCCTTTCTTTTTTTTGGTGGTGGCTCATTATTGTTATCTTGCTGAGTTTTAGCGACCTGGCCCCGTGTAACTATATTTGGCCCATTTGCTAACTCAAGGGGTGGAGGGGCTTGTAGATCTGATGCCATGTGCTGTATTGGTGGAGATTGGGGAGGATATAGGGGAATATTACCCGTAAAATGACTACCTAGTGAGGAACGTTTCTGCGAGATCAAAGGCTCCAATGAGAGCCTGCGCTCAGTTAGCTTGATCTCATGAGTGAGGACTGACTCAGCCCTCAAGAGAAAGGCATCGAGTGTTCCTGCTACTTCCGACCCCGACTGGTCGTTAATGGTCTTCCGTTTACTCATTTCAGTACTCATCATGGTGTTAATAACAAAGAGTGGCACTGTACCTCAGTGAAGATACTTGATAGTCCCGGGGTCCAGATGTTAGAGAGGGCGCCCAGCCCATTCCAGCCTCCTCCGGTCTCAGACAGGCGTGGACAGGCCCGCCCTTGGCCCAGGATTCGCCCCGGCGTGCCCACGAGCGTCCCATGCTGCGGGACCCTGGAGATCCTTTTAAGCGCCTCCTGGCGCGAATTACACGCGTTGGCGGCTCCAGCCGCTTGGTCCTATGGGAGATAGAGTCCTCCCTCGCTGGCTGCTTCTAAAGTGGCGTAGTGCTGTGCAAAAGGGTGCGTCCCGTGCTGAGGGACCCTGGAGATCCTTTAATCACCTCCTGGCGCGAATTACACACGTTGGCGGCTCCTGCCGCTTGGCCCCCTGGGAGATAGAGTCCTCCCTCGTTGGCTGCTTCGAAAGTGGCGTAGTGCTCTGCAAAAGGGCGAGTCAATATAAAAGGCACACTAATTTTATCAACTTAGTGCCTGATTCCAATAGTGACCGTCGGACTGCTGACAGGCAGTCGGTAGCGGTCCGACCGCTGACAGTCCTTCGGTACGACTGCCGTATTTTGATACTGGCAGTCAGACCCACAGATGTCGGACACAAGACCCCTGGCTCTGCCAGCATCATAAATCCCGACGGGGCGACGGTCGGAGTTGTGTCCCAGAATGGCGGCAAAGCTGAGGCAGGCACTGCTGTCGGGATTACAATATCCATTTCCAACAGCCTTTTCATGGCGGGAACCCCACCATGACAAGGTTGTCAAATAGGGATATGGGGGGTCCCAAACAGAGCCCCCTAAAAGTGTCCCTGGGGGCACATGTAGTGTCCCTACTCATCTCCGTGCACAGTGTGCCATGCACGACATGGTGCATGGCACACGGTGCATGGAGGTGCACGGGGTGCTGCATGGCGGAGGCATGTACTGCTGCCCTTTTCCACTGCCGCAACATGCCCCGCCATGGTACTGACTCCTTTCCAACTGCCAGCTCGGCGGTTGAATCGGAATATGGCAGTCGGATCACCTGCATGCTTGTTGGCGGTCTCCTGACTGCCGCAATAGCGGCTGGCGGTCCGACTGACCACCATCAGAATCAGCAAGCATTAGTTCTCAGGAGCCCACAAACAGATCCTAAAGGATATACTCCTTAATGTACTCTAACACGCCAGGTTTGAAATAATTTTTATTGGGTTTTTCAACAAATCCTTAACTGTTTTACATTGTAAATCTGTTCAAAATAAAGCAACACTCCAGAGTGAACATTTAGGGCCTGATTACGAGTTTGGAGGATGGGATACTCTGTCACGAATTTGACAGATGTCCTGTCCGCCGTATTATGAGTTTCATAGGGTATAATGCAATTTGTAATATGGAACATATGGAATATATAAATGCAACACAAGTATTCTACAAATGGTAAATATGTTGAAAGATGTATAGTTGCAATCACTCCTTATCACTTGTACTGTAACTCTCAGGAGAGACTCAAATATTTTCAGGCTTTAAGTCTTCTATATATTTTAGACACCAAGTTTATAATGGTAGGGAATTACAATTTGGAAAGGGGAAACAAAGAGGAGTGCACAAGCATATAGCACAATGTAATATGCAGGTGAACAGTCGGGAGGGATTATTGAGCAGGGAGCGTGTCCAAATACATACTAAGCTTTAATACATACTAAACTTATCAACACCCACCAGGAAGAACAATGGTCAGTAAGGCAGAAAAGTCCTGGCACGCCAAGAGTGACAACCATCCGGATGAGTAATGTCTCCACATACTATATTTGTCACTGATCTCCATAAATAATACCTGCCTGGAAGATCAATGAGATGAATCAATGTGGTGAAAGAGTGACTTTACCATGTCAATGAGATGAATCAATGGATTGAAAGAGTGATTTTGCTAGGGGAGCCCCTAGGATGCAGTAGATAGCGGTGGCTCCAAAGCCGTGAGTTCTTTGAACTGCATTAACAAGGTGTCCCATGCTGCAGCAATGGGGCATTTAGGGATTCTACGGACTTCTTCCCAGTGCAGCACTGTACTCTCTGCATCACCCTAGCGGTGCAGAGCCCTACACCACTGAGCAAAGCTTGGCACCCGTAGCGCCCACCAATGCATGGTCAGTAGGCGTTTTCCTAAAAGAAGGGCTAGATTCAGAAAGTGTACCCTCACCTTATCACTCTTCCTCCGGGGAAGCATGCTCAGTGCTGTAGCTTCCCATGATGTGACTGTTGTGAGCTCTGTGATAGTAACCAGCACATTGTGTATAGAAATCCAGTATCCAGATACTCTAGGGCAAGACCAAAGCATGTGCTGAAAATCTGCAGAATGTGCTTGACATCTGGTGCAATAGAGGTTGGTTCTTGCATACATGCAATTCAAACTTGACAGAGTAAGGTATGCCCTATGAAGTATCATAAATTGTATGATTTTAAATCTTGCATTTCTAGAGGTGATGTGAGGAGATTCAAGTGCCTGCACCAATTCCGAGTCATGTAAGGGCTGCCCTAAATCTTCTTCCCAATGGCGCCGGAGACAAGCTAGTTGGCCCTCTGTATGCTCCCTAATCACTTTATAAAACCAAGTAATAAGGTGCCGTCTTTCTCTCATGGTGTGCATCATATGCATTACTACGAAGATGGGAGGCTCTACCTCAATCATACCCCACAGTAATCTGAGGGCTCCCACCAACTGTGTATGTAAAAGAAACTGATCCGGCGGAATGGTGTAATCCTGACATATTTGGTCAAACTGCAATAAATTTGTGTCCTGGAACAAGTTACCAACCGTGTTGCTAGAGTGTTCATGCCAGCTAGGAAACTGGCCAGGGGGAAAGTGTCTAAAGGGCCAGGCAAACCCTGAAGAGGTGTGGCCCATGAATAGGGAAGAATGGGACATATTTACAAGGACTTAACACCACCAAAACATCACTTTTTGAGACGTTCTGGTGACGTTAAGTCCTTCACCTTATTTACAAGGCGACATTAAGCCACTGTAAATAATGCACCTATTCACACAGCATTTAGCGTGAAAGGGGTGGGCAATGGGTGTTGTAGTGGGAGTTCCGCCGCAACACCCATTGCTTTTTGACGCTGTCCCCTATTTACAAGGGTGGCAAAAATATGGGGCAGGGCCAAAAATAAGACCAGGGAAAACCTGGTCTTAACCGGGGGCAACAAGGAGAAATGATTATTTTCTCCTTGTTTTTGCTGTTTCTGTGTGTTCTGCATTCTGCAGCACACATAGAAACAGCAAATCACCAGTAGTGATTGTTCATACCCTGGAGTGCATTACTGGGCACGCTGTTGGAGGGGGCACGGGTGGTATCGGGCACTGGGGGCAGGGGAGAGACACATTTCTTCGAGGAGGGCATCGGGAGCGGCCTCACGGCTAGAGCTGCCGACTTTGGAGCTGGGGAACAAGGTGGTTCGAGTCTCGGCGTCGACTCAGCATCCTGTGATTCTGGGCAAATCAATTCCTCTCCCCGTGCCTACCAAAAAATGAACGTGTCCTTGTGTAACGTAACTGGTTCTCGTGTAAAGCGTTCCTGTACCATCGGGTCGAGTTCGTGCTATATAAACATGCAAAAAAAAAATGGCACACTGGGGCAAAGGCGCAGCTGTGTAAATACATCTCTGTGTTCTGTAAATACATATGGCACAGCTACGGAGATAATTGAGAGGGTATAACTATTGTTGCAGAGCACAGCGAACTCCTGGGAGGGGTCATAGTCTTGGTTTATTGGCTACATGTACAGATGTGGAGGGGCATCGCTCTGGGAGTAGGACCATTATACCCTGGTGGGCAGTGGGCACCGTTTTGTGAAGAAGAGCGCTACACAAGACTGGGGCACCACTCGGACGGGTCCACTGAGCACAGGCGAGAGGGGGAAATTCTGGACGGAGCGGGGGACGGGCATATTATGGAAGTAGGACCCAGGGTAGGCATAGCTGAGAACAAGGTCGGATAGGGCTGAAAATAGGCCCGAGCACCAAAATGAAAGTGCCTCATGAGTGAATGAAATAGCTAAGAACAAGTGTTCCACATTTGCCAATTGGGGGCGTTTTGAACTTGTAAAGTCGCACTGTACAGATGTTATGCGAAGTATGGGAGACTGTACTTATTTGTGCTTGTTTCAAGCGGGCCACCAACAGTATAAACCAGCCCTTCAGCCGTCAAACAGGCAATAGGCAGCTAAAAAAAAGCGGCCCACACACTGACATATGAGACCAGCCTGTCCGGCACTGCCAGGTGGTCCTGGACCAGTCTGACCCTGGCTGAGAGACGAGACTCTGGGAATAGGCTCCGGGGTGCACTTGGGAAGGAAAGAGATTTGAGGATAGTGCACTGAGCACAGGAAAAGGGTAGAGGGGCAGACCCCCACGAGAGCGCCTCCAGGCTGGCACAGCCTGAGAGAAGAAGAGTAGTGCACATATGGGAAAAAGGCACGTTGCACAGACCGGAAGTGGCACCAGTGACGCAGCACGGGTTCAGTGAAACTAAATGCAAGCAATGGAAATGCCCCCCCCACACCTTGGTTGGGCAATAAAAGACAGCCATAATTTAGGTATATTGGCCCCTCATACCCCTGGGCCCGGTGCCACTGCACCTGGTGCTCTATGGATAGGGCTGCCCGTGGCTGCCAGGGGCGCTATCGTTGGAATCAGCATGGTTTAGAGTACACCTCACGGATGTGGGTTATTGTATTATTTAAATAACTCGATTGTGGCAACCTTTCTTTAAAAATTGTTGTTGAAATGTGCTCACCGAGACACAGGCACACGAGATGTTCTGCAAAATAGAAATATCGGCGAGAAATAGATGGGGGCAAGCAGGGAGGCATTTCACCTCTGAAAGCTTAGCTCTGTACTGCCGCACAACCCACTGAGCTGCAGCAAAGCCTTGTGTTCACCTGCCTGCCATTTCCATCTAGTTATAATATAGGGATTTAATGGGGGCGGGGCGTAAATGCTGCAGGAGGGTAGGGGGACATCTCAGCTAAAGGACCAAAGATGCAGGCAGAGTTACCAGCGCTATGAATGAGGTGGCCTGGCGCTATATTGTAGTTGTTGTTCCTCCAGCGGCGGTTAGCGCCTCCAATGCTTGTTTATTTGCATCCTTCCCGCGGGTCGGTCAGGGTCTTCAAGGTTCCCCATAATTGGCGCACTCCATGTCTTTCTCTAAAACATTATTTCACCCCCACGCCACACTTCCAATGCCTCTCAAAGCGACGAACCTCATCAGTTTGACACGTTATGTTTGCCAGGCGAAGCGCATGTGCGCCCTTGATCCATATGATAGGGACGCCCCAAACTATTCCCCATCACGCCCCAGTGAGCGAAGGGCTCTTCCTGTTGTCTTTAACATATTGCCAACAGCATGTTGGTGTATACGAACAGCATCTGCATGAATGGGTGTTGGAAATAAAGTATTTACAATATCCTATCGTTTTAATAACAACTTAACGTGCATGTATGGATGGAGCAAGACCTAAGCCTTAGGACCCAGGCCAGAAAAACGGCAGCCCTCTGTTATGGTCTACTCAGAATGGCCCGAAAAGTCCTGCCCCTCCTTCCTTTCGAGACCAGGATAGTACTGGTCCAATTATTAATACTTTTGAGACTGGACTATGGAAACGCTCTGTTTCTGGGTGCCCCCATATCTGCGGTCACAAAACTCCAATCAGTACAAAATAGCGCAGCAAAACTCCTGATGGGTACTACCAATAGACTCTCAGCAAAACCGGCCCTTCGCTCCCTTCACTGGCTCCCGGTTCAGGAGCGGATCAGGTTCAAGGTTCTGTGTTTGGTACACAAGTCAATGCAGGGACTTGGTCCACCTATTATTTCCAGCATGATTCGTCCATATAAAGCCAACCGGAATCTCCGATCAGATGATCTGTACCTGGCAGAGATCCACAGGATCAAGAAATCTAGGAGTGGCGGTAGACTCTTTTCTTATAATGCCTCCAAACTCTGGAACTCCCTGCCTCTCCACCTCCGCACTACCCATGACCATCTGGCTTTCCGGAAGCAATTAAAGACCATGCTCTTCCCCTAGTCCTCTGCCCCCCGTGTCAGTTATTAGTGCTGGGAAGCTTCCGGGTAGCCATGCGCTCTATAAATGTCTTTTCCTTCCTTCCTTCCTTCCATGTTATAACCTTTACGGAGTTAAGTATTGTTCTTTGTACCCCACCGCCAGTTGTGAAAAAATGCATGCATTTATAGAGGTATGGTGCCCCCTTCACACAGCCTAACAATGTAACATAATATATAGCATAAGACAAGGGGGTATTCAATAAAAAGCAGAGTCCCTGACAACGGAACAGAATATTCAGGGCTGTGCATTCAATTTGATTTCTTGATAAGACCCGGGGAAATGGGGAAAGAGGCTGTGCGGAAAGCTTATGACCCTCTGGGATAGTTAGTAATATGGGGGGGGGCGGGGGTTCGCTGAGTTAGAGGAGTGGATTGCGCTGCGGCTGCAGAGTGGTGTGCCCTGTCCAGGGACCCTCGGAGCGGTGTTTGATTCAGTGATGCGCTCTGCTCTTCCCTGGGGTGCTCACAGGTACAGAGTGGTTTTGTCTGCAGTTTATGATGGGCCAACATGCGAGTTTGTGAACATCCGGAAAAAACTAAAGAAGGCAGCAAAACTGTGGGGGCGCTGTGGTAATCCCAGACTTTAACATCCAGTGACAGGAAGAGAAGAGACTGTGGGGGCGCTGTGGTAATCCCAGACTTGGGGGCTCTGTGGTAATCCCAGACTTGAACATCCCGTAGGAGGAAGAGAAGGGACTGTGGGGGGCGCTGTGGTAATCCCAGACATGGGGGCGCTGTGGTAATCCCAGACTTGAACATCCCGTAGGAGGAAGAGAAGAGACTGTGGGGCGCTGGGTAATCCCAGACTTGAACATCCAGTGACAGGAAGAGAAGGGACTGTGGGGGCGCTGTGGTAATCCCAGACTTGAACATCATGTGACAGGAAGAGAAGGGACTGTGGGGGCGCTGTGGTAATTCCAGACTTGAACATCGAGTGACAGGGAGAGGAGGGACTGTGGGTGCGCTGTGGTAATCCCAGACTTGAACATCGAGTGACAGGGAGAGGAGTGACTGTGGGGGCGCTGTGGTAATCCCAGACTTGAACATCGAGTGACAGGGAGAGGAGGGACTGTAGGGGCGCTGTGGTAATCCCAGACTTGAACATCCCGTAGGAGGAAGAGAATGGACTGTGGGGCGCTGTGGCAACCACAGCCTAGCAGAGAGTCCTAGTGAGAGGCGTGCTATTTTCATCTGAATCCTGTATTGGTTGTCCGCATTTATGTGTGTTTTTGAAGACCCGGGTCGCAGTTAGCGCCAGGCGTTAGCTCCCTGCACTGGCCGTTAATACCTTGGTTAGCAACATACCTTTATCCGGTGCTTTAAATGGGCAGGTGCTGTCCGCTACTGCGTACCTGCACTTCTTTAATTTGAAAGGGAGAGTACCTGCTCTTCTCAGCATTCCTGCAATGGATTTATTGGGATAGTAACCACACTTCTCAGAGCCAAATAGGTACTCTAAACATTGAGTACCCGCACTTCGGTATTTTCATTTAAAACTCTGGGCTTTATCGCACAGACCCCCGAGTGAGGGGCACCGCGTCGTGGTGCACTTCCCTGAACTTAAGCCACTGAACGCTTCCACGCTGAACACGGTGGCCGAAATGTGCTCTGTGAAGCGCCAAAACGCGTGCTTCCTGTTTCTAAGAGCTCCAAGCTTTACACAGGTGAGGAAAATAAAGTGCAAGCGAGGCACGAGTCAATTATGCACTCCACTTCTCATGGTGCCCCTCCCTCGGCACTACAGCGCCGGCTGGCACGGGACGGGCACTGGGTGCTTTTGACAGAGTTTTTAGTTGTGGGCTGGTTTGCCCCAGAGGGCCACATTTTGAATCTGAAATGTGGGCAGTTCTGGGGCTCAGAGTGCCCTGTGCTTGGGGTCTTGTAAGGCGCGTGTTTATTGTGGAGACCTCCTGGTGAGGCCTCCCTGTTCACAGGGGAGCTGCAGGGGTCTGCATACCTACCCCCACCACCCAGGGCCTAGCAGGGCGCCCTCTGCTGTGAGACTCGTTATCTGTTATTCATTGGTGGCGTTGAGCTAATAATGGGCACTGATATAATGCAGAGGAGCAAACCGTTGGCAGGAGAAATACAGATGCCACCGTGGTGCCCACAGCAGATGTGGCAACGTCTGGACATGTCAAGGTGCACGCTGGGAAATGTAGCATTTAATGTTGTAATAATATGTAAAAAGATATTATTATTATTATTAGATTTTTTTTTAATCTGTCTCTTATTTCAGGTGACACAGTTATTCAACACAATGATCCTCATGTTATCCAGTTTCTAGACATAAGATAGCCCTGTCCAAATTCGAAAACTGTGACCTGCTCACACCTACCAGCTACCTGCAAGCTACTGCGTAGAAACATAGCAGGACCAACTTAATCGCATTGAAGTCGAAAGTGCGCTATTAAATCATGTAACAGCAATAATGATATGAATTAGTATATAAGGTAGTATGCTGTATTACAATGTATTCGTGTTCGGCATAACTATACAAACCCAAGTGGCTCCTCTTTCGGACATTGACGTTTTTATTTCTTTAAAAAAGGGGGGCGAGTTTGCGGTTGCCACGTGAGTGTGACTGTGGGATGAACGTGGAATAAGGCCAGGCTGGTCATCTGTGCATTCCCGCGTTTTTACATTAAAGGACCATGGAGGCCTCACTCCTGTCTCTTACGAGAGCCCCCTTGAAGCGTGGGGTGCAGGACGACAGCAGCCACGTGGTCATCTGTGCATTCCCGCGTTCAGTGGTGCAGGGAGGGCGGGGCTTGATATAACAAGTTAGCAATCTTGCTGTGTGGGACTTACTGGAGGTAATAAAAGGGATAGTTGGCCCCCAAGGTTGACGTTGGGGCTAACTACTCCTCTTGTTACCTCCAGTAAATCCCACACAGTGGGATTGCTAAGAGGTGTTTCGGAGGCCATGCTCACCTTTCTCCACCACTCTGGAAATGCAACTGGTATGTTATAGTTAGAAATGAGCATTTAAAAAACCTTTGAAATTCACTGAAAAAACCATAGGTTTCAGGGACGTTATAGTTAGAAATTAGCATTTAAAAAACCTTTGAAATTCACTGAAAAAACCATAGGTTTCAGGGACGTTATAGTTAGAAATTAGCATTTAAAAAACCTTAGAAATTCACTGAAAAAACCATAGGTTTCAGGGACGTTATAGTTAGTTGGAGATTTCACTCATACAAAACCAGAGAAATTCGGCCGTTATAGTTAGTAGAGCTAACTATAACTCGCGTCCCCGCAATGCACTGCTGATGATGTCACATATTACATCACTCATGACATGCTCAGTGACATCACTGATGACATCTCAAATGACATAACTGATGACATCATCCACGTGATCATCTGATGCACCTCCTCACACCCTAATAAAACCTTTCATACACCCACTCTAAAATACAGACCACCAAGATCGAAACCATAGACCGACCAATAGCAGTTAGTACATAACCGCTCAGTGATTCATACGTCTACACACACATCCACCCACTAACCCATACAGTCACTCATACACACAGTCATTCATCAATACAGCCACTGATATATCCACTCATACACCCATATAGACACTCACACACTGCCACTCACCCAAAGAGTTACTCACACACCTAGTCAGTCATGCAAAGAAACTATCACATACCAATTTACTTGCCTATACAGTCATACACACACCACCGCACTTATTTATACAGATAATAACACATACTTACTCTCTTAAACAATCACTCATAGAAACACACACTCATTCATACAGCTACTCTTGCAATCACTCACTCTCACATATAGTCATTTATATACTCCAACACTCACATATACTGCTTTAAAACATATGTAGTTACTCACACATGCACCACTGAGACATCCATTCACTCACCAACACACCCATACACACACTCACCCACCCATACAGCTGTTTCCACATGCACTCTTGAACCCATACACCCAGTGAATCAATCACTCACATATCTATGCACAGAGTCACACACACCCCACCCACCCACAAACACACTCAGGCACCCATACACATACTCAGACAGCCAATCAATAACCCAAGACAGTCATGTAGCTACTCACCAACCCATGCAGCCGCTTATACACCAATAGATAGACTGATACAGACATTTACACAGTTTACTCACTAACCCATGCATTCAGTAAGATACGCTTAATCAGTCACTTATACAGTCAGTCACGCACCTACTAAATCATCCATTCACACACTTATACACCCACTCGTTCTTCAATACACCTTGGCATATATATATATAAAACATATTTTTATACTTTACAGAAACACACATTCACTGGATGATGTCATCAGTGATGTCACCAGTGATGTCACTGAGCATGTCATGAGTGATGTAATATGTGACATCATCAGCAGTGCATTGCGGGGGCGCGAGTTAAGCGTAAGTGACAGCTCAGGAGTTGATTTTAAACGCAACCAAAACAATAGGGAGCGTAGCTTAGCTTTCTCCACAATTGAGGATCTGCCCATATCCAGTCTTAGTGGGTGAAGAGGGGAACTCTGAGGGAGTGAGCATAGAGCTCTCAAAAATGTATTCTCTGTCGTAAGAAGGCCATCCAATTTTTCGAAGCTCCAAAGTTCGGCCCCATACAGTGCTGAACCCGATGCCCTGTGATCATATATATGGAGTGGAACTGCTACTGGTTTGCTCTGGGAGGTCCGATGCTCTTTGATCAAAACCCCAGTGGTATGTCTGCGCTGGAGAGTCCGCTTCATTACATGGTGCTTCCAGGACAAATCCTCAGAGAGAGTGACGCTTAGGTACTCGAAGGTGTTCACTCTCTCCAAGGGAATCACACCCAGTGTTAACCTGCCTTTAAATGATTTGTGAGGGTTCAGCATTAAGAGTTTGGTCTTCGAGGTATTAGCCTCTAAGCCTCTGATTGCACAGAAAACCTCGAAGTGATCTAAAAGCAGCTGCAGTCCTCTAGGGGTTTTGGAGACTAACAGTGTGTCATCAGCAAATATATATATATATACCAAACAGCAGGCGGATGAGTTTGTGACTGAAATCAATAATAATGATCTGAACCTCCATTTTACGGTAACAATGAGCCAAACATCTATTACTTTTTTAGATACTGAGGTATTCATACTCAATAACCAGATTGAGACTAGGCTCTATAGAAAGGACACCTCTGGAAATTCTACATTACATGCAAGTAGTGCACACCCGGCACACCTCATTAATAGCATCCCGTATGGGGAGATGTTACGCCTCAGACGAATCTGTAGCAACGACCAAGATCTGAAGGCGGCACAGGTCTGTAGCAAACAGAGATTCCGTGAGAGGGGATACTCTGACAATATCATCAATAGTGCTATTATTAAATCTATGAGGTACAGCAGGGAAGAACTCCTAAAAGACAAGGGGGAGGTGGTCCATACAACATTTCAGGATGGAATGATTGAGAAATATGAAGAGGAGGGGGATACCCATCAATTCAGAATTATCATGGGATATAGCAGGCAACATGCCAGCCTACATAGAATTATAAATAAAAATTGGCCGATAATTCTGAATGACCCAGTAATTGGACCCACGTTGCCACGTAGGGTGTCCATTACGCATACTAGGGCCCCCTCAATGAGAGATTGCCTGGTTAACACCAGTCCGGAAACTATTGATAAATCCAATTGGTTACAGACCAATAAAGGGTTTTACAAGTGCAAATCCTGTAAGGCTTGTCTCCATGGGATTAATACAAAAACGTACAAAACCCCCTTCAGTGATAAGGAATATAGGATCCTGAAACTCCTAACATGCAAAACAGAATATGCAGTATATGTACTGAAATGTCCGTGTGAGTTTCTGTACATAGGTAGCACAAAGTTATCTGTCAATAAACGCATCTTGCAACATCTACGTGCTATATCCAACCAAGACAACACATATCCTGTGGCGCGACATTTTAGGGAGTATCACAACAGCAATAATGAGGGTCTCAAGTACTATGTGGTGGATGCAATCCCACCTAGTAGAAGGGGAGGAGATAGGGAATCTAAACTGCGTAGATTAGAGACAAGATATATTCTCCAGTTTGATTCCAAAACCCCAGGGGGATTGAACGCCACGGAGGATTTGCACACATGTTTGGGTTAGATGACAACGTGTATATTTTATCTATTTATGGGTTAAATGCTTATGGTATATATTTTTATGTGATGGGAGCTCCTTTTAACCTCTACACTTTTCTACTCTGTATTACCTTTTTAGATATTTACACTGGGTCTTTTATGTACAGTGATAAGGTATCTTATATTTGGTTGTTATGCATTTTTATATTTATGAATTTATATTTATATATTTATATCTATTTACATATTTTTATGCAAAGAAGTGTGACAATTACAAACCTGTACATAACTGTGAATTAGCATGACTGGAATTTACATTGTATAAAGGTTAAACTGGAGAGAATAGATGGGAGGGAGATATTGGGGTCGCATCACATAATTTATTCCATATATTTAAACAAGACATTTCTAGACAACATTGAGGATTGGTGATAGAACAGTATAATCCTCCATGTGGACCCAGATATGGATCTAATTATCTAATATCTGCCTCAGGTTGCTCTGTAACTACAAAAAGGATCAATCAATATAGTAACTATTGTTGCACATTTTATTTCCTAATTTTAACAGACACAGAGTTTAGGTCAAATTCATCACGGAGGATAGTTTTTATATGCACATTTGTAGGCTTTATAGACATATATAAACATTACTACATGCACGTGGCGTTAGGAAATGGGATTTAACCCGAAACACAACAATGAATTGTTCCAATAGGTGTCACTTAACATGCATGAGAATATTATGGTAATAGCCTAAAACCATGAGTGAGTTAATGGGGGTCCTTTTCAACAAATTTCGGGATTCCCAGTTGTGGACAAACATATCAGGTCTTGCTCTTATGGAGTGAGACAGACTAAACAAGTACAAAGCATTTATGCTAATATTATTTGAATTTGATTTTGGCGGCAGGTCAGCATTATTATGCACAAAAATCTTTTTTGTAAATTTGATGTTATTTATTCTGCTGTCTTTATCCTCATGTCCTTTTATACATTTTATATTGATTTTACGATATATTAATGTTTTAACTTGCGGTTGGTTTTTAACTTAACCCATGAATTGTCAACGAACTACAAATTTTTCTATGTCTGGGCACCATTTACACGTGATTGTTGGTTAATTGCACTGGTCACTTTAAAAGCGGAAGTCAAATATGAATACAATGTCATTTGAAAAAGGCTCGGATGAGCCGAAACGTTATGGCGGCATTGAAGATTAAATAATTTATTGCACTTACAAATTTGGTCCATGTCCGTTGTTGCAGGGAAGAACCTTTCAGTTCAACGCGGAAAGCAGTGATATATATATATATATATATATATATATATTCACTGAAAAAACCATAGGTTTTAGGGACAGTTATAGTTAGTTGGACATTGCACTCGTACAAAACCCGTGAAATTCCCCCGTTATAGTTAGTTCAGCTAACTATAACTCGCGCCCCGCAATGCACTGCTGATGACGTCACATATTACATCACTCATGACATGGTCAGTGACATCACTGATGACATCACTGATGACATCTCAAATGACATCACTGATGACATCATCCAGTGACTGTGTGTTTCTGTAAAGTTTAAATATGTTTAATATATATAGGGAAAGGCGTATTGAAGAATGAGTGGGTGTATAAGTGTCTGAATGGATGATTTAGTACGTGCGTGACTGACTCTACAAGTGAGTGATTAAACGTATCTTACTGAATGCATGGGTTAGTGACTAAACTGTGTGAATGTCTGTATCCGTCTGTTGGTGTGTAAGTGGATGCATGGATTTGCGAATAGCTACATGAGTGTCTATATGGGTTATTGATTGGTTCTATGACTATCTGTATGGGTGCCTGAGTGTTTGTGTGGATGGGGTGTGTGCGACTGTGCATAGATGTGTGAGTGGGTGATTCACTGGGTGGATGGTTTCAAGAGTGCATCTGTGATAGACTGTATGGGTGGGTAAGTGTGTGTAAGAGTGTGTTAGTGAGTGAATGTATGTCCCAGTGGTACATGTGTGAGTAACTAAATATGTGAAAGGCAGTATATATGTGTATTGGAGTATATAAATAGCTATAAGCGAGAGTGAGTGAGTGATTGTGATAGTGGCTGTATGGATGAGTGTGTGCTTGTATCAGTGATTGTATAAGAGCGTAACAATGTGCTAGTATTTGTATGATTAAGTGAGCTGGTGTGTGTATAACTGTATAGGTGAGTAAATGGCAGTGTGTTTAATTATTTGCATGACTGACTAGGTGTGTGAGTACCTCTATGGATGAGTGGCGGTGTTTGAGTGTCTATATAGGAGTAAGAGTGCATATGATAGTCCTGTACTGAGTGACCATAAGTATGAGTGACTGTACGGGTGAGTGAGTGGATGTGTGTGTGTAGACCTAAGAATCAGTGAGTGGGTATTTAGTTATTGGTGTTGGAGTGTCTATTGTTTTGCGAATGGCACTCTGTAATTTAGATTGGGTGTATCAAAGGTTATATTAGGGTGTGAGGAGCTGCATCAGATTATCACGTGGATGATGTCATCAGTGATGTCATTTGAGATGTCATCAGTGATGTCATCAGTGATGTCACTGACCATGTCATGAGTGATGTAATATGTGACGTCATCAGCAGTGCATTGCGGGGCGCGAGTTATAGTTAGCTGAACTAACTATAACGGGGGAATTTCACGGGTTTTGTACGAGTGCAATGTCCAACTAACTATAACTGTCCCTAAAACCTATGGTTTTTTCAGTGAATTTCAAAGGTTTTTTAAATGCTAATTTCTAACTATAACGTGTCTGAAACCTATGGTTTTTTCAGTGAATTTCAAAGGTTTTTAAAATGCTAATTTGTAACTATAACGTGCCTGAAACCTACGGTTTTTTCAGTGAATTTCAAAGGTTTTTTAAATGACAATTTTTAAATGTATTAATTTTTATATTAATTTTTTTCATACTGATTTACTACATTTTTAGAAACAATTTCTTTTACATATTTTATTTTTTAAATTACATTGTAATTACATTATACATTACATTACAAAAAATACTTTCTCAGAATGAATTACTTTAGTTTAAATACTTTGCACATAGGCAATAGACTTTTAAGTACAGTAGTTACAGTTGTTGCAATGGGCAACACATTTTCAAACACAATGCAACATTCAGCTCAATGTGAATTTCTAGTTAAATGCAATTAGTTACTTTATGGATTACTTTTCTAACCACAGGACTGGATCCTAGATTCAGTCCTGGTACATCTCCTGTAAACAGTTGAGTAAAAGCGTTTTGGTTACAGTCGTGATTTTTAAGGAATATTATTGTATTTTAAAAGTTGACACTTAGAAACTTTTTCTCATAGAATCACCAATGTTATCCTATGGAAGGAAATTCACTTAGCAGGTAAAAACTGCTATCGTTACTTTTTCTTACTCAGTGTTGGATCCTGGATCCAGCACTGGTGCATCTCCTGTAAACAGTTGAAAGAATGCGTTTAAGTCATACAGGCGATTTTTAAGGAATATTTGTAGTTTGTGAAAATCGACACTTTGAAACTTTTCTGCTGAAAACCAGACAATGGATTCCTATGGAAGAAAATATAAGTTACTGGTAAGTACGGTTAAAATTACTTTTCAGGACCAGTACTGGGCTGAAAGATACAGCACTGAGGTCTCTCCTTATAACAGCTGAGTAAATCGGAATTCGTATTTCGGCTGATTTTAGAGGAATATTTGTATGTTTCAAAAATCAACACTTAGAAACTTTTTCAGCAAAAAGCAGGCAATGATATCCTATGGAAGGAAATTCAAGTTACTGGTAAGTACGGTTAAAATTACTTTTGAGGATCAGTACTGGGCTGAAAGATGCAGCACTGAGGTCTCTCCTGATAACAGATGAGTAAATCAGAATTCGGATTTCGGCTGATTTTAGAGGAATATTTTAAAGTTCCAAAACTCCACACTTAGAAGAATTTCCAAGTGAAACCAGTCAATGTTAGCCTATGAAGGAAATTCAAGTTACCGGTAAGTACGGTTAAAATTACTTTTCAGGATCAGTACTGGGCTGAAAGATGCAGCACTGAGGTCTCTCCTGATAACAGGTGAGTAAATCGGAATTCGTATTTCGGCTGATTTTAGAGGAATATTTTAAAGTTCCAAAACTCCACACTTAGAAGAATTTCCAAGTGAAACCAGTCAATGTTAGCCTATGAAGGAAATTCAAGTTACCGGTAAGTACGGTTAAAATTACTTTTCAGGATCAGTACTGGGCTGAAAGATGCAGCACTGAGGTCTCTCCTGATAACAGGTGAGTAAATCGGAATTCTTATTTCGGCTGATTTTAGAGGAATATTTTAAAGTTCCAAAACTCCACACTTAGAAGAATTTCCAAGTGAAACCAGTCAATGTTAGCCTATGGAAGGAAATTCAAGTTACTGGTAAGTACGGTTAAAATTACTTTTCAGGACCAGTACTGGGCTGAAAGATGCAGCACTGAGGTCTCTCCTGATAACAGGTGAGTAAATCAGAATTCGGATTTCGGCTGATTTTAGAGGAATATTTGTATGTTTCAAAAATCAACACTTAGAAACTTTTTCAGCAAAAGCAGGCAATGATATCCTATGGAAGGAAATTCAAGTTACTGGTAAGTACGGTTAAAATTACTTTTGAGGATCAGTACTGGGCTGAAAGATGCAGCACTGAGGTAGCAATACGTAACTGAACGGAAGCACAA